>JABTXL010020982.1:1672531-1710818 GCA_025134845.1 Neodon shergylaensis | reverse complement strand
TGTGTGTGTGTGTGTGTGTGTGTGTGTGTGTGTGTGTGTGTGTGTGTGTGATGCATTGGGAAGCTAGCCCAGTTAAAACATTACGCCTCCAGAATCTTTTCTGTGACTTTCAAAGCAAAACATAAGCAAGGGACCGCCACACCGCTCTGTCCATCCTGCCCATGTGCTCAGCTGATCTAGGTTCCTGGATTCGCGCTCTCCTTCCCCCACCCCATGATAACAAGTCCACCACCTGTGTCATCCTTCCTCACAGTGCTCTTCAAATGTGCCACAGGAAAGTATCCCTTAAGCAGAGCTAATCTCTGGGGAAAGGTTCCAAGGGACCCACCAGGAAAAATGCAGAGGAGAAAGGCAGGAGGATGGGTGGGAGTAAGGTAGGGTGAGGAGCCCTGAGGATCATTTCCAGTTACGGCCATTGCTGCCTCAGCCCCTGTAGTCATTGTTCCGATTCTCTGGTCCTGTGGACACTGCTTTTTCATCCTAGGACTTTATGTTTTATGAAGGCTACATGGGCTTATTATGTCCCATAAGCCTTCCACTATGTGTGTGTGTCTGTGTGTGTGTGCATGCACGTGTGTGGGCGTGTGCACTCATGCCTCTGTATGTGCCAGACGTCAATGTCAGGTGTCTTCTTCTGTTGCTATCTGCCTTGTTTTTTGAGACAGGCTCATCAATTCAACTAGGTCACCTGGGCACTGAGCTCCAGAGATTCTCCTCTCTCCACCTCCGCTGTGTTGGGATTACAGGAGCGGGTCAGCATACCTGTATTTTTATGTGGGTGCTGGGAATCTGAACTCAGATCCCATGCTTGTATTGAGTCATCCTCCTGGCCTCCCATTACCCTCTCTGTCATCTGTTCATAAACTTTATCTCCCTTTCAGAATCAGAAGAAGCAGAAAGTGATCAGTCATCACACAGGGACAAGCACAGCCCCACACGGGGCAGGAGACCGTCAGGAATCCCTCTTGTCTTATTGTGTCCCCATTGCTTCTTGCGCCTATTTCTTTCCCTTCATTTCCCTCCATTGGAAATGAAATAACACTGTGACCATGGCCTTGGCATGGTGGATGGAAACACAAAGATTGGAACCGATTACACTGTTTGGGGTTTCCTGTCACAGTTTACACAGAGACCAGCCACATCTCGTGTTCAGTCAGAGCTCTTAAAGTCACCCTCACCCCTGTCATCTCTCATCTGTGTCTGTCCCTTTCCAAGCAAGTATGGGTTAACAAACAATGCCAGACACTAACTATTTCCCATTTGGAAGACAGGGAGTAAGATTTGATTCCTTGTAGGGTTATAGCGCTCATATCTCAGAGTAAGCTGTCATTTACTTGACCGGTCAGAACTGTACTACTTCAGGCTACCTGAGGAAACAGTGAGGTAAGCAAAGTTCTTTATTTATTATCCTCTCTTGTCTACCACTCCACTCTTCCTCCACAATCCACCTCCACCTGTTCCTGCTGCAGCCAATTCCACATTACATCTGGAGGGTTAAACCGGGCCGGAGCACATCTCAGCTTAGGCAGACCAGGGAGTCTGGGGATTGTTCAATTCCAGCTCTTTTTAAATGCTAGATTAGATACAGATCATGGTGATGGTTGAAACAGATGTCGAAAGGGTTTCCATTCGGAAAGTCAGGGAGACGGGCACACAGGAAGTCTTTGTTCTGTTCAGCAAATGTCCTGAAATCCTGGCCCATCTAAAAATAGAATTAAGATAAGACGGAGAGTGGAAAAGACACCAGGTGTACTCTGGTCACTGCATGCACATGCATGACTTCACGTCCATGTATACATACACATCAATATGTGCACAGATGTCACACACACACACAAATAAGACAAAATGGCAATAGTGAAGAATGCAACTGGTCCTGACTGGGTAAAGGGAAGGTGTGGGGCCTGTAGTCCAGGGAGCTAAGAGAGAAAGATGGAGGCTCTGGGTTTTGCATGGACAGTTCTGACAATCACAGGCTCCATCTCCTGACAGATAGAAATAGAAAGCATTGCTTCTTTTTGAGATGGGAAATTGCTATGAATTTGTAAAATAAGTCCTATTCCATCTTTGCACAATAAAATGTGGCTTCCCTCTGCTGGCATCTGGTCCGTGGAGATGTGGTCTCAGAGCGAGGCTGTGTGTAGGTGATGCCAACTCTTCGTGCTGACGGTTGCATTTGGGAAGCACACATCAGCTGAGCTGTTCTTTTGCTTGGAACATGGCAGGTTTGCTACCAGTCGAGTGGAAAGATGCAATTCTTTGTGATTATATCGTTTAGTGTAGTCACCCAGACACTTCCCCAGTGGGCTGCCCTTTGTACAGACTTGAGGCTAGAATCACAGATGTTCATGAAGCTATTCTATAATATTATAGCTCATTTGCAGGAAATGCCGTGCGTGCTGTGTTGTTAGTTTCTATCCTCCTTGCTGTGAGAAAAGAACTGGCAACAGCCTCTGAAGGAAGGAATAAGGGGCTCACAGTCTCCTGAGAAAGCCCACTGTGGTGGAGAAGACACGGCGGCAGAGTGGAAGCCCGCAGGTCACACTGCACCAGTGGTCAGGAATCAGAGAGAGGTGGATACTAGTGTTCCATTTGCTTTCTGCATTTTATTCACTTTGGGAGCCTAGCCCATGAAATATTGTTTTCTTACACTTAGGGTAGGTCTTTTTTTTTTTACCTCAATGTAATCTAGATATTTCCTCACAGACATGCCCAGAGTGTTGTCTCCCAGGTGATTCTAGATTTTGTCAAATTGGCATTCAGTATTAACCATCTAAGTCCACCCTTGCCAGGCAGCGGTGGTGCACACCTTTAATCCCAGCACTCAGGAGGCAGAAGCAAGCAGATCTGAATCTGAGGCCAGCCTGTTCTACAGAGTGAGTCTTAGGACAGCCAGGGCTACACAGAGAAGTCCTATTTCAAAAAACAAGCAAAACAAAACAAAAACCAGAAAACAAAATAAATAAGTCCACCCATTATCAACTTGATTGTCTAAACATATTGCTTTCAAGTCTTAATTTTCCATACCTTGCCTTGACTCATGGTCATCTCATACTGCAAATTCGTTCAAGTCCAACTTTAAGAGTCTCCATCATCTTTAACCATGCCAGCATTAGTTTTAAAAAAAAAGTACAAGTATGCCTGGTGGTGGTGGCACATACTTTTAATCCCAGCACTTGGGAGGCAGAGGCAGGCAAATCTCTGGGAGTTCGAGGCCAGCCTGGTCTACAAGAGCTAGTTCCAGGACAGGTACCAAAGCTACAGAGAAACTTTGTCTCAAAAAAAAAAAGTACAAGTGTAATCACTTCTGAGAGTCAGATAATCTCTTAACTGTGAGCCCCTGCAACATCAAAAATCAAATTATAGGGATCAGAGAGCTGGCACAGTGGTAAAGATGCCTACTGCCAAGCCTGATGACCCAAGTTCGATCCCTAGAAACAACATCATGGAAGGAGAGAACAGACTCCTCTAAGTTATCTTCTCATCTCCACGAACATGCTGTGACTTCCTGTATACACACACACACACACACACACACATATATATATATATATATATACCCACATACTTGAACACAAAAAAAATGTTTAAATCTAATAAAGCATTTTTAATCGCTTGTTTCCAAGATGCAATGGGACAGAGCATATAGGTTCTGTTACAAAAGGTAGAAATATAGGCCCAGAAAGGAAAGGTAGACTCAGCATAGCAGAAACCCAGGAGGCAAACATGGAGTCCCAAAGGTCCATGTCAGTATCTGGGGCTCATGATGGAATCGTTTGCACCCTAAAAAGGCTTAGGTGGCCCCACCCCTCCAGCTCTTGTCCCCTGCAGCACACAAAGGTGGGTGCTCTCTTGGACTTGATCATCTCTGCATGTAGCTTCCCTCAGTGGACATTTCGGCGTTAAGACATCTCCAGCATCCTGGGGTCTCATTACAGTTTAAGCGTCACCTTCACGTCTTTACACAGTGGCCTCTCGTGGCCCCTCTGGGGGATGCCTGACTCTGACACACTTTGCTTGGCCTCAACAGTCATTTGGAGTCCTTGTCCAAGCTTCCAACCTCCGTTCTCAACCACATGGGCATCCCATTCTTTTCTGGTCTGAGATTCATGCTGACACCGGCTGCCAGTTTGCTGTCTTCTATACCCTGGGCATCTCGTTTATCAAATTTCTGAATGTTGCCTGACTTAGAGTTACTGTTTCTATTTATTCTGTCTTCCCACACTCTGTTTGGGCACTATTTCTTGAATATCTACTATATGCTGTACTTGGCTTTAAGCATCTGAGACAGAGCAAGGAATATGTAAACCAAGTTCCTACATTTAATAAAGCATATCTTGTCATGAAAAAAGGAAAATGTGCAAACAACACAGACAGCAGTGAAACATCTAGTAGCAACAGTGCCACACAGAAGGAGTGGGAGAAAAGGAAAACTCGGTGTTAGCGCATGAAGACAGTGGCGCCAGCTAGGACTTTGTGAAGAGGTGACATCGTCATCAGAGTGAAGTAAAACGTGAGGCAGAGGAGTCAGGGACAACTCCACTTGACTTGAGTGACAGAAAGAATGATAGTGGGCTTGAGAGATGTCTCAATAGGTAAAATGCTCACCCGCTGTGTAAGCCCGAGTCCCTGAGTTCAGATCACCAGGACCCGCATACAGCTGGATATGGTAGCGCAGGTCTGTAACCCTAGTGCTTCTGTGTGGAGATGGGACGCAGAGAAAGGTGGAACCCTAGAAGCCTGAAGGTCACCTGTCCCAGGGTGTGCAGGGGCAAACAAAGAGAACCTGTCTCAAATAAGGTGGGAGGTAATGACTGACCTCTAAGACTCACTGGTAAGTGCACACATATGAACATATACACATATACGCACACATGAGCACACAGATTTAAAGAGAAGAAGAAAAGTAATGATCTCATTTATTAGGACAGATGATGTTGGGAGAGAGATAAGAGTTCTGGCTTGGAACTGTGACTATAACCTGCTAAGGGATTATAATGTCCTGGTAAAAGGCTATTTAACTATGCTGAACTTAATTTCCCCTCAGATTCATTCCCTTTTCAACCTCAGGGAAATATTCCTGGCTACTTCTTCTCTAAAAGCATTTGCTGCTTTCCAGACCCAATGGCCTCTGTCACCCTCCTTATCTTGTTTTTATGATAGTTACTGTAATCTGCAGTAATAAAACTTGCTTTTTGGTTCCTCTTCCTCCTCTTCCTTCTTTGTCTCCCTTTTTATTTTTTTGCTATTCACCTGTTTATCTTGTACACAGCTGTACCCTCCGTGCTCAGTGTGACACCTATTGCAGAGAAAGGAGTTAAAAGACTTGGGTGAGGCAACACAGGGTAGACCAGTCATCTGGAGAAGTCTGGATGCTTTGGTTCATGTCTAGGTCAACTTTGTGCACTAGCTACATGGCTTTGTGAAAAACGTCTCTGTGATGGCAACTTAGTTTTAAATTATATGATTTTAAAGTATTGATATGCCTGCCCTAGAATTATATTAAATGCAGGATTTGTGTTGGTACTCAGGACTTCATCTAACCAATAACAATGGGAAGAGGCTTTCTGATACAGAATAAGTGTGAATCATTGCTGCTACTACTACTGAGTATGGATAAAGTGGCCATGGGAAACCTAAGGCATTCTACATTCCTGCTGTGGGATCACTTGAGTGTTTAGTATTAGCTGCCCATTAGCTCAGCTCTATCCAGGAAAATCACTGGGAAGGAAGCAAAGGAATCTGCCTTCTGGACTGATGTAGCACCTGTTCTACCATGCAAGCCACCCTGTCCTGCTATGGTACCATAAGTTACTGTATTCAAGAGTTGACTGGTATCCAAGCATTTCTTTGCAAAGCCCCCAGAGACAGATATTTTACTGATGAAGCAAAGGACACTTGGACAAGCAGAAATGGGCAGGAAGAAAACAAAAGACTAGACCTCATCTGTTTCTATGTCTGACTGACTTTCTACTAAACTGTGGGCAAACCAACGGCAAACCTTTGGGTGTAATTAGTTTCCAGTGAGACTATTTGAAGAATCAACAGAAGAAAATGAACCATATTAAGAAACTCTTGGTGGGCCATGGAGATAGCTCAGTGATTAAGAGCATTTGCTACTCTGGTCCAAGATCTAAGTTCCTTTCTCTTCGCCCAAGTCAGATGGCTCGCAACCTCCTGGAACTGCAGCTCCAGGGCAGCTTCCGGTCTCACTGGCACCTGCACTCAGGTGCACATGTCCACAGATACACATACCTACACGTAATTTCAAAAATAATAAAAATAAACCATATATATGTATGTATGTGTGTATATACATATATATACACACACATATATACTCTTAGAACCCACAGTACAAGTTTGAGAACTGATTTTAACTCATCTAGGAAGTTCTATTGTAAAACTCAGCATCATGTAACTTAAACACATGGGAAGAAAGCCACAAAAACAATTTGTTTACAGCAGCCAGAAAGAAACAAAAGGAATGCCCATCCCCACCATCCCCTCCAGGTCCCACTTCCTTCCCTTCCCTCTGCTCCTGCAGCCTATGAAGAATTCTCTTACAAAAAGGACGCTGTTTTTTTCTCAGAGAGGATTCTCTCCTCACCAACATGTCCTTGTGATGGAGGAGGGCCTTTGTCCAGATCATATGTGCAATTGAGGTTGTGAACACCACCGCCTAACCATGTAAAACACTGGAACGGATCCTGTCTGGAATGATTTTGAAAGAATAACCAATCGTGTGTGCACAGTTGCCTGGAGAGCCCACTTTAGAAACTTTGGTGAGCCGGGCGGTGGTGGCGCACGCCTTTAATCCCAGCACTCGGGAGGCAGAGGCAGGAGGATCTCTGTGAGTTCGAGACCAGCCTGGTCTACAGAGCTAGTTCCAGGACAGGCTCCAAAACCACAGAGAAACCCTGTCTCGAAAAACCAAAAAAAAAGAAAAAGAAAAAAAGAAGAAGAAGAAGAAACTTTGGTGATCTTCATTGTCATCCACCTAGCTCTCTGCGACAGGGTTTCCCACTGATCTGGAGATCACCAAGGAGGCTAGGCAAGTCAGCAAACCTCGGGGATCTATCTGCCTAACTCTGCCTCTCCCGCACTGGAATTATCAATTATGTGCCAACAAGCTCAACTTTTTAAAAGATGGGTTCCAGGAACAGAATTCAGGATGTCATGTCTGCACGGCAAGCACTTTACCAATGAATGACCCCTCTCTCTCTCTCTCTCTCTCTCTCTCTCTCTCCTACATGAACCTCTCAGTGTTCACACAAAGCAGGGAGACAGGAAAAGCAAGCACGTGAGAGTGCTTCCCTTCTTTCACCCTCTTCCACTTCAGGGAGAACCTGTTTTTGTTTTTATGGTCTGAAAGAGGATCAAGTGCTATGAATAGACCTAAGAAAGCCATTGCTTTTTCTTTTGCTACCAAAAAGACGAGAAAAGTGGAGGCCAACGAAGCAAACATCAACACTGCAAGGTTATAAATAGAAAAATAAATAACTTTTATTTTGTACAAAAGGGAAAGTATACTTAAGACAAGAGGCTATGTGTGTGTGTGTCCCAGGGCCAGGCCACTGTCAGCGTCCAAGAGGCTCTGAATGTCCTAGGGCCAAGAGTATATGCATCTCAAGGCCAAATGAATGTCAGTGTCCTTGCTCCCACGGAATCCGGACTCAGAGCAGCAGTAGCGAGCCCAGCAGCAGCTCGCCCTGGCCCAGCGGTCGTCCACGCTCCAGCCCGCGGCCCTTGCTCTCAGCCTTGATGCGCACGGCCAGGCGGCGCAGCTGCTCCTCCGAGAGCCCATCGAAGCAGCAGTCCTGGTCCAGGGCGGCCTTGCGGCTGCGCCGGAGAACGCTGGCGCGCTGCTGGCCCGACGACCGCAGCACCAGGCTGAGGCGGCAGCCCAGGGCGCGGGGTTCCAGCGCGGCGGCCGGGCCCTCTGCGCGCAGCAGGCGGAGGCGGAGACACGCGCTGCGCGGACAGTACTCGGCGGCCAGGCGTAGCGTGCAATCCCCGCGGCCCAGAGCCACGCTGGCCTCGGCTTGCAGGCGTTCATGGTCCGGGCCGGTTGGAGTCGGGGGCGCGCAGGAGGCAGCGCGCTCGCGCTCGGCTCCACTGGGCGCGGGGCGAGCGCTCGCCCGACCCCGAGGGGCCCGCAGTGCGCGGCTCAGCAGCCCATCGGGGGCGCGCAGGAGGCGGCGCCCGCGGGGCACAGGAGCGGGTGGCGGGGCAGTGTTCAGATCAGTCGGGGCGGCGCGCACAGGGTCCGAGGCTCGGCGAGTGCCCGCGTAGGTGTGCGCGCGGTGGCGAAGTCCGGACCGGGGAACGCCTGGGTGGCCGAGGAAGAGCGACTCCTTTCGGCGCGTGTGCGGGCTCTCGAGCAGCGCGCAGAAGCCGTAGGCGGTGCGCGCGCGGGGCAGGTGCGGCAGCGAGAGCGCGGCCTGTGAGCGCGGGTCCCAGTCGGTGCGACCCGTGTGGTCAAAGTCATTATCGTCGCAGTCGGTAGGGGTGCGCAGCCACAGGTCGGGTTCGGCTGCGCAGCGCCAAGGTAGTGCTGCGGCCGGTTGCGGCGATTCGGGAACGCAAGTGACGGGCAGCCGCGGAGGGATGCAAAACTCTGGGATGCGGCCTGGGGTGAGCACGTTGGAGAAGGCGGGCTCAGGAGTCGATGAGCGGAGTCGACCGAGGAGGCGCATCCTCCTAGTCTGGGGTTCAGCGCAGTGAACAGAAACGTGCCTGCAACATAGAGAAAAACAGTTGAGTTTGGGCTCCTGGAGTCCATTGGATCCCTCTCTAGATCCTCTGAAATCCTAGATCCTAGTTCCTCTAATTTCCACACATCTAGGGTTCCGGATCAGCACGAGCCTTTGGTGCATCCTCATGCCCATTCTGCCTTCCAGTTATCAAAACTAAATACACAAATTTATAGAAATCAGACCTTTTCTTTTTCAGTCTCGCTGGGTCTGATTGCAAGAGCACCTTCAGCACTGCAGCTGGGACAGTGGCGCGCCTCTTTTATACCATAACCGGAGTCCCGCCCAGCTTTCAAGAGCCCAATCCCAAAGGACAAAGGACAGCCTGCCTTGCAGCCACCTCCTCCTTCTACGTCTCAAGCGGCTATTTGGGTGTCGCAGGAGCTGGCTCTGGGACCTACCTTGGCTGTCCCTGCGCTTGAGCGCCACATACAGGCCTGGGAAATGTTGCAGGTGACTAGAGGCCACCCTGTCACCCTGCCAAAGAGGATTTGGCAGTTCAAAGTGTTTGTGGCCTCTCAGAGAAGGCGAGGAAGGATGAAGAAATGGACAGCTGAATTTGGCAACAGTAAATCCGGCCCCCCACTAGGCGCGTGATCTACACTCACGTTCCACGGGCTTCTGTTTTTCTGCCCCCATTCATCACCGTGTGCAGGTGGTGTACACCTGTTTCCAAGGACAGACTAAACTTGGCATGTCCGTTTAGGATGGGGTTACATGCAGACAGTTTTTGAGAAGTTGGAAATGCACTAGTCAGTTTACCCTTAACATATTCGGACGACTTGTATTCAACACTGGGCGGACTGAAAGGTTGAATGAAGTAGTTCTGTACCTCGTTTACTCAAAAGCTGTGCAAGTCCTAAGTGCCGGGTCCACACCTTATTCAGCCTCTGTCTCCCTCTGCCGGACTCTCCCTAAAAGCACACGATCTGGGCTACCCTAAGCCTTGGGCATTGGTGACCTGCGTGAATTAATAATATGCAGAATTTTCTGGATGACTATACGCTACGGCAAAAGATGGAAGTTCTGCTCAGAACATCCCTAAAAATACTTAATTTTCCAAAGCTACCATTTTCTTTGTGCCCTAATATGGACCTAGCTAGGAAACAAAATCTTCCACAAAACCGAAGGACACTCTTGGCAAGGCCTAACTTTTATTTGCAGGGGTGTGAAAGCTGGAATCTGAGGGACTTGAGGAAACTCAGCAAAGGCTAAAGAGAGCGTGTTGATATGGAAAGCTGCAGCGGATCTGGCATTCGGTATTTCCCAGTCTGAAATGCCCTCTCTCTCTGTTTGTTCTTTTGTTTTCTTTGTATTGGGGATGGTACTCCGGACTCACACACAGCAAACAAAGAATGCCTTTCAACCACATCCCCAGGCCTATTTATTTATTTTGAGAGCGGGTTGGTCTTACTAAGTTGCCCAGGCTGACCTGGAATTCATTCTGTAGCCTAGGCAGGCTTTGAACTTGTAATCTCACTGCCTCACCTTCTTGAAGGCTGGAAATACAGAACTATGACTCCAGACACTGCTGACTTTAACTTTCCATAGGCATTATCCTATCAAGAACTATCAGGGATCCCTGCAAGCCTCAAGGTCTGCGAGGAAATGATCTGTGTGAGGTGAAGACGGAAGGCCGAGTCAGCACCACTTTTGCAAACGCTGGGTCAAAACCTTCAGACTTTGACCTCAGAATTTAGTTTCCTTTAGTTTCCTTACACATTTCAACACAGAAAAACTTTGGGGAAAGGTCTCCACATGACAATGATCACAGTAAAGCTTTAGGTATCAATACATAGAAACTCCCTAGCAGGATAGCAAAGCACATGTGAGCTTTACAGTAAGAATGGGTTCTGTTGACTGTTGAACAGTGCTCAGGGCAAGGGCCTAGAGAGGAAGGGTTTGTAATAAGCCTAAGGATAGACTGTGTTGGTGGAGGCTGCAGAGTACACAGGATGTCTTTCATAAGGAAGGGTTCCATTCACCGAGAGACAAAGCTCGGGATTAGAGCCTGGATTTTGGAGGACTCAGGAAACCTGGCTCCTTAGAATAGAGATAAAGAAAAATCCACCAGGTTGCCAGACAACATTTACTCCAGCCTCCCGGGAGACCAGGCACTAGTCATATCTTCTTTTTGAAGAAAACAGGACTGCATTGGTGTAGGAGGTTCTTCTGTTCGTGTGTTGCTTTCATTGGTTAATGAATAAAGAAACTGCTTTGGGCATGATAGGGCAGAACTTAGGTAGACAGAGAAGACAGAACTGATTGCTGGGAAGAAGAGAGAGTGAGAGATGCCAAGGATCTCCTGCCTGAGACGGACGCTGGTTAGTATCTTACCTGTAAGCCACAGTCACATGGCAATACACAGATTAATAGAAATGGGTTAAATTAAGATGTAAGAATTAGCCAATAAGAAATTAGAGCTAATGGGCCAAGCAGTGTTTTAAAGAATACAGTTTCTGTGTGGTTATTTCAGGTGTAAGCTAGCCAGGCAGCTGGGACAAACAAAGCCACCCCCCCCAGGTTCCTTACAACACTGCAGGTTCTGGTTCCTCCAATACTTTCCTTAAGCTGTGACTCCTACGAGGAACCTTGGTCCAGTTCCTCTTTTACAGTTCATCCTCACTCCCTCCAGTCTCAGTTTATGCACCACTGTGGTATTTCACATGATGTTTTGGAAATCTTGCCTTGCTGCTTCTTCTTGCCTAATAGGCTGAGTTTCCTACTACAAAGTTCCTTGAGACATCTGTGGTGGTTTGAAAGAAAATGGGCCCCCAAAGGGAGTGGCATAATTAGGAGGTATGGCTTTGTTGGGATAGATGTGTTCTTGTTGGAGGAAGTGTACCACTGTTCGGGTAGCCTTTGATGCCTCATATATACTCAAGTCACACAGTGAAACAGATCACTTCCTGTTGCCTGTGAGTCAAGATGTAAGGACTCTCAGTCCCTGCTCCAGCACCAAGTCTGTCTGAATGCCTCCATTTTGTACTATGATGATAATGGACTAAACCTCTGAAAATGTAAGCTACTTCAATTGAATGTTTCTCATTTATAAGAGCTGCCATGGTCATGGTGTCTCTTCACAGCAATAGAAACATTAACTAAGAAGCTAGTACCAGAGACTAGGGTATTGTTGTGATAGACCTGACCATGCTTGTGTTTGGAGGAACCTGGACTTTGGAAATTTGGGTTAAGAAAGCAGTGGAATGCTTTAAGTGCACTTAATGGGCCAAACCAGTAGGAGCAGGGAAGGCAGTGGTGCCAAGAATGACTTGAACTGTCAGTACTGAGTCAATTTTCAGAGGAGAAGAATTTTATTATTCTGCCTAGAGATAGTTCTTGGGATATTTTAATGAAGAAAGCGCTGCTTGTCTGAAAAGTTTGCCTGAGGCTAAAGTGACAGTTTTGGATTAATTTTCTTGGCATAGGAAATCTCAAAGCAGCCTAGTTGTGTGGTTACTAATGTTAATTTTAATGAAGATATATGATGAAAAGGAACAAGAAAATGTAAATTTTGAGGAAAAAGTGAGCACCAGAAAGTGAAATGGAGCTAAATTCTGTGCTCAAGGAGATAAAGACATTAAGAAATGGAATAAAGGGAGTGGTGACCTCAGGGCAAGATCCCTCCCATCTAGGTTCTAACTTGTGAAAAGGAATTAAAGAAAAACTGAAAGCAGAGTGTGGTTGTGCACACCTTTAATCCTAGCATTCAGAAGGCAGAGGCTGGCAGATTTCTGAGTTTGAGGACAATCTGGTCTGCAGAGCAAGTTCTAAGACAGCCAAGCTTAGACAGTGAAGGTAACCATTGAAAACAGAAAGTTGGTGAAGATGTAGTTGAACAAGGGGGCCATGTTCCAGCCCCAGTAAGCAGCTGAGTGTGGCAGCTTCAACCATGTGGTTTGGGAGTTTAAGACAGAAGAAATAGGCTGCGGAATTTGCCTCTCTGACTAAGGAAAGTCACTGGGACCAGGTATGTGTAAGGAGGGTCCCTGAACAGAGGCCTAGAGAGGCCATTGTGTGAAGCTGTGAAGCTGATGACTGGTTTGTTTGCCTTGGAAACCCCAAGATGCTAGAGATGCCAAAGTCATGGGATATCCACTGAGGAGTGGAACCAGCTGAAGAGAAAAAAAATGTGTTGCTGTCAATAAAACTAAAAGGACTTGGCGATCTGAAGAGCATTTTAATATCAAACATGGAGATGCAGAATTTGGAGTTTACCCAGCTGTCTTTTGGTCTTGCTTTGGTTCAGTATTTCCTCACTATGTTCTCCTCCCTACATTTTGGAATGGTAATGTATCTCCTGTGCCATTATATGTTGGAAGTTGTTAGGAATATTCTTAAGATGAGTCTCTCCACTGATGCAAATAATTCCAATCAGACCAAATTAGACCGAATCAATGCCCATGTTTACTGCAGCACTCCCGGGTGGCCAGGAAAGCATGGCATGGAAAGGGAGGGCACACAAAACCCAAAGACCACCTGTTTTATTTTTCTCAGCGGCAGCCTAAATAGCCTGTGGGAGTGGTCCTGACCCTCCCTGGAGAGGGGGTCAGCGCTTGATGGACTTTTCCAGAGGTAGAGTCTGGACCAAGGCAACTCCCAGGGGAAGGGGGCTTGAGATGGAGCTTTCTGCTCCAAGGATGGGTGCCAGGGGCTGGGGTGACGCTTTCAATCAATCATTCCAGACTCCTTGGATATGGGGGTGTTAGAGGGCTGGGGTCTCACTTTTAATCAAATATCTCAGAGTCCCTGGATATAAGGGTGTCAACTCAAGTCTGGCTACTTCCTGCAGGCATGGGGCAACATGGGAGGGGAGAGAACTGGGAGGTGGGCTCACACTTGATGAGAGGAGTGACTGGAATAGCATTTGGCTTACTCTCATCCTGGAGTCCTCAGGCAGCTGCTTTTTGAGGGAGATGAGAAGGCAGGTGGCTAGGAGAAAAAATTGTTATTATCGGCCCTATAAATGGGGCTAGCCAGGGAAATCATTAACTGCCACAAAGAATGTGACAGGGAAGTGCCCCGGTTGTTCAGGTGAGGCTCAGGTGTATAATGGGACACAATAGCATATAAAACCAAATTTTAGTTGGTAGGTATCCTTGATCTACAAGAGGCGATCAAGGTACCGATGGCAAAGTCCCAGGAACTGGGGCAGGTGTTGGCATTGTCTGGAGAGCACTTCGTGAGTCAGATTTGTCCCAGGCAGCAGGAGTGACCTGTAACTGGCTGGGGTTAAAATAGGCATAGCAAAAGGCAGTGCTTGCCATTAGCTGCTGAGTACAAGAGGCCCAAAGATTTTCCTGTGAGAGGGGAAGATTTAGTCTACCTGTCTTGCAGGATGAGAAGATCAATTCCCCAGAAGGCATCCAGGAAGCTGAAAAGGTGAAAGGCCACTTTTTGCTGTGTGGGTGGCTTTGCCAAACCCAGAAGCAAGCCTGGAGATGAAATGCCCTTTGCAACCACATATCTTCTTGGAAGAGCTAAAGGGTGCTGTGGGAGCTGGCATGTCTCTGTGTTAGAGGCTCTTTTATTAAATGCCATACCCTCAGATCTGTAAAGGCACTTGAGAATTGGGTACCATTACCTATTATATAAACTGGGTATATAAGCTAAATTTAGATCTGTATTTTACCCAATTAGTTACAGTTTACCAGTGCTAGTAAATGTAAGAAGAGTAAAAGGAATATTTTAATAAGTCAAAGAATATTAGCACACGTGGGTACTCTTACCCAAGATGGTCAAAATGGTGGTTACTCACGTATTTGTATTTTTTCAGAGCTGTTTTGGTTTGGAATTATCTTAAAACAAGTACACATGCACACAGAAACATAACTCAACATACTTACACAGACATACTGTGGCCACATCATTCTAACAGACAAACAAAACACTTATAGAAACCTGTGTCAGTTGACCAACTTAAAATCCTGGCAGTTAGGTGGCAGAAGCCAGGAGAGTTGAAGGACGGGGTGGGGGGAGGGGACAGATCCATTTTAGTGAATCTCAGAGACGAACAGCTAGAGGAGCAGGACATAGAAGCAGGGGCGGAGCACACATTTAGAAACTATGGGCATTGAAGCCTTGTTTGCTTTAGATGTTAGATAACCCCAATTTAGACGGATTTTTGTAAAAGGCTGCACAAGGGTGTTTGAATAATCAGCTTGGAATCTCAAGGACCTTTTAGAAGCCCATGCCTATTGGAACTCAAGCCTGTTGCAATGCATCCACCGGACAGAATGCTTGAATCAAAACAGGGGTGCATCTCATCAAGGTATGGCTTGCCACATGGGTCAGACTTCCAGCATGGCCAAGACTTCAACAGAAAGCCCAAAAATCAAATGAGTCCCCACCCTACTCCAAAAGGGGAACTCACCCAGTCGAAGCCAACCTTGCCTGTTGGAGAGTGCACTAAAGGCATTTACCAGCATGTGGTGCTGAGCCTGTGGGAAAAACAGATCCCCTCAGTGGGAAACCTCCATAATGTTAGGAATATTCTTAAGAGGAGCCTCTCCACCAATGCAAATAATTCCAATTAGACCAAATTAGACTGGATCAATGCCCATGTTTACTGCAACATTCTGGGGTAGCTGGGAAAGCATGGTGGGGAAAGAGAGAGATGGGGGGGTGGCACGCAAAACCCAAAGACCACGTGTTCTTTTTCTTGGCATCAGCCTAAATAGCCTGTGGGAGTGGTCCTGAAGGGCTTTTCTAGAGGTGGAGTCGGGACCAAGGCAACTCCCAGGGGGAGGGGGCTTGAGATGGAATTTTCTGCCCCATTGGCCCCTCAGATGAATGCCAGGGGCTGGGTGAAGCTTTCAATCAATCAGAAGTATGTAATTCACTTTTTTTGATTTTGATTTTGATTTTATAGGGTATTACAGTTAAGAGATTGTATGGCTGTGAACTTTAGACTTTAAAAGTTTAAACTTTTAAAGTTTGAGACTATTTTAGTCCATGGGGACTTTTGAAGTTGGACTGAATGCATTTTTGCATTATGACATAGCAACAAGCCTTTAGGGGCCATGGCAGTAGAATATGGTGGTTTGAATAAAAATGACCCCCAAAGGGAAGGGTACTTTTAGGAGATGTGGCTTTGTTGGGGTAGGTGTGGCCTTATTGGAGGAAGTATGTCACTTGGGGGTGGTCTTTGAGGTCTCATATATGCTCAACCCATGTCCAGTGTCTCAGTCTACTTCCTGTTGCCTTCTGATCAAGATGAAGCCAGCACCATGTCTGCCTTCATGCCACTATGTCCTGCCCTGATGATAATGAACTGAATCTCTGAAAATGTAAGCTACCACAATTAATTGTTTTTCCTTTATAAGAGTTGCTGTGGTCATGGTTTTCCTTCACAGCAATAGAAACCCTAACTAAGCCAACACCATATATGTCATGAATTATAGGAACCAAAGTGAATAGTTGGAGAGAAGGAAGAAATGAGATAAATTGGAGCAACACAAAGTAATGAATGGCTGGGCACCTATGAATATATTTATAATATATACACATAGTCCATCTGCTACAGAGCCCCAAACTGCCTTCATTCCAGTTACCCTGGTCCAAGTTGTTAACCTGACATCTTACTCAGCCACTTTCAATTCCAGCACCAGGGATACAGTCGTAGGCAAGTAGTAAGGGTTCAGTCAATATTTGATGAGTTATATTGCAGTAAATTGATGGTAATCTACCATTCAGTTCTCATGACTGTCAGATGCTTCCAACTACTTATCTTACTAGCTAGCTATGTTATTTGATTTCTTTCTTGTAATAAACCAGCAAGCAGATGTTTCTGTTTGCCAGATGGGAAACTGAGGTGCACACTCAAGACCTTGTTTAGGGTCATTTGCCTGAACCTGGCCATACCTACTGAATTCCAGCTCTCTTGCTAATTCCTGATTATTCCCTTCCTCCTTCCCCCATTCACTCTGGTCTCTATAATTGAGGTGTTGTGTGACTTATTGTTGCCCAAAATTTTGCTTTCTTGTTTGTTGAGACAGGGTCTCACATGATAGCTGTGAGATTGGCTGGCTTAAATTTGTGGTGATCCTCCTGCCTTAGTTTCCTTAATGCTGGAATTAGAGATTTGCACCAACAAGCTTTGAGAAAATGTTTTTTGTTTGTTTGTTTGTTTGTTTGTTTGTTTTTTAAGACAAGGTTTCTCTGTGTAACAATCCTGGCTGTCCTGGAACTCACTTTGTAGATTAGACTGGCCTCAAACTCAGAGATCTGCCTGCCTCTGCCTCCAGGTTTGCTGGGATTAAAGGCATGTTCCACCATTGCCCGACTGAAATGTCCCTTCTTTAAACACCCGAGTCTATTCTTGTGTATTTCCTACTATGCTTTCTTCGGAATAACTCATTATGTCCGAATCCTTAAATGTGAGGAAAAGTGAACTTCACTCTGTGTAAATAACAAATTCTTTGTTTCTTCTTCCCCCTTCCCCTACAAGAGAATCACATTTCTCTTGTAAATTCTTTTTGTGATTGGTCAAGTATTAATCCATATGAACCCACCAGGGTCAGGGAGAAGTAACCATTTAGATAAAGCCAAATTCAGGCGGAGGTGCTTTTGGGGATCCCTGACCATCTTATTCCCTCTGATTCATCAGGTCAGTTGTCCGGAGTCACTGGCAAAGGGTTCTTCCTCTCTAAGGCAGAGCACATTTGAACTGTGTCCTGAGATAGACTGGGAGAGCTGTGTAGTAAATTGTGTATTCAGTGAATAATGGTGGGAATGGCTAATCAAATCAGTCCCTTTTCTTCCTCCTTGAAGAGCGACAGGCTTTCTCCTATCATCTTTTAAAAGATATTTAAGGTAACTATCTAGACTAACCTGTGGTTACCTTTTAACAATCATTAGGCTTTCTCCTTTGATGTCAGACATTTGTTTCCTTCACGTAGATACAATGTACACAGAACCCTTAATCATTTTTGCAAACATGGTACTTAATCCTTGAGATAATGGAAATCTAATACTCAAGCTCCAGCTGAGGAAATGGAACTTTGTCATTCACAATATAAGAATATATGGCTGAACCATTGCTAAGGCCTGCTTGTGACTCCCAACCATATTTTATCTTAGACTGGAGAGATGGCTCAGTGGTTAAGAGCCCTGGCTACTCCTCCAAAGGATTTGGGTTCTATTCTTAGCACCCACATGGCAGCTTATATCCATCTATAACCTTAATTCCAGGGAATATTAAGGACATTAAACTTTGTCAGGCCTGACTAAAACACAGCAAGGCTCTAAGAATAAAGTGTCCAACTTAGATTGACAGCTGGGACTTCCCGTTCTGACAGTAGCTGTGATAGCTTTTCAGCCAGTGATAAAATACCGTGAGAATGAAAGTAACAAGTTTTTTGGCTCATGGTTTCAGAGGTTTTCATCCATAGTCAATGAATTGTTCTGTCACTTTGGGCCCCAAGGAGGCGGAATATCATGTTGAGGGTGTGTGTGTGTGTGTGTGTTGTGTGTTGTGTGTGTGAGAGGGGGCAGGAAGCTGTTTATTTCATGGCAACTAGAAGCAGAGAGAGCAGGGAAGGAACTGGACAAAACCCCCCCCTCAATGCTGCATTTCCAATGCCCCTCACTTCCAAGAGTTTCTATTATCTCCCCCATAGGCCATAAGACTCGGAGGCCATGAATAAATTAATACATGTCAATATCAGAGCCCTCAGGATGCCAACATCTCACAGTCGTGCAGCTCTAAACATTGCTACATGGTGCATCCGGAGGTTTGGTGGGACACTGAAGACCCAAACCAGGAGGGCAACTAACACTGGCACTCTGTTTACATCTGGCATTGCTGAGGCAGTGGCCCCCACGGGGAAGGGAAGCTGTGTGCTAGGCCTAGAACTAACAAGACCCACAGCAAAGTGAGTCCACTATGTTGGTTGGCAGTACAGGGGAGTTGCCTGGATCTGAAACCATGAGTCTTGGACAGGAGCAGCTACAAAGCAACCCATGGTGGTAAATGTATTGTTCTCAGCTAGTGGAACTGTTTAGGAAGGATTAGAGGTATGGCATTGTTGGATTGGATGTGGCCTTCTTGGAGGTGTGACACTGGGGATTGGCTTTGACATTAAAAAGACATGTAGGCCTACTTTTACTTCCTTGTGCTTGCTTGCTCTCTCTCCCTTTCTCTCTCTCTCTCTCTCCCTCTCTCTCTCTCTCTCTCTCTCTCTCCTTCTCTCCCTCCCTCCCTCTCTCCCTCCTTCCCTCCCTCCCTCCCTTCATCTTTTGCATCAGATGTAAACTTCCAACTACTGCTGCTGTTCCATGCTTACCCGCCTGCTGCCAAGCTTCCCACCATAATAGTCACAGACTAACCCTCTGAAACCATAAACAAGACCTCAATTAAATGCTTCCTTTTATAGTTGCCTTGGTCATGATGTTTCATCTCAGCAATAGAACAGAAACTAAGGTACAACACAACCCAATGGGCCAGAGATAAAGGTCTCCATGCTCTATTAGTTTTTCCCAGTTAAGATGGACTCTGGCACAACCAGCAACTAAGAAGCCTACAATGATTAATATAGAACAGCTATCACTGTGCTTTTTAAGTTAAAGACTCAGCCAGGTGATGGTGGCGCACGCCTTTAATCCCAGCACTCGGGAGGCAGAGGCAGGCGGATCTCTGTGAGTTCGAGACCAGCCTGGTCTACAGAGCTAGTTCCAGGACAGGCTCCAAAGCCACAGAGAAACCCTGTCTCGAAAAACCAAAAAAAAAAAAAATAAGTTAAAGACTCAAATATAACATCTTTGCACCCAAATAATATGAAGATACCATCATTTATTACATATAGAACCAAACATTTTATGTTTGGAAGTTGTTTTATACACATTTTCTTTGGCTTGTCTGTCATCACAGTACACAGAATAGTGTTCTAATATAATTTTGAAATACATTATGAGTTGGCAGATCCCTCCAGAAGGTGTGAGGTGTATGCACCTCCAAGCTGGATAGGTGACAGCATAGAGTTCTACAAGCAGTGACCCATCATTCCCAAGAAGCAACCATGTCATAGAATCTGCCAATCCTGCACTGCTGTGCAGAGTGATACCTGCCCTCCCCCACACCCCTTCCCATGCCAGAAAAACTTCCAGATATCACATCCTGAGGCTCTTGTCTGGATCTCTGGCTGGCGACCACTCATCTTCTGCCATGGAACCTGTGGGCAAAAGTAGAATGATGAAATCAAGCACATGTCAAAGCGTTATTGTCAACGTGGCGTTTTAGGGCACAATAAGCTCTCAGAAAACCTAAAAAGCTACAAGATAGTGTAAGTAGATCCATTTGTTTAAAACACATACCGGGTAAACACAAAGTTAGAAGGAGGTGCACGGAAATTACAAAGTTACAGGAAATGCAAGAAAAATGACACCAGCAAGCTGACTCCAGACAACTGGAGATACATTTGCTTGCCCGAATTTGTTCAAGTGTAGATGAATTAAATGTGCAGATGAACTCCTGCCTAGAGAAGGTGATCCTTCTGGAGAGACACGGCAAAGCCTCTTCACGCAGAAAACAAGTAATGGTCATAGCTGGAGGAGGATTCAGGTAGGCAGGCTTTTGAGTGGGCGACTGCAACCTGAGTTGCCATTTCAGCTCCAGCAAACGTAAGGAAAGGCAGACGTAAGGAGGCAAACGTAAGGAAAGGCAGACGTTAAGGAAAGGCAGATGTTAAGGAAAGGCAGACGTAAGGAGGCAAACGTAAGGAAAAACTGCGTGTGATAGAACGAATACTGAGTTCCTTGAAAGCACAAAACACAGTGAGAAGGGGCTATAGGAAGTCCAGTGTGTGGCCCATGAACCGCCTGCAGTCAAGGCCAGCTATGAAAGTGACTCAACACCAAATCAAATGTTCGGAAGTTTTTCTGTTGTTTTCTTGTTTGTTTTGTTTTTACATTTGTTGATTCAATTGAACAGTTCTGAAGTGTGAACTTTGTAGAGGACAGTGTCACAAGCTAGAACACAGCTACCGATGGAGCAGCCTGGGGACAGTGTGCCTTCCCTCAGTGCCCTAACTTGATCTAAGCGGGCACCTAAGTGTTTCTGTAGGAACCTCTGGGACCACTTAACCTGGCTTGGTTCAGTGCAGTCCACAGGAGCGGCTCAGCAGTCCAGCTGAGCATTGGACATGAGGTGGACATCCTAGTCCTTGGGGATGTGTACCTTAAGGAGAGTTATCGAGGAGGGAGGACAAGAGGACTTGCTATTTGGAACTTGTTTCTGGACCTATAGAGCAGTTAGTGTCCGAGAGGGAAGCGTATGGTGGAATTTTGTTTGTGCTTTAACAAATAAAGCCTGCCTGGAGAAAGTATAAAACTGAGAGACATCTAAAGATAACTTTGGGTTGGTAATGCAAGTTAAAATTAAAGGTGAATTAGGTGCAACGCTTTGGACTCACTAAGATAGGATAGATAATGGAGTATTTTCTCTGAATTTGTCAAATGCAAATAGACTAGACATATTGTTGATGTATTCATTGCCTGTATAGAGTGTAAATAGTTATTGTATTTATTATATATATTTTTATATATGGTTTTTATATTAGTTATAACCTTTTTTATTTTAGACAGAAAAGGAAATGTGGTGATATTTTGTTTGTGCTTTAACAAAGCTTGTCTGAAGATCGGAGAAGCAGAGCAGCCAGCCACTAGTTCTTACCTCTACAAAGTCCTCAGAGCGAATGGGGTATCCTGTCTCTCCCAGTCCTCAGACTGAATGCTGTCTCTATGAAACCTCAGACTGAATCCTGAGATCCTGACCCCTCCCACCTTAAATTCCTCTCTCTGCCCAGCCATATCACTTCCCACCTCTACTTCCCTAGTGCTGGGATAAAGGTGTGAGCCACCACCACTTGGCTCTCTTTCTCTTTTAGACTGATTCAATCTTGTGTAGCCCAGGATGGCCTTGAACTCACAGAGATCTGCCTGCCTGTCTCCTGAGTGCTGGGATTAAAGGTGTGTGCCTCCACTGCCTGGCCTCTATGGCTAACTAGTGTGGCAAGCTCTGCACTCTGATCTTCAGGCAAGCTTTATTTGTTAAAACACAAATATTACCACAGCAGTGGTTATACCAGAGAGGTTAAACACCATACACACACACAGAGACACACACACTTGCACACACACTTGGTACAATTGATCCAACTGATCCATGAAGGAAACTTGACAAAGGGTCTTCAGCTACCTGTGAATACAGAATTCTGTGTTGCAGTCAGAGGAAAAGCAAAGCCTGGATGGACACCTTCCTCTTCATGTCCTCTTTCTTCTTACACTCCTATTGTTAAATGATTTTTATAGACAAGGTGTTTTGTTTACATGCTTATCTGTGTACCCTGTGCATGTCTGGTGCCCACAAAGGCCAGAAGAGAGCACCAGAACACCTGAAACTGGAGTTAAAATTGCAAGCTGCCATGTAAGGGCATGAACTGAACCTGGGTGCTCTGCAAGAGCAACAAGTGCTCTTACCTGCTGAGCCATTGCTCTTGCCCCAAACATTCAAACTTCTTATTTCTGCCCTTTTTTTCTCACAAATATACTAGCTCTCTTCACTCCAATGTTTGGATTCTTGAGATATTAAGTTGGTATTTAAGTGAAGATTTGATTTAAAAGAACATATCAGGATTGTACAGTGCTTAAGGTGCCGTCAGCTTTCTTCCATTGGCTCGCCTGGAGCGGGAGAATCTGTTCTGGCACACAGGATGCTCTGGGGTCAAACTGTTGGACTTCCAGCCAGCTGCCATCACTTTCTCCATCTTCCTCGCCTGGATAGAATCTGCCTACGTGCTGTGCCAGGCTCTCATGCCTCCATTTGTAGTAGGGGACAGGGGAGTATATCCATGGGAAAATCTCTGAAGTGCCGATGGAAGCTGCCCACCCTGTCAGGCAATTGCCTGGGTGCCTATCCTAGGTGGAATAGGTGGTCACAGTCACTTAACTTAGCATGCACTGGCCATGAGGGGTATAGAACTTCCAATTCACCTTCAGAGGCAGAGACAGACACAGTAAACATACACACACACAACACATACAGTAAAGATATTCCATTTTTTTACAGCTAAAGTTGTAAATCTTGTTACTTGTATGCACACACACACACACACACAAACTTTTCAGGGTTGTGAAACACAAGCAGGGTGTAAAGGGAGAAATCTGAGAAAGTACTCCATGTAGTGTAGTGGAGAGACGATTGTACAAAATTAAGAGCCAGATTCTGTCCCCACATGTCAAATTGGCAACACGTAGTTCCCTGCAAGGAAACTATGCCTGCGGTCACTCTCACCCCCCCCCCCAATGTATAGCAAAGCAGACAGAACCAAGTTCAATTCCTTAGAACAATACCTGAGGTGTAATCCTTCCTAAATGTCTGTTAAATGTGCTCTGAGAAGAAGACTTAAAGGCTTGGCAACCAGTTCATCAACAGCTTGTCAACTTCTAAAGAGTCACATCTCTGCTGGTGTCTCTCTCAAGCCAAGGAGCTAAGTCTTCCAGTGTCAGGGAAATCAATCACCAACCATTAACATCCAGGCTCGCAAAAGAGCTACAGGGGCTCCTCCATCCCACACTCTTTGAAGAAAATAATTCCTAGTTTGATGCCCTAAGAACTACTGTTATCTGCCTTTACCTAACTCACAAATGCAGTGTTCAAAAAAATTAACATTCCCTTCAAAAATGCTTCAAGATAATATTCTAGGGCAAAGAGTTTGTGTTCTGTAAAGGGTAAGACAGTAGTTAACCTTGCTGGCCGTGTACACTTCACTGCTGTTGGGGGATGGTAAACCATAAAACCAGCTAAGAGTCAGGTAGGCAGGCCAAAATTGTTTCATGTGAGCTAAGAGTATATGTTTTAAAAATTTAACAACATGTTCAGAAACAAACCTAAGAAACAATAAATGATAGATTATTTTTCATGGCCTATAAAATCCAAAAGGCTGGAGACATGGGATAGTCAAAAACATGTCGCACTCTTGCAGAGGACCCAAGTTTAGTTCCCAGCACCTACATTGGGTGGCTCACAACAGCTGTAAGTCTAGCTCCGGGGGCTCAGACTTCATCTTCTGGCCTCCATGGGGCAATTGCATTCACGTTGGCACATAGCCTTATAGATACCCACTTACAGCTAATTAAAACTAAAAATGAATAGTTAAAAAGATGTTGAAATATTTGAAATGTTTATTAGAGAAAAAATTGACTGTAGAAAAGTTCTTAAAATGTCCAGTTTTCCAGACTCACAGGGTGTCAGAAGAAAAAAAAAAGTATCTTCTCCCATTTTCCTCAGTACACACAAATCTGGTTTACTTTCTCAAAATAACACCAATCATTTTCCAGGATGGAAAAAAAGTCGCTTGACAAAACTCAACATCAGTTCCTAATTAAAAGCAGGCAGCAAACTGGTATGAGAAAAAGTTTCTTCATCTGTATTAAAGACATCCGTGTCTACTAAGAAACTACAGCCTGAACCTTTTTAAGGGCCAAATATCTTCTAAAGTCCAGAAAGAAGGAAACATGTGCACACACTCTCTCTTTCTCTATTTCAACCTGGTAGCAGAGGTTTTAACTATTGAAATAATGCCATCAATGGGGCTAAGGAGAATCTACATAACAGGGTTGGACATCCTGATGGAGGCTTGTGTGTTGGGCACACCTGTGATACAAAGAGTTCTTATGCAAAAAATTTTCTGGTGTGGGAATCCCCTTAAAGGACAGGGAAGAAAGAAGTTCCCCTAATTTTTCCAGTGTCCCCCTTTATAGTACTTACTTGAGTCTTGAGGCATCTGCATGGCTGTTTCCCAAAGAAGCTGGACCAGCCACATCATCAGTGCACAGAGGGACAGCACACAGCGCTCGCTCCTGTGAGAAAGCTCACTCCCGGAAGGACTGCATGCTCTAAAATGTTGCTCCCAAAATGGAATGCGGAGCGTGAGTGTCTCTCGGAGTCAGAGCCTTCAGCATTAAATAGTAGCCCGGTAGCTTTCTTCCAGCTTCAATGTTGTTGTCTCCCGACCCAACAGGCCCATGTTGGCTAGTCTGATTGCCTTCTCATTTTGAAGCTCACTTACTTCAGCCCTGATAATCCTTCTAAGTTTTATTTTGGTTTCTCCTGGTGGATCAAAATAAGAGTCTCTGGCAATTATCCAGATGACATTCTTCTCAAATGAGTCAACAGACTGAGTCACATCAAATTTCTTTGGGCCAAGTACTGAATAATTTTGCTTTATGCCCAGCTTCGAATGAAGGACAATTGGATAATCTGATGGCAATCCATGGGCATATCTGGCATTTTCAGTCTCAAATTCTCTGTCATCAGGTCACACAATGAGCTGGGGTGTGACCAAGTCTAGACCGTATCTAGCATGCATAAAATCTGGGGTTCAACCCTTCACATCACAAAGCACACAAACAAAATACTGCAAAATCAGGACATGTCAATGATCTGCCCCTAAAATTATTGCAATCAGTTCTGCGGTCATGTTCAAAGGAAACTTCTAGAAGTAATCACTATTTTTGAATCCAGCTTCTTCAAGACTGAAGCACTGGCTTCCAGATTTTGAGGGTCCGGGGCCCCCTTTAGGAAACTGATGAATGCTACAAACCTTTCTATATATCCACATTTACATATAGGCATTTTTTAGTCCAGAGATTAGCCCAGGCACCATGCAACGGCACATATGGTAGCAGTAATGTCTGCACACATGTTCTCTATGTGGCCAATGCATGTTTAAAGCTAGCTTTTCAATTGTAGTTTACTAACATGAAGATTATAGAGCAATCCTCACAACAACCCTGTGAGGTAGGTATCATTATCCCAACTTTACCCATGAGGAAACCAAAGCCCAAAGACATCAGGAGATTTTCCAGCATGTACGTGGCCCAGAACAAGGACACTGACTTGTATACTCAGTTCAAGTGCAGAGTGTTTAGGGTAGGGATCAGGGCTTCTGCTATCCCCCCCAAGGGGAAACTCAGCGTCAAATCCTTTCAGTAAGGCCATGGCAGCGAAAGCCCCCCCCCCCAGGACTCTGTAAAGTTACAAGCCATTCTCTGGGGACTGCCAATAGCAAGCTTGTCATTTGACATTGCTGACTTTGAAATAGAGAATCTAAACTCCATTTCAAACCCAACCCAACCTGAAATCAGCAGCAGCAAGTCACCCAGGTTTGTTAGGGGTCTGAGACTTCCTTTTTCACAGTAGCTGTGAAATAGTTCATAGAAGACAGCAGAGTGTTGGGAGCAGAGTAGAAGGAAAAGAGTTATTCACCCAGGGGAAAATACAAGAACTGGAAAACAAACTCCCCAACTTCATGAAGGATTCAGATGTCGGGAAATTTGCACACTGCCTGTATACATAACCATCCAGAGAAATCAAGGGAGGAACCCATAAGCTAGTCATGTACCCTTATGGGGTTCAGCTCTTCTTATGAACATCTGCTTGAAGAGACAAAGATAGCGTGGGTGTACAGTTTGACACCATCACTAAGCTTGTGTACCCGGGTTGGGTCCTTGGCAACTTAGATGCTGTCCAAGAACAGTGGCAATCTGAACGTTTCAAAGGCCCATGGCCAAAGAGAAAAAACATGGTGATGCTGCCACGTGGGTAGCTACCCCTCTAGAACACCATCCCTCATTACAGAACCATGAACAGCAAACATTCCTCAAGCCCTGGGGTAAAATGACGGTGATACCACTAACGGTAGTGCCTGTCTGTGCTTTGGTTTCCATTGATTTTGAACTCTGGCCAGGAAACCTGTCCATTGACGAGACCGTGGCAGAAGGACTTTCCCAGACCAAATCAACCACTAGGTTCCCGAAACTCCGGAAGCTCGCAAGTCATTTCTCAGGGCCTGCTTTACATTTCCAAAGTAGATGGACCATGATCCTTGGGCTCCCTCATATCCTGTGTGTGCTGTGTGTATAGGTCTTCAGAGCTCATAAAATAGCACACATACACACCCCCCCCAAAAAAAGACCCTAGGGGTAAAAACCTAGCAGCTTTTGTCCGCCATGTCCCCAGCCTCAGCAAGGACCCCCTCCACCTCTCAACAATATCTTCTCCTACAAGAGTAAGGTTTTGTTGTGCTACTCAGGTTTCCCAGCCTGCAGGAGCCCAGGCATTAGATGCCAAATTCTTTGCCTTTGCTTTCTGGCTTTGATAGTTTGGGGAGACAAGGTGGCTTTTCCCCCACACCTCCTATAAGGCTTACACGTGTCTCCCCTCCCCCCTTCATGACGACCACAATAAAAGACAAGGGGCGCTGCTACTAGGCAACCCACAGCAACATGGAGGGCACTTCGAGAAAAGAGATGCACGACTTTGTCAGTGTCGGTGGGCACAACCACGACCCAGGGCTCCTCCCACCCGGCTCACTCCAGTTGCCTGTTCTGTGCTTGTAACAGTCCCAGCTACTGGCCAAAGGCAACCAACAACAATGACGCTGTGAGTCCCTTGGCTGACCCAAATCAGCTGCTCTCTAAGCTCAGGCCAAGAGCTGCTGAGATAGCACCTCCTTCATTTGGGAGACTTTGGGTATCTTTGCCCCTCTCCTCCTCTATGCCCAGGAAAGGCAGGCAGTGGAGACACGATTCCATTCTTTCTACAAAAGGCAATCCTTCCACCAGGCAACAGGAGACTGGCACAGCTATCCCTGTGCCTCCTCAGCACTTGGCAAGGGTTTGAAGGGAAGGAGGAGGAGGACAGGAAGAAAGTAGAGGAAGAGGAAAAGGTTCTGTCTCTGGTTTCATAGAGCATTCTGGCCTTCCTTCCCTTTGTTCTTTTCCTTAGGGTGTTCCTCTTTTTCTTGATTATTTCATCTTCTCCTGACCCCATCACCTCTGCTGCTGGAGCCTAACTTCTCTGCCATTTTTAATCCCCTATCTATATTCTTATCTGGGTTTCTGCTTTGATACTTATCTGGGTTTTTTTTTTTCATTTTTTCTCAATACAGTTTTTCTTTAAGGCAAGGATCAGACCAACTTAAGTTTATGTGAAAGGGAAGAATAACGATGAAGGGCTTCATCTAAGCACTCGGATAGGCAGTGTCCATTGGTCCACAAGTGACTCACTCTCTGTGACATGGGCATCACTCAGAAGCTCTTCCAGTTACCATCAACCTCGAAACTAACATCCACATTGGACTATCATCCCATTCTCTCATCATATAATCTTATCTCCAACAGAGCTAGGTACCATTTGGAGCTCCTTCTTAGATCTCATCTGGGCTCTGAAGCTTATTGCTTTCCATTTATGGTCTCCGCTAGAGGGGACTTGGCATATGCTGTGGAAGAACATGACCCCGGCTTCCCACCTGTCTGTGACACTCCATCACTGAGCCCAGAGGACAGAGTTCCAGATGAGGCAGGGAACCTCGTACCCGCTAACCTCAGGCATTTTTGGTGATGTTAAAGGATACCAGAGAGAAAAGAAGCCATCAAAAACGAAAGAAGGCTTTCTAATTCTGGAAGGTGGGTAACTGACAGAAATACAGTGGCCAGACATTAGAAGAAGATCTAGGAAAGCCAGGGGTGTGGTGCATGTAAACCATGGACCTAACAAAGACTCTTGTGCATCAGCTGCACCCAACTCCCACAGCTCGGTGCCACATCCTGGACCACAACAGTTAGAGGGTATTCAGTTTCCGCAAGGTTAAATCCCAAATTCTTAAGAGTCCTTAGAATTATACCTAAACTGCTGTTTCATCTTCTCAGCAGTATTGTTTCTTTTTTTTTTTTTTCGGGATTACTTGGAATGAAAAACATAAATCTACAAAGAGAAGAATTTTGGTCCCCATCCCTTGAGGTCAGGACACCCAACAACATACATGGTCAATCTTCTCTGATCAATACCACTACACATGTGACTATTCATAGATAGGCCTAAGCTAGTTTAAAATGAGATTTAAGAATGACCACAGCGAAGGATAAAGATAGCGTTTCTTAACACCCCTGCTGCCTTTTCCTGGGAACACCATTTCATTTTTCCAGTTTGTGGCTTCAGAAAGGACACCTCCCCCTTTTCTGTTCCACAGTTCCTGTCAACTCTGGGGTTTCCGCACCCAGACTGAAGTCTAAAATCATTCCAGGATTTCAACTTAAGATTTTCATAAATGACTGTCTCAAGCTTCAGAGCTTCATGCAAGCCATAGCCACCCTAAAGGACAAAAGGAAGTTTCCCTCCAGGGGCATAAGTTCTGGAGGACAATATTCTTTATTTTCATCCTTGTAATATTCTTGTCAAAGTGACTTCAAATGACATCAAAGTGACTTAGACACTTTTTTTTCTTCCTGTCTAGAAAGAATGCCTCTCTCAAACGAGGTCAAGAACAAAGGAGAAGTGGGTTAGGCAGAAACCCCTAGGCTCCTAGGGCTTGGCCGAGCCCTAAGAACTAGGGACAGGAGCTGAGCGGTGTAGGGTAAAACGACAGACCCTTGGAAAGTTCCTTCTGGGTTTCATTCAAGTGAGATAACTCAAAAGGCAGGAGGCATGCCAGCTCTCTTGTCAGAAAAACCTGGCTCAACATCTTCACAATTGTGCTTCAGAGAAGGCATCTGTGGAGCTGTCAGTGCAAGTCAAGAGCCTACAGAAGAACACCACGCGTCCCAGTCCCATATCCCTTTTCTGGGACGGCTTTGAAATGTTTCCAAACATCGCTCCAAAAGGCCACCAAGCAAGTCACTAACATTATTTAACAGAATTCGCACAGTGCCTACCTAATCTTGCCCTAAGGCCACTGTCACCACAAGAATATATAGCTCTGCAACCGTTCAAGGTCTTGGTAACAGTTTAGGGTTTGGGAAGATGGGCTTCCCCACCCTGACCCCACTGCCCACCAGAGCCTTATGGAGGCTAGCGGCTGCATCCTTGGTGGGGCCAGCCTAACTGAAAGGCACTGGGCTGGAATGGCCAACGCCTTCCAACCGCCCCTGGAGGGTTTTCCCGTTCCAATTACTAGGATGCCTGGGACTTCCGGTGCCGCCTGCCGAGGGTGGAGCCAATGGCTAGGCTTTCCAGTAGACTCCAAGTACGCGCACGTGCATTCCTGTCTGTTTTATCAGTGCAGTTGATCAGCGAGTTCAGGGCAAGTTGGTGGCTGGTGCTTCATGAGGCCTTCGGGAACCTCTCACGGGCTCAGAGACCTCGAG
The DNA here is from genome assembly GCA_025134845.1 of Neodon shergylaensis. Classification (NCBI taxonomy): domain Eukaryota; kingdom Metazoa; phylum Chordata; class Mammalia; order Rodentia; family Cricetidae; genus Neodon; species Neodon shergylaensis. The sequence goes on along the minus strand of JABTXL010020982.1, from coordinate 1,680,918 downwards.
AGGGTGGGTTTTGAAATCAGGGCCTGAGCTTGAGCACATTATACCCAAGCTGTGAGACTGGCCCCACCCCCTTCTTAGAGCCTCGTACTCTGACTGAGTTGGGCCATCTGGGACACTTCTGGATCAAGGCGTCGGGGATAGGGGGCTGCCCAAGTCTCACCGCAAAATCTTCTATGACCTGTTGTGGGGGAGCCTCTTGCCAGCCTGCCCTTCCCTAGCTCAGAGGTCCTGCTGGGGCATCTTGCCACTGTGTTTCAGGTCCTCTTCCATCTTTCCTAGCATGTTCTATGCTAGGTGTTCTTTCCCAGACCTCTCCAAACCACATTTACTGTATCTTTGACGTTGACGGTCGGTCGGTCATTCTTTTAAGCGCAAATGCCTTTTGTGAACTAGATAGAGCTATATACCTGCTGCTACGTGCAGAGTTTTGTGTAATGCTATTTCTTAAACGCATACGTTTAATAAGCTTCATCTTTCTAAACGCATTTTTACTTGCATATTTTTTGGCTGCAGTCTTAATAAACATTCTCTTTGCTATTTAGCTTACAACAACAGCATGGTTGAGTTCTTTGAACACCGATCTCACAACACACATCCTGCAAGATCGAAGCTCCTTTTACAAATGCTGATTATGTCACACCCTCCGAGACAATTGTTTTGGGTTTCTTACACTTAGTTACGATTTCCTAGACAGAGAGAGCAGTGGCCAGACAGCAAGAATTTGATTGTGATGAGAAATAGTTTTCATTTTCTTTTTCTTTTTACAATGTGTTTTCCATAGTGTAAGTACGTTAAAGATATTTTCAGTTTCAAGTGAGAAACTATGGGATCAGGCAAGATTAGAGCCAACTGATGATTTAAGAGAACCCAGCCTGCCTTCCAACCTTCCTTCACTGTGGTTTCAGCAAGAATTGGAAAGGAGGCCATGGAAGCTGACAGAGAGGGTAGGCAGTGGGCAGGCTTAGTAGTGGTTCTGATGATGGTTTGGGAGGCAGGGAAATTTGTTTCCTTAGAGGTTCCTAACTGAGGAGCCAGCCAGTCCACCTTCCTCACTCACTCGTACTCCTAAGCCAAGCACTAGGAAGTGAATTGGGAGCAGATGGCATTATGTCATTAAGGGTTCATCTACAGGCTGGTCAGTCCCTGCTTGTGTTTGGTCTTTAGGCTACTTTCCTTAATTTTATTTGTGGATCTAAGACCTAAACTCCAAGTTCACTAGAGCGTGTGGAATGTTTGGAAGTGTCTAGAGACTTGGAAATCAGAAAGGACTGGCTTTCCTCCAAGTCACACACCTGCTAGTGTGTGATCCTGGGCAAATTCTGGAAAAGCAGAGCCTCTGCGTCTGCACCCACCACATAACAAGAACGTGTGAAAATTAACATCTACCACAACAGGGTCAGTAATCATTTCTACCTCCTCCACCCCGTCTATGGAACTGTAGCCCCAAACTCAGGCTGATCTGACTGCTCTGACACCCTGCAGTCATAGCAACCCTAGGACTCAGCAACCTTCCTTATCCCCAGTCAAAAACTCACCCTTCCATGACGAGAAGGCACTAGTGGGGAAGCCTATTTTGGTAGGGGCCTCTGCCTGAAGTCCCGTTTCCCCCAACAGGGTCCCATCATCCACCTCCAAGACAACTTTTAAATACCCCAGCCTCTCCTCTGTCCTTGGCTGTGACCCCAAGGGGTACCTTTCCTGCTGTGACATTTCCTTGATTTTCACAAACTCAGAACCGCAACAAACTTTGGCACCGTGGAGCTCATCTGCGGCCAAGGGGTCCCTTTCTCAGCAAGGCTGCTCACAGTCAGGTGCCACCCTGCAACATCTTGGGGCCTGTTTCTCCACTTGTTATATCCCTCCATCCCCGGTGCCCCCAGGGACAGCTTCTTTAACCTCTCAAGTCCAATCTGTCCCCTCGTGTCCTCTAAGGGGTCTGATGACAGGTGTTAACAGTCTGAGAGAGGCACCTCCAGCTTAGCTTGCCAAATGAAGTTTCACGGGTCAGTACCTGGGACTCGTCAGATCCAAACAGTCCATGGGGAAACAGTCTTTGGTGGAGCCTTGGAGGCCCAGTGTCTTGGAGTATCAATCTGTTTGCACCAGCCAGGTGTGCTGAGTAGCTGGATAGCTGTGTGAACACATGGCTATTAGTGGGGAAAGAAGGGACAACCAATGGGCTGGAGAATCTTTCAGCCTTTTGGTTACTAGTAAAACACAGATTCAGCCTCGAGTATCAGGAACTTGGAGAGCATTATGAATGAGAACGAAAAAATATGACGTGGAAAGGAGAGGGAACACAGGAGAAAGACAAACTTTCAAGGGATAGCTGTCAAATGGTAAACATAAGGCAGGCAGAATGCACTGAGAGCCATGCATTGATTTCCCCACATTGTAAGTGGCTGGGTTTTCCTTTCAAAAGATACTGGGAATACGTAACATTTTTTTTCTTTATACATTTAATGATACGTTGCTTACAAAGAGCTACACTTCAAATAAAATGTTCCTGAAACATATGAACAAGAGCAAGTACCTATATGTGCACATACATATACAAGAAGATGGAATAATATTAGCCCAGGATGTAGAAACTATGCCCAAAATGTACACACACAACATAGCAGCTGTCTATATTACACAAAAACTCTGTTCAAAATTCAAAGAGAATTTGACTTTTAAAATAGAATTTAATGAGTGATTCAAAAATACCACCTCATAAATCTTGGGGGAGGGGTCTCAAAATCAGACAAAATCTTCACATTCACATATGAAAGCCAGCATCTAACTCAGCTAAGAATATCACTCTGCCCTCACAGGATAATGTCTAACTTCCCCCACCGGGAAGCAACATATGATGGGGCTGAGAGCTCAGGACCATTCTGGGAACAAGGACCGGGGTCCTGTAGTAGGCACATAAAGATGGGATTCTGGGAATTCAGTCCTCAGACTATACAAGAGCTGGCATGTCAGATGGGCTTCAGGGAAGCTGCCTCTGCCAGGAAAGAGAGCAGGATGAGAGAGGCACGGCTGGAAGCTCTGGTTAGCATCCAGCAACAGAAGCGAGAAAATATGGAGGGTTCCTTTGCTCTCCTAAGGAGGGGAAACATGCACAGAGACATGGTAAAAGGAACGGGCTGAGTGATGTTCAATATTTGATAAGCAGGTGCAACTATTGAAGGTACCACTTCTGCTGAAAGATGTCATTTTTTGCTAGCAGCAGTTATTAGAGGAGCCTTTTAGTGAAGTCTTTGAATTTTAGAGCACTTGGAACTGATTAGTCCCCAACTCCTCTCAGCGTTTCTGGCTCAAGCTCAAAAATCCCTGGAGAGTTCGAGTGGGGGCATTGCCCATCACCCAGGCTCCATTTCCCATCCCTCATCTTTCTGGTGTATATTAGTTAGATAAACCTATGTTGCACCTGTGTCTGTTCCTTGATAACATGCCCATGTGCATACAGCCCCATATGCCCACACACAGATACATATATACACTAAGACAGCTCAGCAAAAATTATACAGACTTTGAAAGAGTAAGTTCAATAATGGAAGATTGTTGCTCTCCTTTGAAGAACGCATATATTGTTATGAAATAGTGAGAACTTACCTATATAAGACTGGCTTTATTGAAGTTTCTTGCCTGTAATTGGAGCCACCACAATGGTCCCTAGAAAGATGCCCTACCCAACTTCATGACCCTGGAAGTCCCAGAAGAAACACTGCCAAGGGCTTGATGCCTATTGAAGTCCACAGAACTTCCAAGTTAGGTAGGAAGGATCCATATCTCAGAGATGACGGTGAAGGATGGAAACCATTAGTCAGGAACCAAGTCTTGGGCTATATTCCCTGGAAAGGAGGGGTGTGTGAAGAAGACACTGAGGCAACACAATACACAAGACTGTGGTTCTAACGGCAGGACTATGGGGTGGAATCAAGTGAGAGAAAGTTCAGAGTGTCTTCCATAAGGAGACCGTGTGAGGCTTAATGAGCAGAAGTCAGTGGCTTTGGGGTGGTCATGTCTTCCTGTCCCTGGGAATGGTACCTAGGGAGGACAGGGAACGTCACTTTAAGTGAAATACAGATTTCTTATGGAGGTAGCATTGAGTTTGTTGACTTAAGTTGGAGGCAGATGTAAAAGCTTTTAGCTCATTCTTTAAAAAAATAGAAAAAAAGGGGAAAAATAGGGGGCTAGAGAAATGACTAAGCAGTTAGGAGCACTGGCTGGTCTCCTAGAGGTCCTGAGTTCAATTCCCAGCAACCATGTGGTAGCTCAACTCACAACCATCTGTAATAGGATCTGATTACCTTTTCTGGTATGGAGAAAAACAAATCACTCATATACATAAAATAAATATAAAAATAATAACCTTATCATTTGAATAACCTTATCTCTTGAACCCCAGAAAGGAAGAGGGAAAATAAAGACTGTAGCTTAATGACAGCATAAGCAAAGGCACTGAGTTTGCTATCCAGCATTGGAAAGGCAGAGGAGGGGAGAACACACATATTCAGCAGGATACACAGAAAGGCTCATAAGCTGAGAGAATATATAGCCCGAAGGTTACCATATAGTCGAAACAGAGGAAGTCGGGACAAACAAGCACAGCAGCACGGAGGTATGGAAATGAGATTGCACGAAAGATAGGTGGGGAGTTGGTGCAGGGAAAGCAGGCGGGAGGCTGAAAGCAGAATCTCAAAGCAATAAAATGGGATGGGCCTTCTGGAGATGTGTGCCTACCAGGCAGAAGGAATAAAGGAGGCACACTACAGAGTGTGGGGAGGGAGAGAAGGCAGACGTAATGTCCTAGCAGGCTGCCAGCATGCCGGATCTGGGCAGGCTCAGACTTCACTGGCCCTGGAGCTTCTCCAACCAAGACAAACCTGGGAAGTGAAGGCAGGGTTAAGGCCATGTTCCAAGGGTCTGACTAAAGAGCCAGGGGTGGAAAAGCGACAGAGGTCATTTTGCTTCTGGAGCAGCTAGGTGACATTGGGTGAGATACTTAAAAAACCGGTGTCCCATTTTCCTCAACTGTAAAATGAAGATGAAGTAGCAATGCCAAGTCCCTAGGGATGCTGGACAGGTAAAACAAGATCCATAGATGAAGACTGCAAGAGTTAACTGATCCCTGGTTCTCAATGTTCATAACGTCACTGTTCCTTCCTCAGATCAGGCACTGCCTCTCCTAACCACAATCCTGGTCCCCATTGTGATGTCATATACTTTCAAAGACCCCACTACAGCTTTTCTTACTTCCTGGAGGGAAGGTGGCTGTGAGGAAAGGGCCTAAGGACAAGTGTCAGTGGGGCTTGGAGGTGTTTGTGGTCAGTACTCAGATGGAGAAGCCCCCTGCTGCTGTGGAAGCCCACCTTGCCAGCTCCACCCTATAGCTTCTCTGAGTTATAGTGTACCGGAGTGGTTGGTGCCACCTCTAGGACTAACTTGGACCTCCTTTAAAAGGCTGTCCTAAAGGCCAGCTATGCAATAGGGAAGTCTATTTGGGGTCTTTCATTGTCAATTAGCTAGCTCCCCCCCACCCGGGGCCCCTTCCTAGCTTACGGGTGATGACTAAAACTTGGGCCCTCTTCTGCCTTCTGAATGCAAAAATCATGCTCTCCTGCTTTCTCTGCAGGGCTCAGATGACTTGTGTGAAGGATAGGAAATTATCTGAGCTTGAAGATGTCCTGGCATTTTCACTAGTAGGGATCCTTTTGCCTTCTCCTTAAAGAGAGCCCTGTTGTCTCAGTGTGTGGGTGCACCCCTCACGGCCCTGAGTTCCTTGCTCGTGCTCTCTCTCCTGCTCCTGATTTGGACCTTGAGGTTTCTGTCCGGTGCTCCAATGTGGGTCTCTGTCACTGTCTCCTTTCATCGCCTAATGAAGGTTAATATTCAGGAGGATGCCTATATGTTTTTCTTTGGGTTCTCCTTCTTATTTAGCTTCTCTAGAATCACGAATTATAGGCTCAATGTCCTTTATTTATGGCTAGAAACCAAATATGAGTGAGTACATCCCATGTTCCTCTTTTCACACACTGAGACAATGGGGATGTTCTATTGGGAACTCACCAAGGCCAGCTGGCCTGGGTCTGAAAAAGCCTGGGATAAAACCGAACTCACTGAACATAGCGGACAATGAGGACTACTGAGACCTCAAGAACAATGGCAATGGGTTTTTGATCCTACTGCACATACTGGCTTTGTGGGAGCCTAGGCAGTTTGGATGCTCACCTTACTAGACCTGGATGGAGGTGGGTGGTCCTTGGACTTCCCACAGGGCAGGGAACCCTGATCGCTCTTTGGGCTGACGAGGGAGGGGGACTTGGTTGGGGGAGGGGGAGGGAAATGGGGGGCGGTGGCGGGGAAGAGACAGAAATCTTTAATAAATAAATAAATTTAAAAAAAGAAAGAGAGCCCTAAATGACAAGTTTCACTTGTGTGACAGAGGCTCCCTGCTTGCTGGGGAAGACTTTTGAAGATGAAAAGGACTGGTCGCAAGATCACTTCAGGCAAATGCTATGAGACACAATACAGTTTGTCAGTTGCTCGTGCTGTCTTTTCCAAGGATGAAACTAGAGAGAGTGGCTACCGGGCCAAAGAGAAGGGCCTGGGTAGAATGTACTTGAGCTCACAGGTTTCTGTCAGTTCTTGTTCTTGAGAAAACCTCTATGTAGCCCTTAAGAATATGTGTGAAGAACTGGGAGAGGGCCTGGGATATGTCCTTGGTGGGTGACACAGATTGGATCCAATACAGGCATTTCAGAGGAGACTTAAGTGTCTACATGAGAAACTGCTCCACGTAAGGAATGAGGGAGAAATCCCTAAAGCTGTGTCATGCAAGAGGTCAAGTGAGGAGCATGTAGGCTAGGCAGTCAGTGGTAATTACAAAAATGGAGACCTAGGAGCTCTTCGAGGTTAGTGCCAAGTGTCCTGAGTCTCATGTAGCTCAATGCCTGGACAACATATTCTTTTAAGTGTTGACTGAATGAATGAATAAATGAATGAATGAATGGGTGGATGGATGGATGGATGGATGGATGAAAGAGGGTGGCTAACGAAGTTTCTCAAAACCTGCCCAACACAATGTCCCTCATTTAATAATAAAGGGCTCCTCTATGGAGCCCAGAAAGGGTAATGGAACGAACTCTCCACAGGCACCCACCTGCTACCCCCAATAAGAAACTTCGAAAGCCCCAAGACTAAGCCAGCATTCAGCCTTCCCAACTTGGCAGATTCAGAAACCTTGAGAAGGTTTGGAGATCCACAGGCCTACCACACTCCAGGGTTATCTTACCACTTTCAACCCCTAGTGTCTCCTCCTATGTGTTGAGCACACAGTCATCAATTTTCCTCGTGGTACTGTGGAGAAAGCTACCTGTGTTTGCACAGTACTCTCCTTGGAAACCTGGATGTCTTGGTCCTTTAGATGCTTCTGCTGTGAGGAAGGCGGGAGGTTTGAGGCAGCCAATCTGTTGACAGCCCTGTTCTGCCTGGATCACAGGGACTATTGCTGATGCTACCAGAAAGCAGGGGACCATGCTGATTCCTGCACAGTCTCCTCACCCCATATGCCTGCGATTTCCATTTCCCTCCCAGTTAAGGTTCACACCCATTATTACCTGGCAATGCCCTCTTATTGTTGCCATTCCTGCTCAAAATACTGGAGGGGAAATTCTATCCTCCCCTGGAAGCATCAACAGACTAGCCTCTTGGGATAATTACTACCAAAAACCACTGGCCAAGCAGAAGATGAAGTCTTCCTAAGTGGAAGAGCTGCAAATTTAATGACCGTAAACTTACGTGAGAATACACGCCAGCTACTATCAAAGCTGAGCAGGAGAGACTGATGGGAAAACAGGCCGGCCAATCAGTGTCAGGTTTCCAAGCCTGGTAGAGCGGTGCTTTAATAAAACTGAAAATAAAAGTGAAAATAATTACCACCAAGTTTTGTTGCAAATCTATTTGCTAATTGTTGTTTTATGTTTTTCATTAAGATTAAACATTTTTTATTTATGGTTAGTTAAAGAAGATGAAGAAAGTTTTTGTAAAATATTATGCAAACTCTGAAAAGAAATTTCAAAGAACCGAAGAAAACCACAGATAACCATGCCAGCAGGATGAAGGGAGGCCAATCAGAAGGCTACACACTGACTACTGTGACCATGGAAACTGGCGAAGGTCAATCAAGGAGGACAGAAGGGGAGAGAGGCAGCTATGACTTTGGGTTACTACCTCGACCTCTGGCTGATTGTTGGTCATAATACCCAGCGTTACAAGTCAAACATGATCTGGGGTCACACGTGGGGATGATTGCACCTCTATGTGTGATAGCTGAAAGACACAGCTCTGAGACTGATGTCATGTCAATAACGACAGAGTCTTAGGAAGATTTGGGA
>JABTXL010020982.1:1642559-1672521 GCA_025134845.1 Neodon shergylaensis | reverse complement strand
CTGTCCTAGAAGGGCCAAGCTCAGCCAGGCTGAATTTTGAAACTGAATTTTGAAACTGAATTTTGAAACTGAATTTTGAAACACTCTAGGGCTTGTGGATGAGCTCTTTTCTGAACCAGATGCTCCAGAGAGTGCTGCCTGCTGTGGTCCCCACAAGCCTTCCTCCAGTCCAGCTAAAGAGCTGCCCTGGCACCCTAGCCCTCAGCCAACTCCCAGGACTGGAAAGCTTGGGCTGCTGATAAGTAGTTCTGCCTTAGGAAAGGTTCTGGAGTCTTCCCACTGAAGCCTCATCTGGAGAAAAGTCCTAGTGTCTGTTTGGAAACTGACACCCCTTCTCCCTATCATACCCCAGCCTTGCCATGATCTTGAAAACTTGCTGCCTCTGGGAATTACCCTCCCTTTGAAGCAGCTCAAGACATTCCTGCCAAGGTTGACTCAGGCCTTCCTGCCAGCCTGACAGGAGGCCAGTCTGAAAGGGGACATCTGAGTCCCTACTCTTCCTAAGCTTGCTGAGTTTTCAGAGCTATTGCTCCCTCTACATCTCCACTGTCGATCTTCTGAAAGCATCTAGGCTCACGCTGAGGTGGAACCAGCAGTGTGGGTTCTGTTTCAGAGGCTTCTCTCTCAAGACTGACTCCCCCATGGTGAGGTCTGGAGAAGCCAGAATTGCCCCCTCCACTTCGATTCCTCTCAGACCATTTTAGGTAGACCTCGGCTTCCTGCAATTTCCTCCTCCCTCCCTGTCTCTGTCTCTGTCTCTGTCTCTCTCTGGACCTCGAGGCCCAAGCCTTCATTCCTGCAGAGTCAAGCCTTCATGGTGTTTCTGACTGAAGTCTTCCCTAGGCCAGGCTGCCAGTAGCCCAGTTTCCTAGAATCAGCAAAGGGCCCCTGTGATTCCGATGCTGATGCCAAGTGAAAGCAGAAAATGGCATCCTGACGTGATGTTGCTCAGTGGCCCCTCACAGTTACTGTGTTTCAGGGAAGAATTAGGATTTCCTGTGTCCCAAGCCTCTCAGCAGGCAATTGTCATCACAGCAATCCTGTTGATCCAGTAGGTACAGTACTGCATTTCTGTTGCTACTCTTTTTTTATTTCTAGTACTTGCTCCTTTTCCCAGGGCTTCTTTGAATTCCGTGGTTGTTGGTAGGATTAGCGCTGAGCAACATGGAGTTATTTCTCCAAACTGCTGTCAAATCGTGAAAAATCAAGAATTTTGAGAAATAACCTTGAAAGACTAGTTCTTACTGTTTCAAAAATGCCCTGTGTTACTCTTACCAGATGGACATGTAGATCAAGCTAGAGAAATCTAGAAAGAAAATTCACATAAAGGCAGTTGATATCCAATACAGCTGACAGGACCTCTTGATGAAAAATTAATTGTCTTTTTCACCAGTGGTGTTGGAACAGCTCAGCTGGACAGTCATATGTATCAAGGTGAAATGGAGTATTAGCGGACATTAATGCTGTGGATACGAGAATTCCAACCGGAAGTTTCCAGGAAATCTTTACAAGCTTAGATTTAGCAGTGGTTTCTTAGACATGACACTGAAGAATGAAAAACATAGAGTAGCATTGAAGTTTGAACTTTCTATGTCTCCAGGCATCCCGAGAAGACAATGCCTACACCTGAAATCTGCCTTCTCGTCATAGGGCGGAGAAGTCTGGTTCCTAAAGGCCTACAGAACTATAACTCAAGAGAAGAAACCTGAAGCACTTCTCAAAAGATGACTCACGAGAGGCTAAAACCATATGGAAATGTGTTCCCAGTCTTTAGTCTTTGTGAAAATTCAAAGGAAGAACGAGGGGATTGTCACTTCACACCTGCTAAGACAGTTACAGGGAAAACAGAAAAGGGCTGCTGCTGGTGAGAATGTGGAGAAATCGGGGTTCTTGCCTAGGGCAGGATAAAGGCAAAAGTCTAGGAACTGTAACAAAAGGCTGGGACGTGTGTCGATACACTGAGCGTAGCATGACACCTATGTGATGATCTCTGAACTTCAAAGCTGAAGCAGGCAGGCATTCCAAGAGAAATGCACGTGCAAATGTTTAGTGCTGCGGCAGTGTCTGCGCTAGTCAACCGGCATAAGCAGCTTTGCTGTTCATTAGTCAATCAGCAGGTAAACAAAACCCAAGCTCTCTGGACCCTCGCCAAACAGAATGGTATTTGCATGTTGACGAACAGTGATAATAGAGGTGAAACTCGCAAGCGTTACAGAAGACAGACACAAAAGGCCATATATGGTTCATGGCACAATTTTGGAGGGCAGCCAGTCCTGCACTTGGTTGAAAACCCTTGAGGCTCTTCAGTCTCCTCCTGTCCATGAGGGTTGGGCTTGGGTTGGGCTCCATAAGAAAAAGAAGCAAGCTGGGGGGGTACTTTGATAGCAACCAGCTTCAAAAACGAAAGAATGAGCTTCAAAAACGAAAGAATGAGCTGTCGTCAGCCCGTCCTTGATGCGTGGGTGGCCGTACCCAGCACCACTGTCCAGAAGCCCTGAGACCCCTAGGGAATTTTATGGCTTTCACCAGCAGTGTCTGAAAGCATGTTAAGTAGGTTATAAGTCCTTACCTCCGACAATCTCTCAGACCCAGACTCAAAAGTAGTCTTTTCTAGAAGTATCTATTGTATTAATTACAGTTGGTTCAAAGGGGCCAGCTCAGAAAATTAAGTTCTTCAAGGGCCTCCTGCCTGAAAGACCCTCTAGAAAATAGTGGCCAAAAGTTTGGCAGCTCAGGAACCTCGCTAGCTGAGAATTTGAAATGGGCCCACGTTGTCCTGTAGGTGATGTGGCTGAGAAGACTTGCTGGCCGTGGAGTGGGTAGGCCATGCGAGGGAATCAGAATTCTGAGAGGCAAAGACCACGGGAAGTGGATGAGACTTCTAGTTTATTTCACACTGAGTAACACTTCCCAGGAAGATATGTCTTGGGCAAAGACTACTTCTTGTGTCTTTGGGGTGCTCCCAGTCTTCAGGATACAGACTGACTGTTTCCCAATGCAGGCAGGGGCTAGCAGAAGACAGCCTTGGTTTCCCAGCTGCCTAGGAAACCCAGTCTGGGAGGTCTTCTGTTCCCTCGCTCCGGTCCTCTCACTACCCAAACAAGCGCCGTGGGTGTCTTCTGTCTCATTTCCTTTCTGTCCTCCCACTGTCCAGCTGAAGCATTCTGTGCTTTAGAGAAAACAATGCCACTACCACAGGCCTTTCCATGTGGCTCAGTCAGGGCTAGCATGACTGATGATGGACTTCTTACCTCAGTTCCTTGCCCAATGGTACAAATGATTTTTGCTTTAAAATAAAATAAGGGATTTTGACTTTGGATTTCAATGGTTTTAAGATCTACATGAATCTCTGAGGATTATCTCATTATGTCTGACGTGTGCTTCATGTTGGTGCTTGGAATTATTTTGCTATAGATTTGGTGTGAGCAGAGATGCCAACCTGTTGACGGGATGTGTGTGTGTGTGTGTGTGTGTGTAGGGAGAGAGGCCCTAAAACCAGAACTAAAGAAGGTCTTGTGGGAACTGAAAGGAAGTAGAATTACTGTAAGCAAGAGAAGCCAGCCTTTCAGAAGTCTTGTGGTAATTCAAGGTCCTTCTTGACTCTGATCAGATGTGGTGAGATTTGGATTAGGCATAAAGCAATGGATCTTGAGGCAAGTTTGAAAGGACAGAGTGTCTCCTAAGTATCATGGCCAGCTCAAAAGGGAAATTTCCAACGACATTTGTTTTTCTCCCCACTTTGGTTCTTAGATCATCTCTGAGTTCATCACAATTTCAGAGGCCGAGAGAAAGACTAAGCAAGAGAAGCAGAGAAGGAAGTGTCGGGGAAGAAAGAGGGGGAGGAGAGGGACACCCTGGGCAAGAGTTTCAGATGGAAGGCTAAGACGGAAGAACATAAGGGCAGGACTGGCTGAGCCTTCTGCCTGTGTTAGCACAGCAAGGAAAATGGAATGTCTCTTGCTCTTTGTTTTGTTTTTTTTTTCCCTACCACAAACCCCAACTTCAAACCCACTCCCTCCTGAAATTAGATTCTTTTGTTTGTTTTCAACTCAAGGCTAAATACTTACTCCTGGGAGAGTAGATTCCTGAGAATAAAATGTCAGGGGCAATGATGTAATTGACCCGAAGCGCCACCCTTCATTTGGTTGATCCTCCTGATAGTTGTTGAGGCACTTTCTCATCCCTTTCCGTCCCCAAACCAAATAGGCTCTGAGTAGCCCAAGTCTACAAACAGGTCTGAAAGGGTTTTAAAGTTCACAGACTTGAGAAAAAAGCAGTGACTGCCAACAGTTCTAGTGAGTCCAGATTCAGCTTCTCTCCAGCCTGGGGAGCAGGGCCACACCAAGATTATCAGTGTCTTTTGAAGCACACATGGAATGGTGGAGATGCAAATGCTACCTCAATGCCCATAGTAACGATGAGGGCTGGACCACAAGGGCCAGAGAGTTGAGGCTGTGGAGAAAGTTACTGAATTTCTTTCTACATCCATGGGGAACCATAGAGCACACCAAAGCAGTTCCTCTTCAAAGAGAACGCAGGAATCAGTTCATCAAACCAAAATGCAAATAACAATGCAAACAACATGTACTAGTTCCATTGCTGTAATAAAAAATACCGCAAACAAGGCCACTTATGGCGGGGTGGGGGTGGGGGACTTATTTGAGCTTCCAGTTCCGTAGGGATAAAAGTCGATCATGGCAGGGAGGCAAGGCAGCAGGTGGCAGGCATGGTGGCGGGCGTGGAAAGCTGAACGTTCAATCCTTCAGTAGCAAGCAAGAGGCAAGGAGAGAGAGGGTGAACTGGAAGGTGCGTGAGCCTGTAGATTCTCAAGGCCGGCTCCCAGTGACCTAACTTCTTCCAAGCAAGGCTGCACCTCCTAAACCTTCCCAGTCACCAACTGGGAACCAAGTATACAAATAACAGAGTCCATGGGAAACATTTCTCATTCAAACCATGACAAGAATTTCTTCGAGGAACCAAACCCCTAAAAACTTCATCTGAGTTTAGCGAATCTGTCAGTAATCCACTGCCTCAGTTCCCTGGAAGGAACTAAATCGGAAAGGCAGAAATCACCGGCCAAATGACTTCCGGTGACACTCTCGTCAACGGCTTAGAGCCTCTTCCCAGTTAACTTTAGGGTTCTAAAGAGAGGAAAGGCCTTTTTTTGTGCTCTTCTCAGACCCCCGCCCTCCCCTCTCACATGCTCTGAGCCTCAAGCACACCACAGACCCTCACCATCTAAGACCAGGTGTCTGCCTGCCCCTGCCCTTGCCCCTGCCCCTTGTCCTGTACCAAAAGCAAATGGCCCTTTTCTAACACTTCGCAGTGCTTTAGAAAATGGCCTCCTACTAGAATGTCTTTAGGGGAAGGATTGTGTCCTTTCAACAATTAGAACCTACGGTGGCCACGTACTTTCTGAGGCTGGGATCAAAGATGTGGGAGACATGGCCCCTGCCAAGTGAGCCTCTTTGGATGTAATGTAACTGCTATCAGGCTGAGGCTGGACCTTAGGGAGTTGCTCAGTAGCCTCCCAATGAAGGCTAGCTCGGGGTTTTTGGTGTTCTCGGCTACCAGCTTCTAGGCAAGAGCCTGTAAAAGGGAATTTCTGGGCTCTGGCCGAAAGCGTCCTTTCTGTTGCTCAAAAATGGGGCCTGGGGCTGCTTCTCTTAAATGGGTGGGACTCAAGGGGACAGGAAGTTGGGTGGACATACAAGGTTAGATTTTCTTCCAGTATCTGGTAGATTTGAAGAGCAATAAGAAAGATCCTAGAGGGATCTAGGGAAGAATATCAGTAGTTGAGGGGGCGGAGGTGGCAGGGGGGTGTGCATGTGCATACGGAGATCAGAAGTTAATATTGGCTGTCTCCCTCAATTGTTGCTTTGCCTGGGTTTTTAATGGGTTTTTGTTTGTTTGTTTGTTTTTTGGTTTTTCGAGACAGGGTTTCTCTGCAGCTTTGGAGCCTGTCCTGGAACTAGCTCTTGTAGACCAGGTTGGCCTTGAACTCACAGAGATCCATCTGCCTCTGCCTCCCAAGTACTGGGATTAAAGGTGTGCCCCACCACCGCATGGCCTCCCCTTTTTCTTTTGAGACTGAATCCAGAGTGTACCCACTGGCCACAATGACTGACCAGCAAATCTGAGGATCTTTCTTCCTCAGCTTCACAATGCTGGTACTATAGACTCACACTGTTGCATCCATTTTTTTATGTGGGTGCTGAGGGTGGGCACTCAAGTCCCTCTTGCTGGCACCAAAGGCACTTGGCCAGCTGAGTCCTTCTCTTCCTACACCCGCATAGGGTCACCTCTGATCCACTGGGACAGTGCACGGGGAAAGGGAGTGAATGGGTCCTGCTCCGTGGGAACACTAAGGAGGTGCTTTGTCTTCATCCCCTAGCTTCGCAGAGGTCCTGCCTCTCTTATTAAGAAAACAACCCCTTCAAAAATAAGATACAGAAAAACTGATAAACCAGAAAACATGGGAGAAATAGATGAGATATGCAAAGAAGGAGGAAGAGACTGTTACGAATGTGTAGCCAGCAAATGGGGCAAGAAACAAATGGGAAAAACAAGACTCCAGGATGAGATGAAGTGATACTGAGAACGAAGAGCCAAGTGGTGGCTGAAAGAAGGGCAAAGGCAAGAATAAGGAGATGGTAACGGCAGGGTCAGGAAACGCCCTTCAACAGACGAACTGGTCTTGCCTCTATTTCTCCTTCTACTCCTTGCCCCTGCCCTCGGCACCCTTCTGTTTTAATGCTCTATCAGCAAACATTGAGGGCCCGACTCTGCAGTGAGTGAGGCCAGAAACAAAGGAGGGACTCCCTGCTCTGAAGTCTCCGGCTTAAGAATTTTGCAGAATCGTAACTCTGAGGGTGTCGTCCATGTGGTGGGGATCCCAACAATGCACCTGCAGTTGTGTTGACCTCTGTCTACACCCATATCACAGAATGATTGATGTCAGTCACCCCACATGTGGGTCCGCAGCTGGCTGTTGGCTGAGACTTTTCTAGGGGCTATTGTAAGAGTCTAGAGAGGTAGATAGTAGTGGCTAAATATTCAGACCCTTGGGAAAGCTGTGACTTGACCACAAGTATAAGCTGGAGGTTTGGGGATTGCTGGGCCAGAAGCCATGTCTTCATACATGTCCAGGTGCCGCCTCCACCTCTCCAGCATTAGTGTCTAGTCAGAGAATTAACAAATGCAAACAGAGCTCATTGGCAAAATTTAATAAAAACATATCACTACCAAATTTCAGGTCCTGGTCCCATCTTCTGTGGAACTTGTCCCCTTTGTTGTTGATGGCATCTCCTGGCTTCCTTTGACAACTTTTCCCATAGTGTTCCCTGGAGTCTATGAAATCTGGATGCTGTGTGCCAGGATCGTCTCATGACGTCAGCAGTTTCCAGAGCAGACCCCTTTCAGAGGCCCTGCCCCCGCTAGTTGGTCCACATAATTCCTTTTGACCTAACAGGCTCCCAGACTTCGGCAAGAAGTCACCTCACTAGAAAATATGCAACAAGAAATCCTGCCAGGCTTGCCTTCCCTGGTTGCTGCTTGATGGAGGACTGGGGTATGTGCTTTTTCTGCTCTCACAGGGGCATGTCTGGAATGACACCAGAATCTTGGAGACAGCTTCTTCTCACTCCGCCTCCTTTACTATGCACCATTCTCTCCCACTGTTGGCGTCTCAGGCCAAAGATTCAGAGGGCCTTTTTCTCTTGAGCTTCTATGACGAGTGCTTTATTTGCAGCTCGCCCCATGCCTCTCATCACAGCCAAAGTACTTCCCAAGGCCTCCTTTTACTCAGCAAGTGCCTTCATGTTTTGCCTCGGCCTTCCTTGCCAAAGCCCTGGAGATGTAACAAGCGTAACACACCAAGGTGAAAAAGACCCACCATCCTTCATTTTGACCTTCAGCCTGCTGCCCAAGGAGAGCATGATGGCCAAGGAGAATGTTGCCTGTATCGACAGGGATTTATACAGTGCCCTTTTCCAGGAAGAGGGAAGCCAGAAATAGACAAGCTGAGGGCTATTCTCATGCTGAATTTGGGGTGTGCCAAACTATATCCCTAGAGCAGAGTTGGAATCCCTCCCCACTCCCACCCTGAACTGTTCTACATTAAATGTGGAACAAGGCTTTCTTGCTTCTTCATCTCCCCCTTTGATCTCTTTCCTCCACACTCAGCTGTGGGGATCCCCTCCTATTACTACCCGTAAAATCAACTTGAAGCTGCCTTAGAAAGAGACCAAATACTTGATGAAACCTCAGGTCAATGAGCCCTGAGGTTTCAGGCTTCACCTGCCAACTGAATCCTGGGTTGGGACGTGTTGCATGAGGTCGATGGGGACCCATACATACCCCTTTCTCAAAGAGCTGGTGTCTCTTGTGAAGTCTCCAACTCATGGTTAGGTTTTAAGGCTCATCTCTTTCGTTTCGGGAGATTGGATTTAAGCTGATGGCATCTCTAGCCACTTGATCTTGGAGGAGGGCGTGCTATAGACTTCTCTGGGGTTGGGTTGAAATGGGTTTTTTTTTGAGATGTCTGTCTTGAGCCCAGAGTTCATGTTCCAGCTCTTCCTCTATAGAAACAACCTCCAGTTATGCTTTGGGAGACAGTCAGACCTACAGTGTTTACCGGGGAGGTGGGGGGATGGGAAGCATGGCTTTAGCAGTTAGTTTTTTCGTTTTTGTTTATTCTCCTAAACTATTTGCCAAGGAAGGCTGCAGTGACCATAATAGTAGCCTAACTTTCTCTATTTCTAGAAGGGTGTGAAGTCTCGACATATGGATGGTTTGGGCCGCTGTGAGAGGAAGGGTACCTCAAGATGAGTGTGTGTGGAGGAGGGGGCCTAGTGATTATGTGTCCTTTAAATGTGGTTCATTTTTATCTTTCCAGGGGCTCTTAAGTCCAGCAACACATGTGTCAACTGAGATGTCTGACACCCCTGGCCGAGACCAGGGTCACTTTGGACGATGTAAAGCAAGATACTAAATTATAAACATCTCATGCTTTCACTCCCTTATTTAAAAGGTAGACGTAGGACAGGGGTTCAAACTGTCACTTCCCTATCTTATTCTGTCCCCTGCCTGTTCTGTGAACCACAAAGTTGGGCCTTTCTTCTCAACCCTTCTCTTTGGGTCATTTTAGATTTTCCTAAATGAAGGACAGTGGGGGGAGGGGGGAGACCAATATTGATAAGATTCTCAAATACTTCCCCAAAAAGGAGAAAATAAACAGTTTTAACATAATGCGGTAGAAAATATTTTAGAAAGAAAGAAAATACGCGTATAACTGGAGTCCTTTCCAGGCCTCTGGTGCTCTTTAGCCTATCTGTAGAACCTGGACCATGGGCCTTGCTCTTGGGGTTCTGGCATAGGGATAAAAGTTCTGTTAGAGTCAAGCTTGTGGTAGGGATAAACAGCTTCCCAGCTTCCTCTCATGCGAGGAGACCTGTCATGAGGCCCTTGGAGAATCCCAGGCTAGTTCATGTATTGGATGGGAACTGTGTGCAGGGGCTGTTGAAAAGGGTAAAGTTCTCTGTTTTATCTGTTTTGACTTACACACAATGCACAGGCAGGGACTAGGCAGTGACCAATTACATCCAGACCACTGAACCAGTAACATTTCCCCAGGGCTGTCTCTTGATGTCACCTGTCCCTGTGGCTAGACTTGGAAGTGTCAGCACTCCCTTAGATTGTCTTGAGTTCCCCAATACAGTTTGAATGGATGGGTCCCTGGCTGGGGAGATGCAGGGGAGGGCAAAATGGATTTCTTCTTATAGGTCGGCTGATAGCTTCTTGGGGCTTCTCTTCCCTGGGCCCCTTAGCTGACTCTCTGTAGCGCCTCCTAGTGCCTGTAAAGAGGAAATGACCCATCAAACAGCATCTGCTCGCAAGGCAGTGTTGTAGAAAAAGGAGACAAGCAAAGAAAGGGGATTTTTAGGGTGGTATTTGGAAACAAGATGAAGATAAAGGATTATTTGTGGCAGCAAATTGGGGGGAAAGAATTCTCAAAATGAAAGACCTTATTAGTGTTTAGGTGACACTGCTCAGATCTAAAGGACTCCCTTGCACTAGAAGACAGTCTTATACCTTGCCTCTGCACAGAAAATCCATTAGCTACAGGAAAGCTGACAAAAATGCCAAGATGGCTGAATGAGAGAAATTGTCAAATGTCCCCTGCTCCCCTGACTCTTAGTATAATTTCAGAAGTCAGCTGGCCATACTGAGAGCCAGCCTGGTTATTCCAAGACTAGAGTTCATGGACAAATGTAAACTTAAAAAAAAAAATTGATGCGTCATGGTTGATACCATAGGTGGAAAATTGATGCCTCGTGGTTGATACCATAGGTGGCTCTAGCAAAAAAGAAAAAATAGTGAAGACTTTAAGGATGCAAAAAAGGCCTTCAGAAAATAGCACCCACCACAGAACTAGCTCCAGGCCCCGCCCCCAGGAATCACCTTGATTTCACAAAGCGAAATAAGAAATTCAGATTCTCCGTGGGGGGGGGGGGGCTTCCACACACCTCCCAGGTCCCTCTTTTAGGGGACAGAGAGGTGACGCCACTTTTTGGCAACCCATGACTCACCAATGCGGGTCCTGCTTTTGGAGCCAGCTACTGTTCACTGCAGAAGGTATCTCTGGTATGCCTAGAATGCCACTCTTCACCAAATAAATAAAAAACAAACCAACATACAAACACTTCATCCCACAACTTGCTCCAGGTTGTACGAGGAAATACAAGACATGGGCACGGGTTCTGCTCCCTGTACACCAACCTTTTGATTCATGCAGTAGTAGTCTCTCAAAACCAGTCTCAAGTTGTCATTTTTATTTTAGGTCACAGAACTTGTTAAGTGTAGACTATGGCACCCCCCCCCCACACACACACATCTCTGAGCCACTCTCCCAGGATGTGATGACAGCCTGGGTCTACAGCTTTCTCTTCATTCTCTAGGAAGGTTATGTTTTGTCTTTTGACATCATTGAACTCATAAATACAACACAAGATTCCTGTCCAGAAAAATTTGGCCATGGTCTTTGAAAAGGTACCTCTAGATTTGTTGGAATAACTGGAAGCCCACTCTCTACTGCTCAGGAGGTCCCAAGGTCTCTGCCAGCCTCTTTCCATTTTGATTCTATTTCATTCTTCACATCCATCTCTCTGGTGCCCAGAGCCTTTGAGTTAGTCTCACAGTCTGTTACTAAAACTGCCTCTCATCCCCTCAGGGAAAGGAACAGATAACTTCAGTGAAACACACCTCTCATTCCTAGAGCCTTTCAGCATCTCCTACATCCTGCCCAGGGGGAAGTTTGGCAATTAGAATCCTGGTCTAAAGTATACAGACAGCTGACAATGACCCTACCTCGGGGCAAATGAAAAATGACCGCATTTCTCAAATCCATGACTGTGGCCGCATCCTTAGGGTCCTCATCCTTTCTGCTTTGGTATATACCACCCTACAAGGAGAGGAACTTGCAGTTAACATAGGGCCCAGACTCATGGATTGCTTGTGCTCATATGGGGAGAAGTGGATTTTGGGTTTTGGGGTTTTGGTGGGTTTGAGGTTTTGGTTTTTCAAGATGGGGTTCTCCATGTAGCTCTGGCTGTTCTGGAACTTGCTTTTCAGACAGACTGACATGGAACTCCCAGAGACCCACTGTCTCTGCCTACTGAGTGCTGGGATTAAAGGCGTGCTGTTCCACTGCTTGGCGCGTGTGCTCTTCTTTATGAAATAAAGAAACTTGTTGGTTTATCTGGTTCTCTAGATCCCTTAGCTCACCATCATGAGCTGCATTCATGTTTCCTCTGCAGTGTTTTGTTTCTCCTCAATTCTTCCTGAGAAGAAAACACCTCAGCCATGGTCTGGAGAAAAAAAAAAAAGGTTTGCCCTAAAAGCTGACATTCTGGAATCTGTTGTCATTCGTCCATGGCTACACTCAGCTATCTCTCCAAGCTGGCATACATGTGGCAAGTCATGGTTATTGGTAGGGTGACCTGCTTGGGTTTGGTTAGAAAAACTCAGGAAAGAGTCGTTGCGATCATATGTGAAGTCTCTGCTTTATCCGCGGACTGTCTGTGTTGCCACACTGTCCCTCTACAAATGAGTAAACTCTATTTGCTTGCTCTCTCAACTCCCCAGCTAGCACTACCCACTAAGATCTGGGCAGAAGTTCTGTCTTTTTAAAACTTTGAAAACAACCTCTCCTTGGTCCTTTGGAATCCAATAAAAAGATTCCTTTTTTCCCCCCTCTCTTTTGAAATTTTTCTTGGTGCCAAAGCAGAGGCTTTCTAATGATTGCATGATACGATTGATTGGGAACAACTCCAGAGCCATGCACTTCCCAGTGTGGATCTAAGCCCTCTCTGCTGACTCACCCCAGAGGCACCTGAAGATGATGAGAGTTTACTTAAGCTGTGGTAACCAACATGTCTTTGGCATCACCCCAAGATCTCTAAGAGCCCAAAAAGATAATGACAGGCCTAGGATGTCTTGTTTTGTCTCATAGTCTTCTTGATTTTGCTCTTAAAGAAGTTTTCCTAAGGACCTCAATGAAGTCCACCCCCAAAAGCCCGAAAGGTTAGCTTTCCATGACTGTGGTCACAACAGGGCACAGATGGATCTGCATATGGATTGGGTGATAAAGGGTTAGGCTTAGGACAAAGGTCTCTTCTCCTTCAGGTTTTGCCACTTTGCTGGAAGAGCGAAAGGGTCTCCTAAACATTTTGATCTTCTGTTTGGTTCCTCATGGGCAAGCTAACTATGCAGTCTCTCAGGCTAAAGCATTCCAAGGAGGAGGGGTATACAGTTCCTTGGTCCTTCTGGCCTAAGGGTCTCACTTGCACCTGTGCTCCTTGCCTACGGTGCACGTCTGACGCTAACATCCCTGCTGCCAATACTGATGCCTCTCCTTTTTTCAATGTCTCCATAAAGTTTTATTGGCAGACAGTCCTAAATATGCATCTTCATGGTTAGATTGTTTAGGAATTCTGAGCAGTGGACCAAGGACCCCTCTGGCTCATGAAACACAAAATATTTGTTGCCTGACCCTGGGGAGGGAAGGTTTGCCTATCTGGGGTAGATGGTGGTAAGGGCTATGAAGGAAAATGAAACCAGGAAAAGAGATGCGGGGAGACAGAGAGAAGGAAGGCTGCATCTTGCTATAAGCCACAAGGCTGCTGCTCATTGAGGAAACAGCCTGCGAGCAGATCCTTCTGGAGGCTGTCACGTTAAGCACAGCCAACCCATTGCAGTGACCTAGTGACTGTTGCAATCTTTGATTTAAATGGTGGAGCAGCTGATATCAGGCACCTTGAAAAATCCAGAATCTTCTTGTGGGGAAGATAGCCCCCTCCCAGACGTGGTTCTCTGTCTCGCTGAATGGCTCTGGGATATATTTGCACAGCAAGGGTGAAGTACTGAGGAAAGAAGCATGCTGCTGGCTTTCTAACAGATGGGGTGAGATCACACCACTTCCAGTTTCTTAGCTAGGGCCCCAGTACCTGGGATAGAGGCTATCCTCTCCAAACACGGAGGAAAGGTTTTTATGGTCCAGCTGAGACACCAGCAGCTTGGTTGCCAGTTACCTTTAGATCTGGGGCTATGAAGCCACATTATCTACTGTGTGGATACCACTGGGCTGTATATGCAGACAGATGTATGTAGGAGCTGTCTGGGGAGACTATTTCTGGAGAGACTGTTTTCTTCAGATAGCCAACAAAAATCTGAAAAGGTTTAGCACTAGAACTTGAGAGCTAAACCTTTGATTACATCAGCAGAGAGCCCATCCTTGCCCTAGAGTGAGTATAAGGTTTCGTAAAGGACTCGAGTGTCTTCTATTTGTGGGATAGAATGTGCGAGATTGTGTTGACACTGACAACCTGAGACATGGCCCACTGTTGTGAGGTTCACTGAGCACACGTACAAGGCAGACACAGCACAATGGCTATTGCTGAACCCTAATCAACTGCTTGACTCTGAGAAGGCCCCTTCATCTTCGCCCCCCCCCCACACACACACACCCTTTGGTGACCTCACCAGTAAAATCGGGTCTTGACCTCGTGGTTTTCTTCTGGAGTCTGGAGCCCCTGAATAGCCATAAACCAATCCAGTTATCTAAGGGAATGGCTAAATCCCACCTAGCCCCCATAGTAAGTGAAAGAGAAGTGAGAGAGAAAAGTACTATGGGCACAAGGTCTCTGGATCCACCATTGCTTCCGGTGATGGTGTCCCCTTTACTCAGAAAGCTCCATAGTGCAAGAGGGAGGGCCCTAATCCAAGAAAGGCTGGTGGAGCAGACATTGGTTCTTTGCAACTTTCCCTGCCCTAGCTCCAGGAGGAGCAGAGGCCAAGGCTGGCCATTCTGCAGGCCTGTGCCCTTCAGACAGCAAGCTATGTTGTCAGTGTCCAAGATAGATCAAATCTTGCCTGTGTTTTTAGACCTGCATTACCTGTGATAGGCTGTGTGTGGGGTGAGGGTGCCTGCCACTGGAGACACAGGGGTCTCGTGGAAATCTCTGGGGCTATAAAAGCATCCCCTGATCTTATACTTGAGCTTTGGTCTTGGTCTGTGAGCATCCTACCCCTGAACTTGAGGGAGAGGAAAGCAGGAGCCTCAGAAATGCAATCACACTGGGCTGAATCAATGATATTCTCTACCATTTTCAAAAATAATACATCACAGATTCATCTATCTTGTCTTGAAAACCTCCAAGGTAACTTTGGGATCATCGCCTAGTATCACTTAAGACCCCAAAATTTCGGGGAATGCATGAGAGTGAATACATTCTATGACGGGAAAATGTAGGGCAAACCTTAGCAGCGCTCTATTCTGCCATCAGGGAAGAGATTTGGAGATGACGAAGACAGTGGGGGAAGGGGTGTGCATCCACCACGCTTTTCTGTACAAGATGCTGAAAGGATACCAGAAGAGCAGGAAATGGAGGCACCTGTTTCCCAGAGCTGCCACCCCTGCTCCATGAGGACCAGTGGGACACAGGACACCTTGCTTGGGAGGTGGTGGACATTAAAGATAACAAGTGTCCATGGAGTCCCATGTAAATATCAGGATACCAACAAGAATTCAGAGTAGGAGATAAAAATGGCACCTCTGCCCTCTGTCTGTGCTGGAATAGCTACCGCGGAGAGCCTCTCCTTTGTTTTCTGACCCTCCACACACGCCAGCCTGCTGCGTTCTTCTTTCCATTTCAGATGTCAGTTTGTTTGGATGTATGGCTCTTTAGCTGACAGCTACATGCTAGTCTATAAAACGCTGCCCTGCTACAATCACGATAGTGACCATGCTCCACACAAACCCTTGTTTGGCTTACCTGCAAGTTACGTTATCTCTTTTTAAAGGAGTTTTATGCCATGTGAATTGAAAACAGCTGCCCAAAAGTGCTTTTCCTTGACAAAAGAAATTGAAATTGTTTCATCCAATGTTTGGTGGGGTTTTTTTGTTTGTTTGTTTGTTTGTTTGTTAAAAATATAGAACATTATTCTCAGTCACCGAAACCAATTCATTTTAAAACGAACTTATCTATTACATACAGGGCAGATAAAAACAGCTAAGATGCAAAGCAGGTAAATGAGTGTGTTGCGGGATTGACAGGTGAAACTGTCATGGCTTCTAAAGACCTGCGAGGGAATGCATCACCCCCCAAACCGGAAATATCTTATCAGCCTTTAAATGTAAAGATTTCAAGAGGGATTAAAGAATTTATGTATATTGTACTTTGTCAGAAAATATTACACTTTTCAAAAGCCCTGGAACATTTATAAAATTAAGCAAGTAGGAAAACAATAGGTTTTATGAGAATGGTTTTTTTTTACAATATATAAAATTTAAAAATGGATAGCTACGATTGCAGCTGCCCAGGCAAAACTATGAACTCCCTCAACTACTGAGTTCAAGAAGACACAGGGAAGGATGCCTTGCCGGTGTGTGTCACACCATGGCTTACCCACAGGGTCTGTCTGTGGACCCTGGCATGCTGCCACCTCTCGGCTACCGGGAATAGTCCTGGCATGAACATAGGTGCTCAGATATCCCTTCAGGATAAATAACCAGAAATGAGATAACTGGGTGCATGGGAACATGATTTTAAACCTTCTAGTGGACCATAATGTTCATTAGTTTTTATTGCCAAACAATGTTGCCGCCAAAAAACTTAGGTTTTGTTTACCCATTTGGCTATTGTTTCTTTTCAGTGAAATTCATGTTGAGATGTAATTGCCAATGTAGTGGTAATGAGAGAGATGGGTTCAGGCAAACAGACAGACATTAGCAGGCTTGGAAGCCCTTGAGGGTGGACCTGTCTGTTTTGGGATCCCACCTTTCATTTACCATATGGAAAGGTGTTGGGGGGAGGGGGTACTAGGGCTTTGTTAAGGCCCACGGAGGGGAGGTTACTTCCTCCTGGTCAGAATGATAGAATATGAGTTCTACCTCTGGCCCTAGGTGGAGACAAAACATCCTGACTTACCTCAAAGATTTAAATAGTGTATACTCTTGTGTCCTCTGCTGAGAACTAGCCCCAAGTGGGAGTGTCAGTGGAGACCATGCTTGAGGGCGGAGGGTCCAGCCTTCTTCTTTTCTGAGGGATAAAACTTCGCTTTCATCTTCTTCCTCTTTCTGGTGCTTGTTCTCCTCTACCCTTTCTCTCTTCTATTCCTCCCCGCTGGTGTTTCCCTTCTGTCTCTTTCCTGAGGACCTCCCTCTCCCTACTTCCTGATGTCTTCCTCCTGGCTTCTTTATGTTTGCCCTTACAGCTTATAGATCCCAGCAGTCTTTTAAGCAATATCAAAATTGCAATATGGTTTCGTTCTATTTTTAAGTGGATGAATACAATGAATACAGATGAAACCCACGCTGGGCTTTCTCAGTTTTCTCTGAAGATGCTAGCAGCCCCTCCATTGAACGGCCTAACAGAAAGTGTGGCCTCTTCCCTAGCTCCCGCTTCCCAACGCTGCCATGATTTGCCACTTGACTGCCTTGTCAGTTTTCTCTCAAACTCTAGTAAAATGGCCGTCAAGTTTCCTTCTGAGTCCGTTTTAGAATTATTTTAACAGTGAGACTAAGAAGCCACAAAACGCCTGATTTCTTGGTACCACTGGGACCTTTATGAGGGACTGATCTCTGCCTTGTGGAACTGCTTTAGTCTCAAAATCAGTCTCAGACTAGATTAGTTCTTGGGAGAGCATGTTGGAAGTATCGGCTCTCTGTTGTCCCCTTGCTCTGACACACTCTTGCCGCGTGATGCCTCTACGGTGTCTCAGAGGAGATCCTCCCAGGATCCATCTTTGCTTTCTGTATAAAATGAGAGCTTCGGATCTGGTTTCACTCTTTTATAGGTGAGTACCCAAGGTTACCAGCACCATTTTCTAAAGAGTGTCCCCACCAACTGTCTATTTTTTTACACTTTGATGAAAGAGTAGATGGCTGGCTCTATTCTATTCCATTGGTCTGTGTGCCTGGTTTTGTGCCGGTGCCATGTTGTTTTGGTTGCTATGATTGTGTGTGAGAGAGATAAGAGATAATGGCCTGTCTTCAAGACAAAGGTGCCCTGAAGAGCAGCTGTAGGTGAAGAGAAAACACTGCTGGGGTCTGCTGGTCTAGCCAGCCACTACCCAAAGGAAAAGTTTAGAGCAGAATATTATTAAGAGCCAAGATTGCCTAATGGCTTTACAAATTGATCAAATTCATGCCTTCCAGAAGCTCTAAAATATAGGATATAAAATGTGCAGATGAACACTCATGAACTTTGTTGAGAAAAATGTGTGGGGCGGTCGATATGTAAGCTTTTTACTACCTCCCCATCTCTCAGCCAATGAGGAAGGTGAGGAAGGAAACTTTGGGGTTATAGAAACCATTCTCTGTCTTCCATCCGTTCACCCACCCCCCTGCCCCCGCTTATGTTTTGGGGGGTTGTTTTTTTTTGTTTTGTTTTTTTGTTTTTTTTAGGCTGGCAATCAGTCCTATTGAAACTAAAACTACCTCTTTTTTGCTACATGAAATCTCTTGAATTCATTATTATGAACTGTGGGTCCCCATCCTTCACAAATTGGGTGCTCTCTGGGATTTCTGTATTTGGGGAACCAAGCCCTCAACCTCTGTTGCATGCTTGGGCGCCAACATTGCCTGACTTTTGTCTGTCCCTAACCATCCAGAAAAGACCCAGAACAATTCTGAAAAGAAAATCAAAGGCAGGGAACTCAAGGTCTCCAGAAGAAAAAAAAAGGGGGGTAGTCTCCAGAGCAACCAGACAACTTCATACATGAACCAAGGCAGAAAACTTAGAATATTAAGTACTGTCTTAGTAGCTGACAATTTGGGGGGTTGAAAATGTGTGACTGTCCAGGGAAGAGACCAAGAAACTTCCACTAAAAGAGACTAAGTAACTCCAGGGAGGACAGCGGCATGACTCTGACACAGACACACGATGATTCTCCCGAAGTGGGGCACTACACAGACGGGCAAATCCATGGGGGGGGGGGGGTTGAGGAAACCGCAGTGTGCGGGAGAGGAGTATGAAGGGAAACTTAGACCAGCCAAAATCAAAATTCTAGGACTAGGAAATCAGAGGGGGAAATGAGAATTTTTCCTCTGATGTCTCCTTGAGAGTCTACTACAGAGACATGCTGAGCTTTTTAAGAGGAGGACTCCTAAGCCAAGAGAAGAGAAAAATAAAAAATGATTAAATATTGTTTCATTCAGCCAAAAGAACCCCGCCCCAAGACTTCTGCCTTTGCATCGAAATGTTGCTCAGTTAAGGATTGACTATGTCAGCTTCGTGTTAACAAAAGTCCTATCCACCCAGAGTAAAATTAAATTAGCCCTTGGTTGCTGCAATAATTATTTCTCATCCATGTTCTCCTTAAAAAGAGGGGAGATTCAGATAAAAAGTCCCAGGATCCCCCATCTTGTTTGCACCTCATTATGTTCCTCAAAACAGAGGGCAAGGAGGCCTAGGAACAGGAGCTGGGGGGTCAGATCACAAGGGACCAACAGCCCCTCCCAAACTCTCCTCTGTTCTCAGGAAGGAATCTGAGCAGTTCAAGAAAGAAAGAGGAGCACTTTCCCTTCCCTCTAAAGAGCTCAGACTCATTTCCACCAGGGTTGCTTCTATGGAGGAGCGAATGGATTTGTAAACACTCTGTGCATGAACAGTGAAGTTAGGACCGTCAAGAAGGACACCAAGCCCCCTGAGGAAGGTCCCCTGGATCTACAGAATAGCTGGGCTGATTTCTGGGACCTAGTTTTTATATGAGGGCTGAGATGGTGTCCGGTTTGACCATTCTTTCTAGGGGGAGAAGGAAGAATGATTAGGAGAACAGATTTGGTTATCTGGGGATAACGCCTCATCTCAGAGGAGTCCCCGAGGCGTAGCAAAAATTTCCAAATAGAGATCTTAAATGGGATTAAAACAATCCCAGGGACAGAGCTCGAATGCAAAAGCTCCCCATGTGAATTCTTTGGGGGCACTAGGGACTTGACACTAAGTCACAAAGTATTTCTGAGATGCTAGAGGAAAGGCCATCGAACTTTCCACAGAGGCTCAGGGAGACAAAGGAGAAAATGTTCCCAACTAGATCCAGAAGGGCCATCAGACCAAGGCCTCCTCAGGGTCCACCTTGGCCTGAAGACTGAAACATTTCCAAAGACAGATGCGTGACACGAAGGCCCACTGAGAGAGCTCAGAAAGGATTTGTGAAGAGGAACAAAAGATTGTGGTCTCTGTGGTGGTGAAAGAGGCAGTCAAAAGGAAACTAGACTATGATTCCTCTGAGAGATGGGGGGATGGCCCTAGACGCCCCCATCTGAGGGGTAGAAAGGATATAAGGACTCCTAAGACATCAGTTGATGGGAAAGTGAGAGACTGTTAGAGAGAATGTTTAGAACAGAAAAAGGAGGAAGATATATTATCTTTATGACGTTCGATGAGGATTGGGGGACTGGGGTTTGTTTTTTTTAAGCTAGTACCACTGAGAGGTGCCACATGCCAGCCATGGGCAAAGGGGCGCAATTTCCACTGCCTGGCATCCTAGGGCATGACCGGCTCAGGTTAGGCCAGCCATAGAAGTAGTAACTTCACCCACTCCCCGTCGTGGGCCTGTCCTGGGGAAGCCATACCATGGGTGAGGGGGAGACAGGCAAATTTGAGGGCGGGACCAGACGGAAAGGAATTTACTTTCTGGTGGACTCCAGAGCTGTACACTGGTATCTCCTACCCACCTGGTGTGGGGGGTAGGGGGTGGGGCTAAGCCTTCCAGAAAAAATTGACAGTGTCTGGGATAAAAGGGAGGGAATCACAAGGTGTGGTTTCTTGAAAAGAATAGATTAGGAGAAGAGGACCACTGGAGAGCGCTCTTGTCTGACCCTGAGGCAAGAACTAAGTGCCTAGAGCCAGGACTTGACTGTGAGGTGAGGGTTGGTTTGAAAGGAAAGGAAAGAGAAAGAGATAACATAATCCCTAAGGAAGGTGGGGGCTGGGAGAACTGAGCCTCTTGTGTGTCTCCTTGTGCTCACAGGCAGAGAGAGGGGTGGATAACATCAGCTAGTGTGAGAACCGAGAACTGTTAATCAAGGTGTCAGAGTCCTTAACCTTGACCCACGGCCCAATTAAGGAACCTTCTCTGTGCTCACCAACTTCTTGTTTAGTGTAGTGGATCTACAGGAGGCAACCCCAGGTATGCCTGCCAGAGTCTGAGAGGAGAGATCTCTTTTTCTTTGAAAGGGAAAATCCCATTAATAGGACAAAAAAAAGCAACATTGCTGCCTCGCGTTGCCACAGGACTTCGTCAAAGTTCCCACTCTCTCTGGCCAAATCTTAGAGAAAGTTGTACGAGATTTTCCAACCTGTAGGAACAGTCCAATCATCATAAATGGTCTTCCAATTGCTCCAAAAAAATAGATCTAGTGTCCTGTAGATTAGTGATCTCCTAACCTAGTGGTTCTCAACCTTCCTAACGGTGAAGCCCTTTAATACAGTTCCTCATGTTGCTTTGGACCCCTCCACCACTCACACCATAAAATTATTTTCATTGCTGTTTAATAACTGTAATTTTGCTACTGTTATAAATCATAATGTAAATATCTGTGTTTCCCAATGGTCTTAAGTGACCCCTGTGAAAGGGTCTTTTTACCCCCAAAGGGGTCATGACCCATACGCTGAGAACCACTGTCCTAAACTACCATGGGAAAGGAGGCTGATGGACTCCAAAACCAAACTGCAATTTGGTGAAAAATAAATAAGATGTCTGGGACATCGTTTAATTAATGAAGGCGTTGCAGAAATCAGCCTAGCAAGAAACAAGCCTCACCGCTTAGACAGTTGGAGAACTCAACTTGAACGCCAGCAGCTAGCAAAGTCTTCACAAGCAAGACCCTGGTCCACTGGTACTTCCTTTTTATGTCATTGAAAGGCTCTCCTGCATCATTTTTGAGCTTTTCTATTTCTGGTGGGTTTGAATTTTAGCTGATGTGACTGTGTACTGTGAGCAGGACTTACTCTGTAGAGAGCATGCTGACAGAAATGCAGGTAAGCTTAGAGCTGCTGCTTTGCAAGTGTCTGCTTCTCAAGCCAAAGAGGGTTTTTAGCTGGTGTAGGAGGCCAACAGGATCACAGAGGCAGAGTTCGGAGCTGTCAGTGGAGACAACTTTTTACTCATTGTAATCCTCTTCTGATGTCCTTATACCTTCACAAGGTGTCAATTCCTAAGTCCTCTTGGCCCAAGGGCTGATAAACTAACAACTGAAGCTTGATGGCATGTCACGAATGCAGGGACCAAACAAGAGTGCTGGAAGAAGCTAGACAGTGTAGCAGGAGGAGAGATTCATTTAGTGGGAGGAGTCAGGATGCCCAGCTCCAGCTGTTGCTCTGGGAACTCCGGGAAGCAGCTAATTCTTATCTCCTCTTTGTAATTTGTCCTCTTCTCTACTGGATCATATCCTTGACTCCCCCTGACTTGCACACACAGAGGCAGCATTCTTCACTTAAGAAAAGGCAGGTGGCTCCTTTCTCAGCAGTTAGCAGGTCCAGTCCTCCTTCTGTTTGTATATTACTGTAGCCAGGGAATCTATATCATCTGGCATATGCCCGGGCAATTGTTGATTAAAGGTGACCTATGAAGCAATGCTTCCTATTCCAGGCATAATCCCTAATCCAATCAATAATGGTATGAATTGGGTGTCTCTTTTTGACCAGATGTGTGGGACCAGGGGAAAGGCTAAGGTTTGGTTATTGGAGGGTATGTCCATACCAAGAGTGAGAAAGCCAAGGGGTAGGTACCTGTCCAGTGATTAGGTAAACTTAAGCGTCTATTCCATATACAAAAGAGTCCTTGATGAGGAAAAAACAAAACAAAACAAAAACACAAAGCACACATAAACACACAAAAGCTATTTGTGTAGGGTGAATGTATAAGGCTATAAGGCTATGATTGTCATGGGGTCATGGGTTTGGTAGCATTGGTCACGATCAATTGTTGCCTTTTTAGTTGTAACCCATGTAGGAGTCCTTCAAGACAGTTCAGTTCAGTTCCCCTTCTGAAAGGCTTTAACAGAGGGATCTGTCAGTGATTGCATTTGTCAGTGGTCCTGGTGAGGGCAAATACCCAGGCATTTCTTAAGATAAACTAAACTGTCTTTTGTCAGGCGGGAGCTAGTTTTGCTGAGGAGGTAGCATACTGTGCTCAGGATCTGGTAAAGAGAGAGGATCGAGATCATGAGCGGGGTTTGGTTTGAGTTGGGGTGAGGGTGAGTCATTTGGGCTACTCTTTCAGCTGATGAGGCCTAAAGTGTAAGGGTAGGTCTGCTTGGGGAAATCCCGATGCTGTGTTTTTAGACACTTTCCACATTTTCATTGGCAGAAAACCTCATCTGTTTGGCATGTTGGGGGCAGGCAGAGGTACAGGGGCACAGTGGAAATGCCATCATCTGATTTAGGATTAGGGATGAAAGCAGGCTCATCCAGAGGAACTGGCTTAGGGGCATGAACTGGCTCCTTTAGTGGGATGGCAGCAGAGCAGATACTCTGGCTGTGGCCCTGTGATGGAGGTCTGTCCCTTGTGAGTACCGT
This sequence comes from Neodon shergylaensis, assembly GCA_025134845.1. Lineage (NCBI taxonomy): Eukaryota > Metazoa > Chordata > Mammalia > Rodentia > Cricetidae > Neodon > Neodon shergylaensis. Next base: position 1,649,440 of record JABTXL010020982.1, on the reverse strand, counting down.
AGGTGGGCCTTGCTGGGATTCACATATCAAAATCATTGTCTCAGAAGGAGACCTGATATGCATGGGAAGCACAAGGTGGGGAAGGGGTGTGACCTAGTACCACAGAGTTTAACAAGACATAGGTTAGTATTTTTTTTTTAAAAAAAAATGGAGTTGGAGAGATGGCTCAGTAGTTAAGAGCACTGGCTGCCCTTCCAAAGGTCCCGAGTTCAATTCCCACCACGACATGGTGTCTCACAACCATCTATAATAGGATCCCATGCCTTCTTCTAGTGTGCAGGAATACATGTAGACAAAGCACTTATATACATAAATATTTTTTAAAAGTAAAGAAAAACAAGTAGTCCTCCTTTAATAGACTTACCAAATTTATAATGCAAAAATAAGGTTAGGGCAATCTTTTGTGTCTGGTTGCAGTCACTGGGAATTGTTGCAGCCAGGAAAGTTAATATTACCAGAAGTCCCAATAAAGCACACTGGCATTATGGCCCTAATTCCCAAGCTTCCCTCTTTGAAATCCTCAGGCTTCTGCCATGGGTAGACCAGGTGACTTTCAGGCTTGCAACTGGAGCGAGAGTAAAGAAATTCCCCCAAGTTTCGACCATGTGTAGTTGGTCAATCATTAGTGTGGCCAAAGCAAAGCTGAAGGCCTTAGAAGGGCTCCATTGCTTATAAAACGTGACCGGAGAGGCTGGTCAGGGTGGAGTCTCATAGCCTGAGACTCCTGCTATTCTAGGGCACTGCCTCTTTTACCCAAGTGTGTTGGATCCATGGAGTGGTACCCACCATTTTTACAGCAGGGGGCATAACCAGAATCACCATGTGAGGACTTTCCACATGGGTTGGAGGGGGCTCTTTTTTCCATTTTTTTTTCCCAGATTGTTTTCTCATTGGTGGGCATGTGTCCAATTTCCTAAGAGAATCAGGGACCTTTCTAGGGTCTCCAAGGAAATGTGGTAGAGGACTTTTCCTAGAGCCTGGAGGTATGAGGACTTCTCCAGGCCAGCTACCTGTAAGGGGTCTTCTTTCAATTCTCCTATTACCAAGGAAGGTCTCTGCTATTGGATTGCAAAAGAAGAATAAACCTGAGGGTCTCAGATCCAGAACAGGGCTTGGTGTAACATAACCCAAGGCAACTGGGAAAGCTTAACTGAAATAGTCTTGAGGGTCTAGTTCTCATGCTCAACTATCCCTGAACTTTGGTACCTATAAACAACATGGAGCTAAGTTTACCTACAAAGTCTTGGTCAGAATATGAACTGTTGCTGACACAAATACCAGCTCAATGTTAGACCAGATGGTGAGATGCAGTCTTACCATGAAATTCTCTCTCTCTCTCTCTCTCTCTCTCTCTCTCTCTCTTTCTCAGCAAAGCTTAGGCTAACTCCTATGCTCTTTTGGTGCATGTGGGAAAGGCTTCAGCCCATCCTAAATAGGATTAAACTAACACCAACAGGCATTCCTCTGTAGCCTCTACAAGGCTTGGCTGGCATCACTGACGTCGATCTCTGTATATTTGAGAGGAACCGCTCCTGTTGCTGATCCTGAACCCCAGGATCAGGTGCAGGCCTTTGGCTGGCATTGTTTTGTGTACATGCCCCACATCTAGCATTGATCTGGGCATGTGGAGTTGGAGGGGGGGGACATAGGTACAAAATAATATGACTTAAAAGGTTTTCCATGGCAGTCTTTCCAAGCTGTGTCATTTTATGGCATAGGTTACCACCATGTTAGAAGAAAGGACCTCTTTTACTTCAATCCCATCTTCATCCATGGCTCATTGGTCTTCTTCCCTGGTATACTGTGGAGAAAGTGGCAATTCTGGTGCCAGTGAGACCTTGGAAGCTAGTTCCAGGCTTGTAAAGGAGTTTGACTTGTTGGCCAAGTCTTCTTGGCTGACTGATGAGTTAATTGGTTTCCTTTGCTGACAGGCTCAGTCCCTTTTTGGTGTCCTTTGCAGTACATTACTGCCACCTGGGAGGGCTTCCAGGTTGTCATTAAAAGCTGGGAAATGCCTTCTTTATTTTAAAATGTCACCCCTGCTGTGGGCAGTCCTCTCCTTAAGAATGGTCCTGTGCACACGCATGGTGGCAAAGGTGTTCTTTGAGTCTGTGTAAATATTGGCCCAGTTCCCTCTGATATAACTGAGGACTTGAAGGAATACCCAAAACCCAGCCCATTGTACTGCTCTTCCTCATGGTAGAGCCCCTGCATTTATTTTCTTATCTATAGTCAATGGTTGAACAGTTGAGCAGCCCCGTTACACTCTGACCGGTTCTGGGCTTGGTGGGCTTTGGTGGTGACAACACAGGGCAGTGGCCTTTCTGTAAGGTAAAGTGATCTAAGGACCTTGGGGACCATAAATAAATTAAAATCAATTCCCTCATTTCTACAAAGTGTTGGTCATCAATCCTCGAATGTGGGAGAGTTTGGAGTTTGTTATTGGCTCCAGCAATACTCTTACCACCTCAGACGACTTCTGCTACTCATGGTCTTTGGCACTTCCATATCATTTAAGGATGATCTTTTTTTTTTAGAGTACTTTTTGTTGTTTTCAAGCTCTAAAGAATGCTAGAATTTTGGTGGAAGTTGCGTTGACTGTGTAGGCCACTTTCAGCATACCTATCTCTGCCAGAGGATCAGCTTGGGGGAGTCTTCCAATCTTCTAGTGTTTTTTTTTCTCAGGGTTCTAGTTTTTCTTACACAGGTCATTCACATTTTTGGTTACACTTACCCTCGTCTTTAATTTTTAACAATTTAAACAATTTAACTATTGTGAATGCGCTTCCTCTTTTGTAAATGGATTATTGTTGTACCGAAAAAAAAAAAAGCTATTGATTTTGGAACATTGATTCTATATCCTGCTTTGTTGAAAGTGTCTATGCAATCTAAATTTTCTCCTGGACTCTATTCAGATGGCTTAAGGATAAGATCATGTCCTCTGCACAAGTAGAAAGTGTCATGTCCCCCTTTCCCATATGTTATCGCCTTTGTTTCTCTCATTGCTCTGATTAGAACTTGGGTCTGCGTACTCAGAGCCAGGAGAGGACCCACCTTAGCTGCTTTCTGGATTACTGAGACCAAATGACCAGCAGAAAGCAACTTAAAGGAGGAAGAGACTGTTGGGGCACACAGTGTGGAGGGACACTCCGTCATGGCAGGGAAAGCGTGGTGTCAGGAGCAGCTCTTAGCTGTGGCATAAAGCTGCTTGCTCACAACTGAACGCAGAAGGCTGTGGCGAAAAGGCAGACCCTGAAAGAGGCCCTCAGCAGCCCCACTGGCTCTCTTTGTGCAGCCAGGCTTTCCTTCATTGAGGTCTCACACAGCTCTGCATGCAGCTCTGGGGGCTCGGGAAGAAAGCTGTGCTTACAAAATGCAATGGTACTTTGTCTTGTTCCTGATTTTTTTTTAAATCTTTATTTTTATGCTTGTGGGTGTTTAGCTTGCATGCATGTTTGTGAATCACATGTATGCAGTGCTCACAAAGGCCAGAAGAGGCGAGTGTGATCCCCTGGAACTGGGGTGGCAGATGGTTTGGAGCCACCAAGTGGGTGCTGGGAATTGAATCCAGGTCTTCTGGAAGAGCAGCCAGTGCTCTTAACCACTGAGCCATCTCCCCAGTCTGCTGTTGCTGATAGGAGAGTATTCTCTCTTTGCTCAGTTAATGTAATATGGGCTATAATTTTGTCATAATAGCCTCCGTTATGATGGCGTGTGTTCTGTCTATTCCCAGCTTCTTCGGGGCTTTTATCATGAAGGGCCGTTGAACTTTTACCAAAGGCCTTTTCTGCATCTATTGAGACGATGAGATGGTTTCTGTCCTCAATTGTTTTGTCACGTTGATTGATCTGCAAATGTTAAACCACCCTTGCATCTAGAACGAGGCCAACTTGGACTTCTGCACGAATTTCTTAGTGCACTCTCGAATTTGGTTTTCATTTGGTTGAGACTGCTAGTGCCCATATTCATTAGGAAACTGGTCTGGAGTTTTCTTTTGTTAATGCATCCTCGCTCATTGTTGTTTGAGGGCATCCTTCACTTTCTGTTTTTACAATAGTTTGAAGAACATTGATGTTAGTTGTTCATCAAAAACCTGATGAAAGTGAACAGTGACCCTCCCTGGGCCTGGGCTTTTTTTCTGTTGGCAGATTTCTTCGCTGCTTCAGCGGCCTCAGCACACTGCTTCTCAGGGAACCTCTGAAATTGTTGGTATACATTTTGGTAGGCCACTTGGACCTTGGAAATTATCCATTTCTTCTAGATTTTTCAGGGTTTGGTTTTTTTTTTTATTTTTTTATTTTCAACTCCCAGGAGTGTATGTTTCCAAAGTGTTCTCCAATAGTGCCCTGGGTTTCACTGGGATCTGTTGTAAACCGCCATTTAACCACTGATCTTACACACTTGTCTATTTTTTTCCTTTGGATATAGTTGCTAGCAAATCCGTCAGTCTTGATTAGCTTTATTCCAAAGAACCAAAGTTTTTAAATCATTTTATTTTTTATTTTTCATTAATTTCTGCTAAGTTTTTTTTTTATCTATTCTTGTCATCCATATCTCTTACTAGTAAAGACATGATTTGAAGAATGTCATGCTGGCCTTTTGTCTGTCCCGGTACCTTTAAATTTGGGAACTGAGGTCATGAGTTTTTGGAAGATTCATGTTACCTTGCTGTGCTGGTTAGTTTTTGTCAAATTGACCCTAGGAAGAGGGATACTGAGTTGAGGAACTGTGTCCACTGGATTGGCCTGAGAGCATATCTATAGGGCATTTTCCTAATTTGCTGGTCAATGTGGAAAGGCGCAGTCCACTGTGGCCAGGTCCATCTCTAAGCAGATAGCACATAAAAAAGGTAGGTGAGCAAGCTGGGGAAAATAAATATTCCTCCCCAGCCTCTGCTTTAGTTCTTGCCTTTGGATTCCTGCATTCGGCTTACTGCCTTGGCTTCTCTCAGTGATGGACCATGATGAGGGTGAGGTAGGATAGAGGCAGGCAGGAAAAGCAGGGGCTGGTTCATTTTGTTGTTATTTTGTTTGTTTTCAATACAGGATTTCTCTGTATATCCCTGCCCGTCCTGGAACTCATACAGTAGGCCAGGTTGACTTCGAACCCAGAGATCTGCCTGCCTCTACCTAGGATTGAAGGTGTGTGCCATACCTGGCAGGGGCTGGCTTCTCAAGATGGCTGCTCCTCGTCCCAGCAAACATTGTGGCAGAAAAACAGTGGGAAAGAAAAGCCTGCCCAAGGTTGGATACCTGGGTGGGCTGAACAGGGGAAATAGGAGGACTCGAGGGCCTTATAAAAGACCCAACCCAGAGCCCATTTGGCAGACTCCCCACTGTGGGACCTCTCCCTTCTGAAGGGATCTGTCTGCTTGCCTCAGTACAGCTTTTACTCTCGCTTCCTCTGAACTGGACGACCGACTCTTTGTCTGTCTCGCACCCCACAATTAACAGAGAAATTACAGTTACAGAGAAAGCTTTTCCTCTCTGAGGTGCTTGGGGCCAGTGTTTCGTCACAATGGCAAAAAGCAAATTAAGACGCTTGTTTTCCCATGTCTTAATGTTCACTGTGGTATGAAATCTCTGCATATTGCAATTTGTTCATCGATTGCTTTGGACACCTACTGGCATCAGAGTCAATGGAGCCCAACTCCAGCAATAGTTAATGAAGTCTGTTCCCAGCCATGAAGGCAGCACCAACTTGGCCCGCACAGTTCTCTCCTCAGCCTTCTAAGTCAGCCTCGTACCCTGGGGCTCTCCCATGCTGGGCTCACTCCCTCAGCTAGCTTGGTTTTAGGTTCAATCTCAAGACAGCCTCAGAGCACAGTCGGAGGAAGCTCCACTTCTGATCCACCCTGTGAGAGAAACCACAAGTGGCACTGGGCTTGGCTCACCTTTCTTCTTTGTGTTTGCGTATATTTTTTGGCTCTCTTCTGTGAGCTTACAAAGCTCCTCCTCTCCTTATTTTTATTTTTCAGATTTATTTGAGACAGGGTCTCTCTATGTAGCCCTGGCTGGCCTGGAACTCTCTATGTAGACCAGGTTGGCCTTGAATTCGGAGATCCTCCTGCCTCTGCCTCCCAAGTGCTGGGGTGAAAGGTGCCCATCACAAAGGCAGCCTACCTGTATTTAGAAGCTTCCTTTCCCCTCTCCAGGATCCTAACCTCTCTTTCATGGGTCACGTGATGGTCCTTGAAGGAATGAAGATATTCAAAAAAGAGTCTTGTGTCCCCCTCTGGCTATCAAACCATTGAAACGGTGGTCCCCAAGAAATTGGAATTTCCCCAGAATCTTGAATTGTTGTTATTGGGGAAACAGGTTCCCTTTGGGGATTTTTAGTCTTATTATTAAAAGAATTTAGAAATGGGCTCAAAATAAAACCCAAAGACAGTTCGGCATAACTGAAAATCCCAGCAGCTCCCAGGAGATGGAGGAAAGTCATGCCTTTCAAGTTAAGACCTGGAAAACAAGTAACTTGTTAAGAACGGCAAAAGTGTGCCGAAGAGTGGATGTGAGCTGCTGAACTGAGGAATGAGCCCCCAGAGCAACTGGCTGTACATTACACAACCATTTAGTCTGCTACCCCCACTTGCACGCTGTTTGTATAGCCCTCCTCTAATCTTTCTATTTCCAGGACTTTGTTTCGTGGAGGCTTTGTCCAACGCTGCCAGTCCTGGGTAAACTAGCTTCTTTTGAATGTTAATCTTGACTTAGTTTTTTGTTTGTTTGTTATTTGTTTGTTTCAGTTTCTACTCTCCAGTCTCTATGAGGGAAGAAAAAGGCTGAAGTCCTGGTACCAACAAGAAGCAGGAAGTTGTCTCCAGGACACAGACTGACAAAGTTTTGACAACTTTTCAGACACCCTTGTAAGAGAGACAAACA
>JABTXL010020982.1:1623934-1642549 GCA_025134845.1 Neodon shergylaensis | reverse complement strand
TGGGACGCGGAGGCTTTCAGCCAGGAAACGGCGTTTATCCAAGCTGTCCCTGGCTCAGCGAATCCGCATCCTAAGACCTAGCACAGCAGAGGATATGTCTACACCCTTCCTTAGTCTTCCTTTCCGTCTTAGTCTTTTTTCTCCTTGCTATGGTAACACTCATTCTGACTCAGTGAGCTAATGTTATGGGGTCCTGACAGAATCACGCATGAACCATGGGTGCTGCTTACGCCACATCACCGTGCCTTTGTTCCGGAAGGCCCTTCACATTTGGGCAGAGGCCTCTGTCGGGATCCTGAAGCAGGCTGGGGGTAGGGCCGGACTGGGCCTCTCTCTTTGGGCCTCTTCCCAATGCATCCATGTGAAATCGAGCTTTTCTTGCTTTTTGTGAGCCTGGGGCACCGTTGTGCCTGTATCTGCAGACAAAGTCAGTGTTGATACCTTTCCTTTTATTTTAACAAGGTGAAGAATTGCATCTAGCTTTGAATGCAACGCTTTGATCTGCTTGTAGGTGACCTTCTTAGTGGAGGTCATTTGAGGGCAGGGATGTTCTTGCTGACTTTGGACGGAACAGTCTCAGAGTCACCTTCTGCCTGAAGGCACGCAGTGATGATTTTGCTTGTGAGTTAACCATCATTTAAGTTTGAAAGGCATCCTCAGATGCCATCTGTATTACTTCTTCCCATTGCTCTTGCTCCTTGAACCATTGCTGAGGATTCGAGTGCTGGCACAATTGTCTCTATGGCTTTTCCTTGCCCAGAAGCGTCTTGCTTTCTGCTTCATTGTTTCTTTGGACTCACAGCTTCCGACTGGTGAGACTGCGGCAATGGTTTTTCTAAGGAGCAGGAGAGGAGGCACACAGGAGGCATCCCGCTGTTGGTAGGAACTGCTATTTCCGATCATGGAGCTTCTCCATTCTCATCATGAACTAGACCAGAATCTTCTACTCTGGGCCAATCTCGGAGGCTGTCTACACCACCAGGGGCAAGGGGAGGCTCAGCAAGGCCACCCTCTGTCTCATAGTCAGACAGAGTCAACATCCCTTCTTACAGGAATGATAGTCACAGAATGCCTCATCGATTCTTCTCGTTCTCATGTTGGCCGCTTTACGTAGGTTTGTAAAGTTGCCCGGAGCCATACATTCTTGTCCTGGTCATTTAAGAGCTTCAATAAATGGAAAACTTTCTTCACTATCCTTTTTCTAGATCTCGAATTCTGTTCATCAAAGCACTAGTGTCACTTCCTACACCTGGCAGCCTCGCAGCCCTTGTCAGCCCACCCTCTAGGCTTCCAATGCTGGAAATGAGTTCATCTCAGCACGCGATGCAACTGAGAAATGGTTTAGCTATGGAATCCCATCCTGTTTCACTAGATCCAGCAATGCGCACAAAAATTTACTCCCTAGACTGTGGCACCTGAGCCACTGGAACGTTGATCTCAACGTTTCAATGAGCAACAGGCCTAGGTCTGCTGGTGGTGATGGACGCCCTGGTTTCCCAGTTGAGTAAAGCGCATTGACTCAGTGTGATACTTACCACTCGATGTAGTACAGTGTGTTACTCCGAGAGCCCATTTAGATCACAAGCGCACAGTGTCCGCGGGGCTGTGGGGGGCTTGTCTGGGCTCCACTCGCCATGCCTTCCACTCATCTGAACGATGATGAGCTTCTGTGACTCTGCATCCACTCTCTCCTCCATTGTGAGCTTGTTAGAATAGCAATAAAGGTCCATTAAATAATAATAATAAAAAGCTCATTTGGGTTAGAGTAGAATCTCTGGCCTGGGTGGACACCTCACCATTCCAGTTGGACGGGTCAATCACCTGGCTGAAGGACCACACCAAGCAAGGTCATGGTAAATAAATAGGTAGAATAATCATTTCTTGCATGAAATAATGTACTTTTCCTCCCCCATGATTCCTGCCTCTCACTTAGTGGCTTACTGGGCCACAGTCATAGAGTTTTGTAAGTGTGTCAGCTTTTCTAAATTATTCTAAAAGGCAAACCTTCTCCTGTTCTTCCTCCTCTTTTCTAAGTATTAGTTCCTAACACTCGGGGCCGCCCCAACATTTTGGGCTTCCTTACTCTTTTTTCTAAAACTCCCTTCTCTTCCTTACATTGCTTGTCCACCACGTGTCTGACCTCCGTGCTGGCCTGAACAGTGTGCCTTTCTCCCTATCTCTGCCCCATTCTCCTCTTCTCGGTTGGTGCTGGAATTTACAGCTTGCCCATGCTGGGGGTTTTCCCTGAAACACTAATAAAATTTTGCTTCCACTCCCATTTGTGTCCCCCTTAATTTCTTTATTAGTAGACCAAGAATCTCAAGAGGGAACCCCAATTTCCCCTATAGTATCTGGTGACCACAAAAGGAACATGAAATTCTGCTAATAATTCATGTGACCATGAAAATGCTGCTTGTACTGTCTTGCTCTGGGGAAGAGTTCTAGTGGACAGTCCTTAGTAAATTTAGGATTGCTTCTAGTAGGGTACAACTTCATCTGCCCCTAGAGGTGCTGAACACAACTTAGCTGCAAATCTCTGGCCTTTTCACTTTTGCATCTGGTTTTTGAACTTACTTTACATGTACCCTTGTGTCTGATTAAAAGGGTGTGTATGTTTGGGGTGCAGGGGGAGGGACACTGTTTGGACTGCGTTAAAGTATAGAAGCCATTGCTTGTGTCTGTTTTTTCTCTTCCTTTGCTTTTCTGAGACAGGGTAGGGTCTCTCTGCGTAGCCCTGGCTGTTCTGGAACTCACCTTGTAGACCAGGCTGGCCTCGAACTCAGAGATCTGCCTGCCTCTGCTCCCAAGCGCTAGGATTAAAGGTGTGCGCCACTACTGCTCAGCTGCCTTCCATTTTTTTAAAAGTTAACCAAAAAAAAAATGGAGGAATCTAACTGTAGAATTTGAGAGTGAAGAAAAACTGGTTAAAGAGGACTTTAGCTTGGCCAAACCTAACTAAAATGTGAACTAAATGTCATTAATTAAAAACGTAGCTTGTGCGGCGAGGGTGAATTGGTTATGGGTGCAAGTTATTCTGTTCCTGTGTTGGAGGGCCGGTTAACAGGCCAGTTGTTAGGTCTTTTGGAAAATAAAGGCACCGGTATTAAATTTGAGACGGCACAAGAGATCATTAAGACAGTTTTAAAGTTTAGTCCCTGCAGCTTATATTGCCTCTGTATCTCGAGTCCAGATGCAGTTATTGGCTATTCAAACTTTGATTTGGGACCAATCTGTACCCATTTACGTAGGGCATTTGCGGGCTCATACTGACCTCCCTGGTCCTTTGAGTGAAGGAAATGCTTTGGCTGATCAGCTTACTCGTCAAATTTATGTAGTGAGTCAGGAATCTTATGAAGCTGCAGAAAAAGCTCATAATCGTTTTCATCTCAATGCTGGATCTTTAAGATTTCATTTTAAGATATCTCGAGAGCAAGCCACTAATATTGTTAAAAAATGTTCTCTGTGTACAGAACTTTTAACTGTTCCCCATTTGGGAGTCAATCCTCGTGGGCTTGCTCCTAATCATTTATGGCAAATGGATGTCACTCATGTTCCTTCTTTTGGGCGCATGCAATATGTTCACGTAACCGTGGATACATATTCTCATCTCATTTTTGCCTCAGCTCACACAGGAGAAAGATTACGAGATGTTAGAAGTCATTGTCTCCAGGCTTTTGCCTACATGGGAGTTCCTAAAACTGTAAAGACTGATAATGGACCAGCATATTCTAGTACTGGCTTTGCTAAATTTTGCTCTGAGTTTTCAATTTCTCATAAAACGGGAATACCTTATAATCCTCAAGGACAAGCTATAGTGGAGCGAGCGCATCATACGCTCAAAGCCTATTTGCATAAAACAAAAAAGGGGGAATATGGTTCCACCCCCAGGGAGCATTTATCTTTTATTTTATACATTTTAAATTTTTTGACTGTTGGTGCCCAATCTTACTGCCGTTGACAGGCATTGGTGGGCAGATTCTTCCTGTATGCCTCATGTAAAATGGAAGAATCTATCAGATGGCACCTGGTATGGTCCAGATCCCGTACTGGTGTGGGGTAGAGGGGCTGTTTGTGTTTTTCCGCAGGACGCTGATAATCCAATATGGGTACCTGAGTGGCTGGTGCGTGCTGTGGATTTTCCTGTCCAGAAGCCTGAAGACAGGGCAGAGCCAAGAAATCAAAGAGATTCTGGCTTGTCAACTGAAGAGTTGCGGGTTTCCTGAGGAGCTGGCTGCGGTGCTCCGAGTGCCAAGGATTGCCTGTCTACCCATTTACCCTTCCCATGATACTGGCAGCCATTGCTGTTGCTGCCACAGCAGCTAATGCTGCTGGATTTCATTAGTTAGTCAGTTGCTTCCTGCTAGCACAAAGGATCCCTTCTCAGGGCAGGTTGCAAATGCCGTAGCCATTCAAATTGAGCTAAATTTACAAATGAATATTGCAGTTAATTTTGCTCTTGGTTGTGGTTAATGACCACTGCTAGATGTTACAGTAAGAAGCTTATTGCTGTTATTCACGGACCCTGAGGTGTACAATTTACAAATTGGCTCTTAAAATTATTCTAGTTAGCTATACTAGGGTTCCTTTCACCAGCGCTGAGACCTTACTTAAAGGGCTCCAATTTTGGGCAGAATTATTAAGTATTGAGCAGGCACAGTCCCCTTAAGGGATGCTTATATGTGCTGGAGCATCATCTATGATGCCAGAGCCAAAGACTAACTCAGGTCAATGTTGCCACATGGCAAGTCCTCTTAGCTAATGCCCCAGAGAATTTTTCAGCACAAATCCGGCTGAACTCGGTGATGGATGACTAGTGAGCCAATGACGGGAAAGGCTTTTGGGGGACTGCCTCAACCTAAGACAGGAATGTGTTTTTGACCTGGATGCTTTCCCATGATGGGTAAGGGGTATTGCCTGACGTTCAATGCCACCCAAGACAGGCCTAGTCATAATTTATATTAAAGGGGGACCTGTAGGGCCCTGGTCTGCCCTTATTCCTGGGGCGCATCTCGAGGACAATTTCTGGTCAACATGACTAAGCATTCAGTCCTTATTCCTGGGGTGCATACAGTTTCTAGTCAGATGACTAGCTATCTGCCCGGCCTGGTTAAGTTCCTGTATTTCCCCTGCCCCACCTGGTGATTAGCTGCAGGGCATTCTTTTCATTGTTGATATGGTAATTTCCCACCTGCCTGGGCGGGGGTCCTAGTGCTGCAGTTAGGTAGAAAAGGACCTTCCCAAGTCTGAATAAACGGCATTCGGTTGATCTCCTATCAAATGACTCATGATCTCTTTGTGTCTTGTGTTCAATCTCCAGGCCCTTGCCTGACTCGCATTCGGTACAGTGGCACGCGAGCTGTACTGAGGGTGTAACACCAAAACCGGGTGTTACACTAACAGATAATAATACATTTGATTAGTAGTAGCGTTTAAAGATTGGATATTTTAATATCCAATGTTTATGTACATTGTAAAATAAAGATTTTGGATTTTTATTGATTTCTGATTCGGTATGAGTATTGACTATGTCAGAAACTCTTTTTTTATGTGTATAGGTATGTTGTAAGTGCATCGCAAGCATGTCTGGTGCTCTGGAGGCCTGAAGAGGGTACTCGATCCTCTGAGATGAATTCCAGGTGTTTAGAAGCATGTCCTGGAAATCAAACCCGGTTCCTTTGGAAGAGCAGCCAGAGCAGCCATTTCTCCAGCCCTGAGAAACAATGCCTTAACAAAAGGAAGATTTGTTTGTTTATGTTAAAATCTCTTACATAAACAAGCAACTATTTTAAAGTAATTTTGGTACAATTACTACCCTATGTCGGTGGTTCTCTACCTTTCTAATGCAGCATACAGTTCTGGAACCAATCTGTGGACTCACCTGTGTGGGGGCAGACTGGCCTGGAGACAGAGGAGCAGTGTCTCAATTGTGAAGACCACCAGAAATATGTGATCTCCAGTGGTCTTATGGGACCCATTTAGGGGTCACAACTCACTGTTGGGGAATATGACTTTCAGGTGTGTTACTTTCGTATATGCTCTGGGACATCTGTTTAGTGGTGTACGCGTGTGTTGCTTTCGTTTATGCTGCATTTGTTTAACTCTGTGAAGCTGTGATTCTTTGCCTGTCTAAAACAGCTAACGGTCTGATAAAAAGCTGAACTGCCAATAGTGAGGCAGGGCTGGCAGGCAGAGAGGATAAATAGGAGGAGAAAGGAGCAGCAAGACAGTGAGGAATGAGAGCGAACAAGGAGAAGAGGAAACTAGGGCCCAGTTCCACAATCACCTAGTCAGCCACAGAGTGGGAGTGAAAGGAAGACACAGAAATAAGAAAAGGAAAAGGCCCAGAGGAAAAAGGTAGCTGGGATAATTTAAGAAAAAAAAGAAAAAAAAAGCTGGCAAGAAAAAAAGTCAAACTAAGGATAGGCATTTATAAGTAATAATAAGCCTCAGTATGGGATTTATTTGGAAGCTGGGTGGTGCCCCCCCCAAAAAACAAAAGAGTTAAAAAGATAAAGTAACCAACAACAAAGCACTGGTTAAGAACTACTGCCCTATGGAAGGAACCCCAGCACTGGGCAGGCAGAGTTAGGTAAATCTCTGTGAGTTAGGTCAGCCTAAGTTCCAGTATAGCCAGGGTTATGTGGAGAGACCCTATCTCAAATACAAAATAAACTATGTATCTCTGACTAAAAATACATAGACTTTACTTACAGAATCAATCCTGTTTACTTACTTACTAGTAATTACTTTACAGAATTAAAGACATATTAATTACATGCAGAGTGACCAGGAAGTGTTCTGTTTTACCCCATATGTGTTGTGCTGTACCTGGAGTGCAGAAATATAAAATGACCAATGAAATTATTTTGGAAATATTTTACATCTGACTATTGATTTGTGTTCCTTGGTGGCGCAGGTATGAGAGTGGGTGGATTGATGCCACAGCACACGTGGGGTAAGAGGGCAACTTGCAAGAGGGTCATTCTACCATGTGGATTTGGTGGAATTGAACTCAGGTCCTCAGACTTGGTGCCCCCATCTGCTGAATCATCTCGCCTACTCTTTAAACAGATCTTCACGTAGTGGCGTTTTTATTCCTCCTGGGCTCTAGCAGTATCATCCTTTCAACACTGCGACAAAGTCATGAAGTTCATGGTTGAAGTCTGCACAATTCAGTCAAAATATATGCCCTCTCCGCAAGGTAAAAAAACAAACAAACAAAAAAATAAAACCTCATGTTTTAAGCAAATTTACTGTTTTGTGTTGGGTCTTGTTGTGGTCTGCAGGAATCCTGTGTGAGATTTCGGCGGATAATGCGGAAGGCTGACCCATCAGAACCAGTGTGCTCTGATGGATGGATGGAAACCCAGTTCCCAAGGTGCTGGGCCCATCACCTTTTGCATATCAACAGATTCTCACAGTGGATCTCCTGTGAAGCCATAAGCAAGGTCCAGCAGAGTATGAACAAGTGGGCACGAGTCTATCCCATGCGCTGGTTGGTATATTGGGACATCCCCACACACACACTCTGTGTGACTTCCAGCGGGAAATTTGGTCAATAACCTCGGTTTCCACAGTCTAATCTCTGCTTGGTTCCCTGAGATCCATTAGAAGCCCCCTCCCGGCAACTGTCTTCCACTCGGCAGGACAGGCAGTCAGGAAAGAAGTCTTTCATATAGATCACGTTTGGGACCTTCAAAGATAAAGGGACGTCCAAGCTCAGAGATTTGCCTTTGTTTTGTGTGCGTATATAAACTGGAAATTTTACAGAGCAGGGGAGCACAGCAGAGGAAGAATAAAAGCGATGCAGAACAGGACGTAGTGGAGCGCTCATTTCGCCCTCAGATCTAAGTCCCGCGCTTGCTGCAAAGCTTCTTCCGGACCCTGAAAGGGACACTGAGGCTGGCACTCAGAGGTCCCCAATAGGGTCCCAGTGATATTCACGCTGAGCTGTAGTGACGCACCGGCTACAGATTGGACATACCACAAGCTAAGTTTCTTGCCCATCAGTAAATTTATTTTTAGATCTTCAAGAGACAGATGAAATGGGGCTGGAGGGACGGCTCAGTGGTTGTTCGCAACAGTTGTTCTTTCAGAGGAACTACGTTCAATTCCCTGTACCCACATGGGAGCACCAGCCCCGGGGAATCTCACACCCTTTTCTAGCCCCTGGGTATCAGGCACACACTGTGGTGCCCACCCGTGCATTCAGCCAAAGCACATAAAAATGAGGTCAAGCGATGCTCCGAAGGGACCATACCTGTTGGTACCTGCATGCAGCTTTCTGAGTCCACAGGAGGATCCTGTTTCTCACGTCTCCATGACAACATGCGCGCCCTTCCTCGTTCCCAGGTGAAAACACCCAAGACGGAGGCAGAAACAAGGAGTCACGTCATGCTTCCTAGACCAACCAGAAAGACTACGCTCATGTTCATCCTTCGACCTAACTGGGAGGCTCTGGCACGTGGAGAACACTGGAGATCAGAGGAAAACAGATAAATCCAGAGAATGGAGTTGACTATGATGTCTTTGACCACTGTCAAAGCCTCTTCAAAAGGCCAGTGCCAGCCAGGACACACCTTTGATCTCAGCACTTGGGCGGCAGAGGCAGGCGGATCTCTGAGTTTGGGGACAGCCTGATCTACACAGCAATCTCTGGGCTAACCAAGACAACACTAGTGAGATCCTGTCTCCCAAAAGTCAATGTCTTTTAAAAAGGAGAGATTCTCTTAGGTTAGAAGAAGCGGAGGTGACATCTCAAGAAAAGCCTTAGCTGGATCCTAATTTCACGAGAGAAAAGGTCTTGGAAAGACTCAATGGGAACACACAAGGCAAACGTGGCAAAACAGTAGCCACTGTTGAACCCCGCTCGTGGGACATGTGTGTTCCTTGGGCTGTTCTTGTGTTCACTAGTGAAAAAGTCCCAAATGCTTCCTACAGCAAATTTATCCTGCTGAGCAGAAATAAGATATGTTAGACCGACTGATGAGATGGCTCCAGGGGTAAAGGCACACGTGCCCAAGCCTTGTAACCTGAGTTCCATCCCCGGGACCCACCTGTGGAAGGAGAGAACACCGACTCCCACAAAGTTGACTTCTCCATAGCGCACATAATGGCACATGGGCACACACCACGCTCATAGACACACACACACAAAAAAAAAAAACTGGGCAGTGATGGTGCACGCCTTTAATCCCAGCACTCGGGGAACAGCGGGGTGGGAGTGGGAGGGGGCAGGAGAGAAGCAGCAGACCTCTGAGTTTGAGGCCAACCTGGTCTAGCACAGTCGGGGCTACACAGAAAAACCCTGTCTCAAAACAACAAAACAAAACAACAAAAGAGATCTACCTGCAGCCCAGCCCAGACATTATTCGTCTTGCCGCTAATCTGAAAGCATGACTCGGAAATGAAGGGCAGGCAGGGCTTACGAAGAACAGTATCAGGACCCGGGCTTCCTGCTTCCAATCTTTTTGTCCTCAGCGACCCTGAAGGAAATCTCATATGCGGAGCTGAGAAGACAGCTTTGAAGGAAAAGGATTTTCTCATATTGTGGGGGCTGCTGATTCTCAGTAACCCCACGGAAGAGTTTCTCTCCAGGGCTTTTAAAATAAGATGCCCCCCAAATGGGGATCTGGAGGAGACAAACAGAAAATAGCGGGATTTGTGAGTAGCCTTCTTTGAGGAAACATCACTCATCTGGCAATAGTTCTGGCGTGTGCCTTTTCCAGCACAGATCCAAACTCTTCCTCTGCAAGGCCCAGACCTGGCAGACTGGGGTGGCTGGCTGGCTTCGTTTTGTAGGTCTCGCAGCGCCACCTGGTGGTGGATTTAGAAAATTGTGCTGGAGGGATCAGCCTGGTACCAACAGCGCTAGATGATGACCCCAGCGACTGAGCCCAGAAAGGAAAGAATAGACAGTGCGAGGTTTGTTCTCTCCCTCCTTCCTTCCCTCCCTCCCTCCCTCCCTCCCTCCCTCCCTCCCTCCCTCCCTCCTCCCTTTCTCCCTCCCTCCATCCCTTTGTTCTTTTTTTTTTTTAACTGCCTTATTGTCCTACTGGTAATTAAGCTTAGGAGACACAGGGTTAAAATTCAAACAAAACTTTTTCCAGTTCCCCTATGGCACTGGAAAGGATGCGATGTGTCTGAAAGAATAATACTTTTGCACAAATTTGATAGGGGCCACGTTTCATGTGCCATCTATGAAATATTGCTATACCGTGACTTGGACCTGTTGAACACAGTTTACAGCCACATGACAGGTAGCATAGGAACCTCACACCTAGATGCGGGAGATAGCCCTTCCCTTCGATGTCAGAAACACCTGATTATTAGAGGCAAATAGTATTCTCTATTTTATTACTAACCAGAGATCAGGGAGTGGACTCCTTCCGTTGAGTACTTCCTTCAGACACATTAGTGCTAACCCAGTGGGAAGCGTTTCCTTCCGGCCCTCCCGGAAGAGCGCCATGTAAAGGGCATTTGACAGGATCCTGAACAGTTTAATGCGCTGCGTCTCTTTCCTCTCCCCCCTCCTCCCCCACTACTCCTTTCCCCTCTCCATTTCCTTCTCTTCCTCTCTCCCTCTGTCTCCAACCCCGAGGCCATATTGTCTCAGACTGGACCAAAGTTGCTGTCTATACCTCCCCCACGCTAGTCTGAGCTCCGCTTCTTGGAGCTTCACAGACAGGCCAGTCTCACGACAGTCTTTCATAAATGTGGAAAGGCTGTGATGTAAGCTCAAAAGAT
This sequence comes from Neodon shergylaensis, assembly GCA_025134845.1. Taxonomy (NCBI): domain Eukaryota; kingdom Metazoa; phylum Chordata; class Mammalia; order Rodentia; family Cricetidae; genus Neodon; species Neodon shergylaensis. Next base: position 1,631,803 of record JABTXL010020982.1, on the reverse strand, counting down.
TCCCCCAAAGAAGCTGCCTCGTGGGATGCAGAGCACGCATTGCTCTTCCAGGGGGCCTGTAACGCCGGTTTCTGTGCACCCAGCACCTTTAGCCTCTATTCAGGCAGCCACACTCACGTGCACAACCTGCCCCCGCCCCCGCAACAGCTCCATGTGTCATGAAAAATAAAGTAAGAAACCGCTGCTTGGTCCTGAAAACACGGGCGGTCTCCGGGTTCACCCTTCCTCGTAATGCCCCTCCCCCACCTCAGCTGTGCCTGGAGTCTGGACGCGCTGCCCCACGGGGACGTTAACCAGAGTGATGGGCTCTGTGGTTACCCAGATGTTGTGTGCTGTAGAACAGACGTGTATTTGAAGGGAACGTGGGGACCAGAGAGATGGCTCGGTGTGCTTCTCTGACAGCAAACCCGAGATAAAGCAAATGAAGGCACCGGCTACCAAACCCGAGGACCTAAATTCAGTCCCCCAAATCCACATGGTGGAAGGAATGGACCTTCTGGCCCGCTCAGGAACCATCACAAAGGTGCGGCGCGAGCGCGCACATTCACACAAATAGTGAAACCAACTGGCGGTGACGCCGCACACCTATAGCACTCGGCAGAGGCAGGAGGATTCTCTGAGTTGGAGGCCAGCCTGGTCTACAAAGCAAGTTCCAGAAAAGTCAGAGCTACACAGAGAAACTCTGTACTGAAAAGCCAAAACTAATTTTAAAAATTTAAATAAATAAAATCTAAAATTCTATCAGGGGTTTGAGCTTTTTCTGAGCAACAACGTCCTTCCAGTAAACTGTGTTATTAAGCCTGGGTTCCTGTGAACTCTATATTTTACTTTTGCTGTTTTTGCTGTTTTATGTTCTTCGTTCTTTTTTAATATAATTGCTGTTATCCCATCATTTTATTTTGTTGAGATAGACTCCTGCTTATCCAGCTGTCTGTCCTACCATTCATTCATTTCTGAATGCCTTCCATTTGTTGACCACTTTGCAGTCTCTGGGAATTCAAAACATCCTCTCTGTTCCAAAGGAACTTATCAACGATGAAGAGCATTAGTGTTTGCTTTTCCTAACACCACAGGGCTCCAGAGTTGTTTGGAAATCCTCCCCCCCCCCACACGTTAGGTTGACCATGCAGCAGTGTGTGACTGGTTGGGCAACTCCGCCAGTTGGGACTTTTTTCCCCCCCTCAATTTTATGTATGTGTTTTGCTTGCATGTATGTCTATGTACCATGTGTATGCCCACAGAGGTCAAAAGAGGGCATCAGATTACCCGGAACTGGAGTTTCAGGTGTTTCTGAGCCACCATATGGGTGCCTAGAATTAAACCTGGGTCCTCCGGAAAAGCAGCCAGGATTTTTAACCACTGAGTCATCTTGCCAGTCCCCGGTAGGCCTTTTATTGAGGACAAGTTTAGGCTTACATTATCACACCAAGAATATTTTTCATTATAAAAGTCAAGAAACAGCCCATACCTTAAATGCAAGAATGGTTTCATTTAGTATTATATCAAATTGCTAACTAGAGAAAAAAATAATTCAAATAAAATTTGAAAGCACAATAAAAGCAAGTAAATCCTACATAACTATAGAAGGTCTCGGATTTATTGAGTGAATCAGCGTCTAGTAAAGTGGTAGACACAGTGATTTTGAAAGTATTTGTACGTGACTTGGAGTGGGACAAGTACACAGTAGGACAGGATATTTCCCCTGCGGAGAATGTAGGGTGGGCCACACGCAGAGCTCTGAGATTTGCACTTGAGCTGGAGCTACAATATAAAATCAATAACATTTGTGGAAGCCTATTGATTTGTGTATTCCAAGTATGGCTACGAAAGGGCTTAGAAATGATGCCGTCCCAGCACATGGCCTGCCGGAGTCAGTTTTCAAATTACCATTCCTCATAAAAGGAACCATGGTCACCTTGAGAAACGGCTGATTCCAGGAACGCCCAAGATGAGCCAGGAAAGTCTCCCAATGACAGAAGGCAGGTACGCACTCAAAGGCGGATGTGAAGGAGCCATCTTGGCGAGGAACCCGTTGGCAGACGTAGACGACTCGGGCACCTAATGAATGGTGACAGCAATGGGTTCTAATGGACTACATTTAGAAGGAATCAGTTTGTACAGCTACTGTAAAACCAGGGGGCAGGGAAGAGGATAGATCATTACAAGAGAATTTCTGTTAATACATGTTGAAAAAAATGCTTTGAAAAATAATTACATTTCAGGGTCAGTGAGATGGTTCTGTGGATAAAGAGACCCTGAACCGATCCTGATAACGTGGGCTCAGTTCCTGGAATGAACACCACCGAAGGAGAGAAACGAGTCCAGCAAGCTGTCTTCTGACTTTCACATGCTCAGTGTGGCATGCTTTACACGCATGTACACGCATGTACACGCATGCACGTGCACACACACATACACACACTAACATGTAAGTTTAAAATTTTAAAGAATTACATTTCAGTCACAAGCCTAATTCAGGAACATATTATCAATAGATAGCAACTATCACTGGCTGAAGTAATAAAATTAGAGGGAATATACCTTTTGTGACAGGATATGCATGTGATCTCAAAATATCAATGACAGAACAGACGTGTCTAGTGGAGAACTGTAGTGGACACCAGCACCGCACCACAGAGCTGAGCGAGTGTGCACAGCCTCAACTTTCCAAGATACCAGCACATGTCCACTGCAAAGAACAAACGAACTGAGAATTCCAAAGCTGCCAGGGATGGGGTGGGACTAGAATTCTCTCATAGCAGAATGAGGTGCTGGTTGGGGATGAAAAATGGCACAGTTCAGGGGAAATAGTGGGGCAGATTCCTATAAGCTACACACACTACCCTTACTATAGCAACCCACGGTCCCATTCCTAGGTACATATATCAGGAGAAATATAAATGAGTCCAGAGTAATATTTAAACCTGCTTCGTTACAGCTAAAAATTGGAGGCCATTCAGATGCCTATCAACTGAGCAATGAACAAATCACTTACGCTAGACACATGTAGTGAAGTCTTAAATAAAAATAAAAAAAAAAAACACAACAAAATATAGGCTCCTTGGAGCTAGCAAGATGGCTCAGAGGTTCAGAGCACCTTCTGCTCTTGCAGAGGACCCAGGTTCAGTTCCCAGAACCCACATGGTGGCTCACAACTTTCTGAAACTCCAGCTTCAGGGGATCTGGCATCCTTTTCTGGTCACAATGAACACAAGACATGTACATGGCACATGTACACACACACAGGCAAAGCACTCATACACATAAAATAAAAATAAGTCTTAAAAAAACTGTCTTGGTGTCTGTCCGGAATCTGGATAAATCTCTGAAGTACTCATCTAAATGAAAGAAGTCAGACACAAAAGGTATATTCCTTGTGATCTATTACTATATGCACAAAACATGCAAAGAATGCAAAGCAATAGGGACAGAGATTAGATGTCTGCAGGATTTATGGAAGGGGATTGAGTAGAGAGGGACATGAGAACTCATGGGGATTAGAGAAATTATATCTGGAGCAAAGTGATGCTTACACAGCCGGAAGGACCTATGTAAAACATAAACAATGAAAAGGGTAGTGTGGTGGTTTGAATGAGAATGGCCCCCACAGGTTCATAAATTTGAATGCTCAGTCACTAGGGAATGGCACTATCAGAAGGTGTGGCCTTGTTGAAGTTGGTGTGGTCTTGTTGGAGGAAGTGTGTCATGGGGGAAGGGGCTTTGAGGTCTCAAATGCTCAAGCCAGACCCAGTGTCTCTCTCTTCCTGCTTCCTGCCAAGGCAGATCCAAACCTCTCAGTTACTCTCCAGCACTGGTTCTGCCTTCATGCTACCATGCTTCCCACCATGCTGACCGTGGACTAAACCTCTGAACCGTAAGCCAGCCCCAGTTAAATACTTTCTTTTCTAAGAGTCACCATGGTGATGAAGTCACAGCAACAGAACAGTGACAACGGCAGGTAGGTCTGACTGCACAAAAGCTACACACGTCACCCTTCCGTAAGCCCAGCCCACGTGTGTGTGCTGATGCACTGCCTGGCGAACGCCATCCCTGGAGTGGACTGCAAAGCAACACAAAGAAACCACACTAAACTCATCCATGAAGGAGGAGTCAGATAAATCCAGCCCAAGAGCATTCTCCAAAATAACTGACTCAAACTCAAAAGCTGATGTCTTGAAAGAACTAGAAAGTGGAAGCAGGACCGCTCTAAGTGAAAAATGGGACTAAAGCACAATGAGAAACTAGGCAGAGTAGCGCACACCTTGAGTCCCAACACCAACAGGGCAGAAGCAGTCACATCACTGAGTTCCAGGCCAGCCTGGTCTACACAGAGACTTCCAGGCCAGCCAGGGCTAACAGTGGAAACCTGTCTGCAAACAGAGAAAGAAACCTAAGGATTGGACTGGGGATGTTTGTAGCTCAGTGATGTAAAGCTAACTAACATTCATTAAGACTAGGGCTGTTTGTAGTAGCTCAGTGATGTAACTACCTAGCATCCTATAGTAAAGCTAACTAATATTCATTAGGACTAGGGCTGTTTATAGTAGCTCAGTGATGTAACTACCTAGCATCCTATAGTACAGCTAACTAATATTCTTTAGGACTAGGGCTGTTTGTAGTAGCTCAGTGATGTAACTACCTAGCATCCTATAGTACAGCTAACTAATATTCATTAGGACTAGGGCTGTTTGTAGTAGCTCAGTGATGTAACTACCTAGCATCCTATAGTACAGCTAACTAATATTCATTAGGACTAGGGCTGTTTGTAGTAGCACAGTGATGTAACTATCTAGCATCCTATAGTAAAGCTAACTAATATTCTTTAGGACTAGGGCTGTTTGTAGTAGCTCAGTGATGTAACTACCTAGCATCCTATAGTACAGCTAACTAATATTCATGAGATCCTTAGTTCAGTCCTTTGCACTACAAAACAAAAACAAAAACCAAAAAACCCACAGCAAACAGACGCAATGGAACTTTAGGGGATCATTGGACTTATTTTTAATTCTGTGGACATGTACACCTAAGCTCAGATGCTCACGGAGACCAGTGTCATCAGATTCCCCTGGAACTGCAGTCATAGCCAGGCTGTGAGCCACCCACTGCGGGTGTTGAGAGCAGAACTCAGGCTCTGGAAGAGAGTATGCAGTCAACAGCTGGGCCTCCTCTCTAGTCCCAAATACTGGATTTTGGAATAACCAACTACATGTCCTTTGAGGTTTCACTTCTAAAATTTGTATATTACTATAACTTGATTCTATCGAATAAAATTACATTCTCACAGGTCCTATAACATTGTAGTTCTTTTCCCCTTGTGAAAGCTGACAGAAATGAGCCAGGCAGTGGTGGCACACGCCTTTAATCCCAGCACTCAGGAGGCAGAGGCAGGCTGGTCTCTGAGTTCGAGGCCAGCCTGGTCTACAGAGTGAGTTCCAGGACAGCCAGGGATACACTGGGAAACCCTGTCTCAGAAGTAAACAGCTCACAAAAATGGAGTCACAGAATCTGCAATCGACTTCAGTGGTTCAAACCAAAGTCTGAGGGGAAGGAAAGGCAGGTGTGCCAAACTTTAACAAAGTGGTAAATCTAGGGAAAAAGGTCCAAGTTCTTCTGTCTTCTACTATACACAGTCTTTTTAAAAAAATGTAGGTTTGAAATATTTCAAAATAAAAAATTGAAGAAATAAAATAATTTAATTTTTTTTAATGTTCATGTATTTAATTGGACTAACTTGAGTTATGTGGAGAATCCATATTTTCATATACAACAACTGATCAGACACAGTTTCTTTTCTGTTCACATCTTTCTTTAAGAAGAACTGACTCCTTTAATCCTAGCACTCGCGGGGCAGGGGCAGACAGGTATCTATGAGTTCGAGGCCAGCTTGGTCTATATAGTGAATTTTAGGGCAGCTACAAAATTGAGAGTCCCTATCTCAAACAGACAAGATGAGCAGAAGGAGGAGCAGCCCTGCCGAGGCTTACCCTGCTCTTTCGTTTAAAAAAAAAAAAACAGAGGACTCTGAAGTGCTGAAGCCAGCATGTTCTTGCCTTCAACTCCCTTCTCTAGGCCTCACGGCCCTTGGCCAACTCTGTAAAACAAAATATATACACAACAAAAAAGCCTGATGCCCGAGAGAAATGAGAAACTTGCTGCGTTGGTTCGATTTTGTTGCTGTTATAAACACTTAACCAAAACCAGCTCATTGAGTGTGTGGCCATTTTGTCTTCACAGTTTATAATCCATCTTGAAAGGGAAGCCCGGGCTGGGATTAGAGGCAGGAACTGAAGCCTATCAAGGGCTTTCCTGGAAATAATAATATGGGACCCCAAGCCACTGGGCATTTGTGGATAGATGCTCAGGGCTCAGTTTAATCAGAGCCTTGTGGACTGAGCCTGCTATGCCTACCTTAACATACTATACCCGTTTCCTGGTCTGTTCTTTGCTCCTGGGCTCTGTCTGTGGCTCTGAGGTAGGGATGCCCACAGGAAGCGCTCCAAGGTTCTTCTTGTGCTCCTGAGAAAAGGACTCGGGCAATGCACAGTTGCAGAGTTCCCAGCACATGTGGTCTCTCTGTGTCCTGTGAGTCAATAAATGATGTCAGATCTCAAACACTATTGGGATTGCAGGTTCAGAGAACTTAGGAGAGTTAAGTGACCCTAAGATAAAAGGATTGTCAACCTCAGTTTCGACATGCACACTTTTAATTCTCTGCCGTTAAACGAGGCAAAGAAGAAAAAGAGAAGGAGGAGGAGGACTCAGTGTGGAAACCACTTGCTGCACAAACATGATGGCCTGAGCTGGGGTCTCTGGCTTACACACGAAAGCCAGGAGCATAGGCACATGTCTGTAATCCCAGCCGGGTGGTAGGGGAAGAGTGGGGAGGGTGGTAGGGATGGAGGTGGGGTGGGAGCGCAGAGACAGGAGGATTCTTGGAGCTCAACAGTCACCAGCTGTATCTCTGAGCTCCAGGTTCAGTGGAAGACCCTGTCTCAAAAATTACGGTAGAGAGTAACTGAAGACAAAAAAACTGAAGTTAATTTCTGACTTCTATATACATTCTTGCACGCACACACACATACACATACATACTGGAACGCATAAGTATTCTACATACATATACACACGTGCACACAAACATACAAGTACATACATATAATACACACACACACAAGAAAATCTAGGCTGTCCCTCTTCCAACCTGGTTATCTCTTAATGTCCTCCCCTCTCAATTTTCCCGGTCCCCCCACCCACCCAGTGACCAGTTGCTGAACTCTCACCAGTGAACACATGTGGGCCACCTGTTCCTGCCAAGCCTTTCCGCTCCACCTCCCAAGCAGCTGCTAGCCCCATTCAAACCAAGGGAAAGAAGCAGGGGCTGAAGCAGGCTCTGCCAGGCTAGGCTGGAGTGCTAGCCAGCAGCCGGCAGAAGAGCATACTAGAAAATCAGACTGAGAACTGTCAGCCGAATCCAACACATGGCTCCTGTAACAAACCATCCAAGCTCCAATCCCAAGTCAATTTGTGTCCAGGGGTGTGCAGAATCCTGTCCATGTGTGAACAAGCATTTTGTAAAAATGCATCCTCGAATATGATTCTACTTTAACATGCACAGGAAGGCTGAGAAGAAGCCTCAGGGAGTATAAGACTTGCTGCCCAACATGAGGTCTGAGTTTAGAGTCTCAGGACCCAGGAAGATCCTGGAGGCTCACTGGCTACTCAGTCTAGCCTAAACAGTGAGCTGCAAGCTGAGTGAGGTCCCTGGCCTAGAAAAAAGAAAGAAAAAGAAAAGAAGGAAGGAAGGAAAGGAAAGGAAAGGAAAGGAAAGGAAAGGAAAGGAAAGGAAAGGAAAGGAAAGGAAAGGAAAGG
>JABTXL010020982.1:1606916-1623924 GCA_025134845.1 Neodon shergylaensis | reverse complement strand
GGAAAGGAAAGGAAAGGAAAGGAAAGGAAAGGAAAGGAAAGGAAAGGGGAAAAAGGTGGCGAGTGATAGAAAAAAGACAGGGCTAACCTCTGGACTTCCACACATGCACATGCATAGGCAAATACACCTGTACACATACTTACACAGACAAGCACACAACACACATGCATACATACACACACACACACAGGGTCAGCAATTTTCTGTCCCTGCTGTAGTGTCAGACTTTCCATGGGCAGTGTGAAAGGTCCTGAGCTCACATGGAAGCTGGTTCCATTTCCAGCACACTCAGGAGGCCTCTTGGATGTCAGAGGCCTCACTGTCTCTGAGCCCCTAGAGCACAAAGACGTTAGGCTACACTTCCCCTTAAGACACTGCTTAATTCTATTGACCCTACTAAGGTGATGTGCACTGTGGAAGGTGACAAAGAATTCTTTACTCCTACATCCTTCTGTGATCTGGTTTTAGAACATTTTGTGAAAGAAAGCAGTTAAGAGATAAGAGTTAAAATATGTATTTTGTGGGGGGCAATATTATACATTGTATGGCAGCCAGACTTTCAGGCCAATTCACACCTGACCACACAGAAGGTGGTCACCTGGCCTTCCAGACAGGATATTGCCATCCTAAACAAAGGATTAGGATATGCTAATCTTGTTCTGCTCCTTCATTATAATTATGGAGATTGCCTGGGAAGAGGTGTTAATCCAGCTACATTGTTGCAAGGAGGGGGCCTGCTAGTTGGTTCCCAGCTGCCCAGGCTAGTTTAGCCCCAAAATAACCACACAGAAACCGAATTCATTAAATCACTGTTTGGTCCATTAGCTCTAACTTCTTATTGGATAACTCTTACATATTAGTTTAACTCATTTCTATTAATCTGTATATCACCATGACTTCGTGGCCTACCAGCAAAGTCTCAGCATGTCTACCTCCAGTGGCGGGTCCATAGCATCTCTCTGTCTCTCCGCCTTCCTTCTCTCAGCATTCAGTTCTGTTTTCCCCGCCTTCCTAAATTCTGCCTGGGTTTTGTTTCCAGCATCAGCAATTCCATCTCTTGGATTGTCTTCTCTATCTCACTCCTCCTTTTGGTTTCCGTCTTCTTTGAGCTTCAGTGCTGATCAGCAGCATGATCTGGATCCCCTTCCCACTCCAAACCACTCCATGTGGTAGAATAAGTAATGAATTCCCTCTCTGCGGCAAGCCCAGAGGTAGCAAAGGGAGTGTCACAGTCTTTTCTTCTCTATGCTTCGTATTTGTGGCCTTATCATCATTCTACCTTGACCTCAGTCTGAAATGGCGATCCTCCCTCCAGGAATCTCAGAATAAGACTGTGTGTGAGAACTGTCTCCTCCTGTTTTATAATCCTTTCTAGGTCTGGAATTAAAGGCTTGCACTGCCTGGTTTCTATGGCAAACTAGTGTGGCTACTGGAATTAAGGTGTGTGTTACCACTGCCTGGTCTGTAAGGCTGACCAGTGGGGCTGTTTTACTCTCAGATCTTCAGGCAAGCTTTGTCTATTAAAATACAAATGAAATGCCACTACTCTACGTGACAGAGCAGCCATAGTTGGGATGTGACTTTAGTCCTGCTACTACGGAAACAGAATTCCCCCTCGGTTTACATTTTGATAATGTATAGAGAATAAATGCAGGGCGATTTTTCAGGATGTGAATTCAGGATTTCATGAGGGATCACTGAAAAACTCCCTCCCGATAAAGCCATGTGAGTTGTGTCTTTATTCCCACGCCTCCCCTGTGGTCCAGATAAATAATTTATGGTCCAGGCTGGTACTGGACCCTGACAATTTTGAGCCTTGGATTAAAGAAAAAAATGTGAAATGTCTGATCCATCATAAGGTTTAAAATATGGCAGCTCACTACTAACAGGCATAAAAAAAAACACCACGATCAATTCAATTTGGAGAGATTTTGTTTAGACAAAAATCAATCAGCTAACTTAGCTACAAGCCTTCAGACCCATTTGTAAATGGTAAAGTAGTGGAACTCTATAAGTTCTAATTCCAGATTTATTTGAATGTGGAATCTCTTTCTTTTAAGTAGACACAGGTGCTAGATTCTGAAACACATTTGGGAAACCCGAGCTGGGCAGTGGTGGTACACACCTTTAATCTCAGCACTCAGGAGGCAGAGGCAGGCGGATCTCTGTGAGTTCGAGGCCAGCCTGGTGTACAAGAGCTAGTTCCAGGACAGGCACCAAAGCTATAGGGTGGCCTGTGAGGGGTTATCTTTCTGTTAATTCGGATGAGAAGGATCACATCAAGTTTGGGTGGCACCATTCCCTATTCTGGGATCCTAGACTGGATAAAGAGAGAGAAAGCAAATTTAGTACAAGCATTTACCACTTTGTTTCTAGACTGTAGAATCAGCAGCCTCAAGCACCTGCCACGATGCATTTACTGCCATGATAGACTGTGACCTAAAATCTCTTTCTTCCTGGAGTGACTTTAGTCAGATATTTTGTCACAACAGCAAGACAAGTAACTAAAAAATAAATAGGGTCTGCCTGTGTAATCAAGGCCATCCTAAACTACTATGTATCCCAGGCTGGTCTGGAACACATAATCCTCCTGCCTCAGTCAGTCTCCTGTATGCTGGGTTTACAGGTGTGCACCACTATACCCAGTGCCTACAAATGTGCTTTCTAAGAATTACAAATTCTCATGTCCAAACTGCTAACTTCCAGCTATTTTTATTTGTTTGTTTTATGACTTTATAATCAATTTGTACACATTTTTGCAGAGGGAGGTTTTGTAAGTGGATACAAACCATTTTCAAGAGCAGTCTTTGTGGAATATTAACTTTATGTATGTACATGGACATATAGTCATACATCAAATATGAATGTTTTAGCTAACGGTAGACTGCATATAAGATGGTACCCTAATTAGAGTCATCATAATTTGTATAAGTAAACTCCATAATGTTTGCCTAATGACAAAAAAACACAAAGAAATGCAGTTCTAACATTTACTGCCATTGTTATGCAGTATACATACGCATGTTAAGTTCATAACATGCATCTTATATTTCAATAGGGTGCTAACTTGTTTTTTTTTAGGGTGGAATTTACACAGGCCACTAGTTATTAATATAATAAAAGGGCTAAAAGGGAAAAGAAAGAAGTGAGTGCCACCCGACATATTCGTCCCCACTTGGGGGCAAGAGTGTGAATTAAGAAAGAAATAGGCAAGAGACAACAGAGAGCGATGGGAGAACATCCAATAATTACTGAGATTTGCCTTGTACTTATTTCTCATAGCCTTTATATACCCCAATCCAAAAAGGAGGGGGATAGCAAAAGACTTCTTTACCAAGATACAAAGAACAAAGTAACTGCCTTCTTAATACCCACAGCATCAGATAACCACAACCGAGATTAAAACATCCTGTTAGTAGCTACACTTTGGGTCAAACCTCCTGTCATATGACCTTGAAGGAACAAGAATAGGTCTGGACTCTCGGACCTTTAGTCAAGGTGGAACGGATCTATTTCTGTGGCCTCCCACAAGTGAGATAATGCAAACATAGATGGTCCCTGACTTTGGCTGAGGTTGCATCCTGGTAATCTCACGGTAAATTAAAATCTTTGACCTGTGTGGTAGTTTGAATGGGATTGGCCCCCATAATCTCAGAGGGAGTGGCACTGGTAGGAGGTGTGGCCTTGTTGGATTGGGTATGACTTTGTTGGTGAAGTGTGTCACTGTGAGGGTGGATTTTGATGTGTTCTATGCTCAGGATACCACCCAGTGTCTCATTCGACTTCCTGTTGCCTGGAAGATGTAGGACTCTCAGCTACTATGCAGCATATGTCTGCCTGCATGCCTCCATGCTCCCCATCATGAAAATAATGGACTGAACCTCTCTGAACTGTAAGAGAGCCACCTCAACTAAATGTTTTCTTTATAAGAGTTGCCATGGTCGTGGTGCCTCTCCACAGCAATAGAAACCCTAACTAAGACAGCCTGAAAAACATCTTTTATAAACCTAGTCTATGTACTGTCGCTTAGCAACACACTATACAACCAAGGGGAAGCTTCCCTTCCCTACCCAGCATCACAAGAGAAATATCCTGTGACATATTGCTACTCCAGGGAAAGATCAAGGTTTGAAAAACAGACCCCACTAAGTGTGGCTGTCCCAGCACCATAAGATCAAGCATTCCTAAGTCCTTCTTTCATAAATCATAAAACACCTGTGTTCGTGAGTGATGACACGATGTCGCTCCTAGAGCTTGTGCTGACTAATCTTATGTCAATTTGACACACAAACGAGAGTAATCAGAAAGGAGGGAACCTCCTTTGAGAAAATAGCTCCATAAGATCCAGCTGTATGCCATTTTCTTTTCCTTGGGGGATGCTGTTTCAAGAATAACCCTGGCTGTCCTGGAACTCGCTCTGTAGACCAGGCTGACCTCAAACTCAGAGATCCACCTGCCTCTGCCTCCCAAGTTCTGGGATCAAAGGCGTGTACCACCACCACTGGAACAAGGCATTTTCTTAATGAGTGACCGATGGGGGAGGGCCCATCCCACTGTGGGTGGTGCCACCTGGGTTGGTGGTCCTGAGTTATACCAGAAAGCAGGCTGAGTAAGTCATGGGCAGCAAGCCAGTGAACAGCACCCATCCACGGCCTCTGCATCAGCTCCTGCTGCCAGGTTCCTGCCCTGTTTGAGTTCCTATCCTGACTTCCTTCAATGATAAATAGCAATATAGTAGTGTAAGCTAAATAAACCCTTGTCTCCCCAACTTGCCTTTTGGTCAGGTATTTCATTGCAGTAATTGAGACCCTAAATAAGACAGAGGTGGAGAATAAAATGGAAGAGATTGTCCAGTTTGACCACTTTTCTATGCCAGTGCGGTCCTGGGACATCAGGGAGGATCACTCAAGCCCCTGCCACACCTGCCAAGTCAGTGTTGGGCAGTTAACGGTGTTGACTAGCTGCTAAGACCTTCCTCAGTTACAGGATATAGCAGTTTATATAGATCAATATTTCTAGGCCTTGCAGAGCTTGCTTTTTGGTACCTGGCTTACCTTACTTCTCATATCGTAATGACCTGGTGTTCCACCCACATTCTTAAAAAGGACAGTTCCATTTCTTTTCCTTTTTTGTTTTGTTTTTGTTTTTGGAGACAGGGTTTCTCTGTAGCTTTAAACTCACAGAGATCCGCCTTCCTCTGCCTCCTGAGTGCTGGGATTAAAGACGTGCGCCATAAAAGATGGACCATATTTCATGCTGTAAGTAGTCCACCACGTTATCTTTCCTCATTCATCAGTGGGAGGATGCTGAGGAGTTTTGTTCCTGGCTATTACAAATAGTGCTACAATTAACACCAGAGTGCACGTGTCTCTTTCACAGATTCAGATATATTTTCAACAGTGGGATTGCTGAGTCACGTGGTCTTACTGGTAGGGGTTAAAACAGGCGAGCTCACCCAGCAGTGGTGGCAGACACCTTTAAAGCCAGCACTCAGAAGACAGAGCTCTGTGAGTTCAGGCCTTCCTGATCTACAGAGTGAGTTTCAGGACAATTAAGGCTATACAGAGAGACCCAGTCTGGAAAACAAACAAACAAACAAACAAACCAAACCAAACCAGGAAAGTTCAGGAGCACTAGGAGATGAATAAGAGGGTTTGTGTCTGGGGTGTGAGACAGTCAAACTGACCAGGTTCCAGGACAGAAACAACCAGACTGGGAAAACATCCAAAATGGTGTTGACGGGTTCCTCCTGCTCTCACAATGCCCTCCTTGAGAAGCTCAGGCAGGACACACTTGCCCTTTCTGTGGCTGTGAGAAAACACACTCCCCAAAGCAGCATAAAGGAAAAAGGGTTTTCCTGGCTCATAGCAGGACAACAATGAGAATTATGAGAACACTGAGCGATAGCTTAAATTAAAGAGGAGAGGAGATTCCCGTCATGGGAATCAGGGACATGCTTCAGAGGAACCCCCAAACTAAGAAGACACCTGAGCCTTATAATTGTTCAGGGACCCCAGGAAGTTTTATACAATGCTATTTAGTTTGATACATACAGCATGCATGCCAAGGAGCGAGGAACTGGGTAATACTATAAATCTCTCTTGCAGCTTCAAGGGGTCAGGTTTCAAGGCGCACCACAGTTCCCTACTGTCTGTCATAAAGAAAGAGTTCCAGGAGTTGAGGGGTGGCCTGCAGATCTGGTGGCTGAGAGCCCCCAGCATTTAACAGTGGCAGGCCGGTGACCTAATAACGGTAGTACAGCTTGGCACGATATTCCTGCATCTTATGCATCTAATTGCACCCGACTGAATTTCTCAGCTTCTAAGAAAGCATCTGTCTATTCCAGGAAAGAGACCTCCCCAGGGACAGACAATGGGGATCCATGCATCTACACCAGCACTTACAAGCGCAGATACCAAAGCTGGGCTTTGCTGTGCTACTCAGTCAGGTACTTTGTCTCTCTAGAGAGTGGACTTTTGATTTCTGCTTCTTTCCTTGCTAAAAATAAACACTGAGTGCTGGCTGTACTTGTGCGGCGGTGTGAATTCTTCCTCAGCAGACAAGAGACTGCTATAGCAGCAAGGATCAGGGGGAACGGATCAGGGGGAATTCACGGGAAGGAATCTGCCCATAATGCTTCTATTTTTAATCTTTGAAGGAATCCTGTGCTAAGCTCTGCCCTGACTGTACTAACTTACATTCCTGTCCACACAGCGCAAGTCTAGCTTTGTCTCCACATTCTTGACTGCGCTTGCTGCCTCTAACTCTCATGATAGCCATGCTCACTGGCCTGAGGTAATGTCAGAAATAAAACCCGATGGTTCATTTTCAAAGATGCCTTGAACCAGCTTAGGGCCAACTACAAATGAGCAGAAAACACTAGACCCTTGTTAATGCCCGATAGTCTAGCTATTCCCCAACACACAGAGACACACACACAAAGAGGCGCATGCGCACACACATGCTTGAGAGTAGACCATCGCTAAGAGTCGAGCTTGCAAGCACAGTCATGCATATAAACTTTAACTCAAACAGGAAGTAAAATGTAGAGATGAACTTGCCATTATTTTTGTTGAGAAAAGGACAAATGTGATGGACACAGGAAAGATAAGACCAAGAAGATGTGTAAGAGTGTACACTCCTGACTGGTTTGTGTTTTGTTCTTGTTTTGGCTTGGTTTGGGTTTTTTGAGACAGGGCTTCTCTGTCTAGCTCTGACTGTCCTGGAACTCAATCTGTAGACCAGGTTGGCATCTAACTCATAGAGATCCGCCTGCCTCTGCCTCCCGAGTGCTGGGATTAAAGGTATGTGCCACCATGGCTGGTTTTTTTAAAATAAAACATTTTCTGTCTGTATGCAGGCATACAAACAGAACATTGTATAAATAAATAAATAAATATTTAAAAAAATAAATAAAAATAAAACATTTTTCTTTTTCTCCTCTACTTTTGTTTGTTTGTTGTTTTGTTTTGTTTTTTGAAACAGGTTTTCTCTTTGTAGCTTTGGAGCCTGTCTTGGAACTTGCTCTGTAGACCAGGCTGGTTTCAAAATCACAGAGATCCGCCTACCTCTGCCTTCTGAGTGCTGGGATTAAAAGAATGTGCCACCACCGCCAGGACCTGGTTATTTTTTAAAAAGTGGGAAGGTAGTTGGATTTGGTGACTCACATTTTTAAACTCAGCTCTTAGAATGGCAGCAGTGGGTGGATTACTGTGAGTTCAAGGCCAGCCTGATCTACATAGTAAAATCCAGGCCAGCCAGAGCTACATAATGAGACCAGTGTTTTAAAAAAAAGAAAAAAAAGATGGGTCCAGCTTTAGGATTCTAAACTATTCTCTGTACTCGATCAGCATGTCTGCCTTCCTATACTGACCCGAATTTTGCATGGCCATGAGGTCAACTGCTTGCCTCTTACTACTCTAAGAGCACAGTCCTCTCACTATGAAGTGAAGACCATCACTGCTTATAGGTTCTAGTTCACTCTGGTCTTGATTTGCATTTTCCTGAGAATTAGTGATGTTGAAATTTTTTAAAATCTATTGGTCACTGGCCTTTTTTTGAGCAATGTTTATTTAGGTCTATTGTCCACTTTTTAAACAAATTTGTGTTCGTCTGCATGTCCATTTGTTGCTATTGAGATTTTCAAGTTCCTTCTAAACATTTTATATTAGGCTCTGGTTGTCAATTTGCAAACATTTTCTTCCCATCCTGTTGGCTGTCTCAACACTTTGTTGATTATTTCTATATGAAACCATTTCTTTTCCTCTCACAGTCAAGTCAGAAAATGGTTTCTCTTACCTTTGCAGATCTGAATTAATGAAAACATTAAATTATCACTGAATTAAGGTGATGTGGAGAAAGAAAGACTTTTTTAAAGAAAATAAATCCTTTCACCTCTGTTTTGAAGGAATGAGAAAAATGGAGGAGAATTCATCATGAAACATACTACAATTTTAAATTAAAAGAAAATATGAGTGCTCAATTTGGCTAATGGTGAAATTTTAATTACCATTGAAGGTCCTACCCCTTTTATGCTTTAAAAAACTGTTTTCCTGTGCCGGTTGGTGGTGGCACACGCCTTTAATCCCAGCACTTGGGAGGCAGAGGCAGGCGGATCTCTGTGAGTTCGAGGCCAGCCTGGTCTAGAAGAGCTAGTTCCAGGACAGGAACCAAAAAGCTACAGAGAAACCCTGTCTCAAAAAAATCAAAAAAAAAAAAAACTGTTTTCCTTTGGGGGTTAAGGAGATGGCTCAGAAGGTTAAATACTTATCTCAGCAAAGTGAAGACAAGCCAGGATCCCAAGCACCCAACTAAAGCAGGAGGGCTGCAGTGACTCTCACGGACAGTGCTCAGGGGGTGGAGAAAGACAACCCCAGACAAGCTGGCTAATCAGCCATATAGGTGAGCTCTGAGTCCAAGAAAGACCCTACCTCTAAAGAAACCCTGCCTCTAAATATAGGCTGGTGAGAGACTGAAGAAGATGCCTGATGTTCACCTCTGGCTTTCTCATGCACACATGCATCCATACCTGCACACACACACACACACACTTTTAAACCTTTGTTTCTAGAAGGAGTACACATGTTAATTTCAAGATGTTCTTGAAGATGACCTTTTTATATTAATAAGCTTAAGTCTGAAACTGACTGCACTCTGTCCCCTCTGTCCCCACATTAACATGAAGAGAGGGCGACCTCTTCACATGCCTATAGTATTCAATAACAAGTACGTCTTTAAAATTTTTATTACACTTTTATGTATTTCGTGTGCATGTGTGTTTATATGTATGGGCATATGTGTGTATCTGTATGTGTATGGGCATGTGTTTATTTGTGTGGATTTAAGTCTTGGCATGAGGAACCTTCTATCCATGGTTCCAATCCACCAGCTCAACAACTATTTCTTAAAACTCCAGATGGCTAAGGTTCTGCAAAAAATACTGCTCAAAATTTCAAAAAAATCCTCAAAAGGATGAGAATGTCTGAAACCCTAGCTGCCCCAACCTGGCAATCACAGGATGATAGCTGAGGAGCACATAACAGCTCATAGAACAGGAGAATTCTGGAAAGAGGAAAGACTCAGTCTGCAGTCATCACCCAGCTGCAGAAGAAGCAAGACGAGACTGAAAAAGACACCACGTCACGTGGCTGACTCAGACAAGAACTATGGGCTAATGTAAGTTATCAGAGTTAATGAGAAGCCTGAGCTAATAGGCCAACCAGTTTATAATTAATGTAGACCTCTGTGTGTTTCTTTGAGACTGAATGACTACAGGACTGGGTGGGACAGAAAACTCTGTCAACATAATTGCATAAAATATAAATCTTGCAGAATCCACATTGGCAGGTGCGTGAGTTCCTGCAGACTGTCCTCGGTGTCTACACAAATGCACCTCCACCGTCACTGCTCTATAGCTACCACTGTGGGAGGGAGGGCTCATTTAGTCTATTGACATAGGGGTACAGCGAGGAATTGAGCACGTACAAAAAGGAACGGAGTCATCAATCTGAGCATAACCCATAAACCTGGCAGAGTCTGCACCCCTTTCCCCTCCTTGTAACCCCCCATCCAACACACACACACAATCCTTCGGTGGCGTTCTGCTCCCAGTGGGATGCGCCTGGATACCAGGAGTAAATGACCAGTCACCTGTGTGTGACCCAGGTTTTGACACTCTGTTCTACCACTAAAAGCCAATAAATACTTAATGTTGTGGCTGATTGTGGCAGGAAAGAGGACACACGGGAGAAGAGGAAAACTTAGTTGAAGAATTGTCTCTATCAGATGGGCCTGTGAGCCTATCTCTGAGAACACATGCTTTCTTTGCTGACTGGTATACTCCACCCCACCGTGTGTGTGTGTGTGCGTGCGTGCATGTGCGTGTGTGTGTGCACGCACACAGAGAGCGGGGATTGCTCATGCAGGCAGCCGCCCTTGGCCCATGTTCCTACCCTACCTTCCCTCTCTCCTGGGGCCTGGATCCTGGATCCCAGGCATCTAGAGCAGGGGCTGGTGCTTAAATCCCTGCTCTGACCTGGGCAGCAGCCATACCAATGAGGTCCAGTTAGAACAGCACCTGCTCCACACAGTTCATGTACAGAGTAGGGTTCCACGGGGCTAGAGGAATAGCTTGGCTATTAAGAGCCCTGGTTGCTGCCCTTCCAGAGGACCCAAGTTCAATTCCCAGCACCCACAGTTGGCTCATACTATCTATAACTCCACGGCCAGAGATCTGACACCCTCCTCAAACACCAGACCTCCAAGGCATGCACAGATACACATTTAGACAAAAACACCATTACACATAAAATAAATATAATAAAAACAGAGTAAAGTTTCACATGGCCAATAGGTTAGGTATTGAAGAAGCTACAGGAGCTCAAGGGACAACAGAACAGATGCTGTCGTGTGACTGGAGGCTTCACCTTGCCTTTCATTGCAGCTGCTACGGGCTCCAAATGTTCCTGCTGCAGCCCAGATGCTGCGGCTGTGGCTTTCACCACCACTGCCTGAGGCCCCACCAAGGGCAGGAGCAACAGAGCCCGTTTTCCTATATTTTCAGCAGTCAGTGCCTCTCACAGGCGACTTCCACTGGGAACAGCTGGCCGGAGAGCTTTGGAAAATGCAGGGCAGTCCCAGTCTCCGCTTCATGGCTCCCAGAACGCAATCCCGAGGATTCACGGAACAGTGGCAGTGATGCTGGCATTCCCCTCCATGAAGCCCACCCAGTTCCCCTGCACACATGGGCCATCTGGTTGCAGAGGTTTTGCCTAGGCTTCTAGTGCTCTACCCTCCAGGTGGGATGTGAAGAAACCAGAGCAAAGACTGGAACAAGAATGATCCTTGCCCGGTGCCTTGGTGCTCGGCACTGCTTCATACACAGCTGCACTTCTGATTTACCACTCAGGACGATCCACGGCTAGAAAACGGCAATGCTTCGCTTTTGTTTCTTTAGCCCCCGTTCAGGGCGGCTTCCTTACATTTTTTTCAATTTTGACTCGACCTACATTTCCTGGGAGACATGGCAGAACAGTTGACTCCAGTGTTACACAAAACAGGAAATTGCATTTCACGGGGTTTTATTATCGCTGGTTCCCATTTGCTCCCAGGGCTCTTCTAAGTCAAATGCTGGCCTTTGAACAAGCTGCAAATTTAGCTGCGATTCAGAGCTATATACTGAAAGCCTGCCACTGGTCTGACCCAGAATAAAGACTTAAAGAAGAAGAAAGAAAAAAGAAAAGAGAAAACCTGCCACCGTCTTCATTCTTAAGTAGCTTACAGTTTTGTCAAGAGATGGGGCACAAGCATGAGCAAACAGAAAACACTAGGTGCAGTACGCCCTGTCGCGTGGCCGTTGGCGACATGGCTATAAGAAGCATTTCAGAAAGGCAAAGCTGTTTTTAAAGATTTTGTATTTGGAAGGCAAAGGGAGGGGGGAAAGGAAGGAAGTGGGGAGAGGAGAAGGGGGAGGAGGAAGTGGGGGAGGGGAGAGGGGACAATGATAGAACAGGTGAGAAATGAGCAGGTGCAGGGCCAACTATTGGGCCCAGGGGGTAAAGGGGCTTGCCTCACAAGCCTAGTGATCTGAGTCTCATCCCTGAAACCCGTGTGCAGGCGGAAGGCAGACAGACTCCGTAAAGCTGTCCTCCTGGGCCTGTGAAACACAGCAGCTGGTAAAGCGTTTGCTGCTCCATCACCAGGTCCCACAAAGGTAGGAGGAAATCATAACTTCCTTCATGTCAGTTTCATCTCCAGATGTTTATCACTTTAGGATTTGACAAGTTCCAATGAACTTTTTAAAGTTGGTTTTTGCCAGTGCTGCATCATCATCATCATCATCATCATCGAGACAGGGCTTCTCTGTGTAGCCCCAGCTGTCCTGGAACTCACTCTGTAGACCAGGCTGGCCTCAAACTTGCAGATCCATCTGCCTCTACCTCCCAAGTGCTGGGATTAAAAGTGTGTGCCTCCACCGCCCAGCTTGCCAGTGTACCAAGTGAAACTATGACTCTGTGGTTTAAGAGTACTTGCTGCTGACGCTGAGGGCCAGGCTAAGGTCCCAGCACCCACATCAGGCAGCTCACCTCTTCCTATACTCCATTTCCAGGGATCCCAACACCATCTTTCAGTCTCTGAGACCACCTGTGGGC
This sequence comes from Neodon shergylaensis, assembly GCA_025134845.1. Taxonomy (NCBI): domain Eukaryota; kingdom Metazoa; phylum Chordata; class Mammalia; order Rodentia; family Cricetidae; genus Neodon; species Neodon shergylaensis. Next base: position 1,611,274 of record JABTXL010020982.1, on the reverse strand, counting down.
ACACTTGTGTGTACATCTGTGCGCATGAGCCCACACATACCACAGTGGCACAGGCACACACACACACACACACACAAGATGAAACTGGAAAAGTAAGCTTGAAAAGTCAGACTCATGGGGCTGGAGAGATGGCTCAGTGGTTAAGAGCATTGCCTGCTCTTCCAAAGGTCCTGAGTTCAATTCCCAGCAACCACATGGTGGCTCACAACCATCTGTAAAGAGGTCTGGCGCCCTCTTCTGGCCTTCAGGCATACAGACAGAATATTGTATACATAATAAATAAATAAATAAATAAATAAATAAATAAATAAATAAATAAATAAATGAATAAATATTAAAAAAAAAAGAAAAGTCAGACTCATATCCAGAGCTCTGGCTTGCCGGTCAATCGCCAATGAGGCACGCTGTGAATTAACTAAGGTATCTCAGTGTGGCTGGAGAGAGACGAGGGAAGGGAAACAAACAGAAAGAGCACGCCTTCTCCTGGGATTCGGACAAAGGCTGCGGTGTCAGGATCGCAACAAAGATAACTGTCAGAAATCTGGTACATTCTCGGAAGGGCCAAATGGCATCAAGGATAATGACCAAAAACTGGAAATCTTCCAAACAGCCAATTAGCTCCTAGATAAAAGATGTGATGTGTCCAGAGGTGTGACCCGGAGACAGAAGGTCCTGGTGCGTCCATCTCTTATGACATGTCCCAAAGTGGCGAATCTAGAGAGACAGAAAATAGACTTGTAGTTGTCAGGGACTTCGAGAAAGAACAAGTACAGACTGCAAACAGACCTGAAGTTTATTTCAGGGATAACAGAGACTATTCTAGAATCAGATGGTGCTGATAGATGCACAAGTCTGTGACTTTACATATAACATGTCTGCTCTACTGAAGTCTAGTATTTTTGTGGTATGCAAATTTACATCTCAACGAGGCGGCCTGACCTTTATAGGACAGGGTTACTTGTCTCTTTCATCGTCTCTCTCTGGCCACTCTGTAGCCAAGACTAGCCTTGAATTCCTGCTCTTCTCAAAGCTAGATATGTTATAGATATGTGCTACCACACCTGGTCTATGTGGTGCTGGGGACCAAACCCTGTACAAACTCAGCAAGTTCTCTACAAACTGAGTCACATCCCCAGCCCAGTGATGAGAATTTTAAAAAGATAAACTGTAGACTAGAAAGATGGCTCAGCAGGTGAGAGCACTGGCTGGTCCTCCAGAGGACCTGGGTTCAGTTCCCAGCACCCACAGGGTGGCTCATAACTGTCTGCAAGTTCATTTCTGTGAGATCTGATATCCACTTTTGGCCTCTTCAGGCACCAAGCACACATGTGGTACCCATACATTCAGACAAAATACTCATCATACACAATAAATAAAAATAAATGGGGGGCGCGGTGTGGTTAGTCAAGTGTGGTGGCAGAAGCAGAGGCAGGCAGATCTTTGTGAGTTTGAGGCTAGTGTGGTCTCTACACATAGTGAGTACCAGGTCAGCCAAGGCTATGTAGAAAGAAAAAACAAAAACAAAAAAATCTAACAAAAGATAAATTGTGGGCTATCTATGTCTGTGCTCTTGAAAATAGAAGAACTAGTCCCCTCTAAAAATTTCACAAGGTGGGGGAACAGCTAGATTCTTCAGTGGGTAAAGGTGCTTGCTGCCAAGCCTGAAGACCCGAGTTCAATCTCCAGAACCCATGTAAAAAGCTGGACATGGTGGTGCACACCTATAACTCCAACCCTGGGGAGTTAGAAACAGACAGATCCCTGGGCTTGCTGTCCAGCCAGTCCACTCTAACTTGGAGAGCTCCAGGCTAAGATAGATCGTGTCTCAAAAAACAAGAACAGCTGCTGAGGAATGATTCTGAGTTTGACCTCTGACCTCCATGCTTTCCAAAAGATACGAGAACAACAAATGCACACATGCATGTGCAAGCTCACGGCTTCTCACGTTATCGCTCTGACATGTGTCATCTGCTGCTCCCTGCACAGACATACTAAACAAAGGTGAGGCAGCAAAGGGGCCCATTTCCATACATGCAGGGAAAACATTCATGCATATTGTAAACATTACAGCTTGGATGGAAAGGTATCCTGGCAGTCGGGAGCCATAGAGAGGTCATACTGCACAATAAATCTCACACAAGAGATTTATTAGGAGGGGAATAAAAACAGGAGTGTGGTTGCCTCTGCTCAGGTGAGAAACAGCAGAGAACAGAAGACAGGTTTTTTTAAAATATAGGTTTCTTGGGGGGGGTGGAACTTTTCAGGGGTGAAGCTTTCCAGGATGGTGATTGGTGGGATTTCAAGTTCAGAGCTTGCGTTTTTTACTCTGTAGGGCAGGGGCAGGATCCAGCTATTAGGGCAGTTAGAGTGTTCTGTGGGTGAAACCTGGCACTTGGAGGTCCTTGTAGGAGGAGCCTGGCCACTCATGTGACTCAAGGGTTTACAAATATAAAATAAAAGCAAATGCATCTTAAAAAAAAAAGACAGAGAACCGTAAATGTTTCCATAGGTTTTTATGGGATATCACATCCTTCCTTTAGTTTGTTGATTTGGTTTTTGAGACGGTTTCTCTGTATAAATAGCCCTGGCTGTCGTGGAACTTGCTTTGTAGAGCAAGCTGGCCTCAAACTCAGAGATTCGAGAACCTCTACCTCCTGAGTGCTAGGATTAAAGGTTGCGGAATCTACCTAGTTTTTAACTGGAAAGGAGAAAAGCTAACATCCAGTTTTAGAAGAAAATGATAGGTAAACTTCTGAATAGAAAAAGATATGGGCTAGAAGTCTGTGTGTGTGCGTGCGTGCGTGCGTGCGCGCATGCCCACGCCCACACCCACACTCACACCCACTGTTTTGTTTTGTTAGTGACTGACGGAATCACTGACACATGCGTAGTGGAGAAGAGACTCTCAGGGGTACACAGGTACAGTGCTGTTAGCCTCCTCAGCATGGACAATCAAGTATTTTCAGGGATTTCCACAGTCAACAGAATAACAATTGGATTTGTGGAGCAGTGACCCAATTCAGTCATCCAGAGAGTTAAAAAGCACAAATATGTCATAACACTGGCAAAAATGAGCAAAGGATAATGTTTGAAGTAAATACCATCAAATACCACAATGGGAAAAAGAAAGAACTCTAAGACTGAAGGAGCCCCAGGGGACTCCCAATCACCTTAATTTTATGGGTGGAAATGGCATTGTGAACAGATTGAAGCTTACCTGATGGTTGGAACTCAGGGTTGTCAGACCTCCACCCAGTGACCCAAGGACTATGTAGCTCATAATGTTAGAGTCAGCACTAACTTGCCCCAAGGAAAGCTGCCTCTGGCTGTCTTTAGTGAATACGCCTGCATGTTCCACAGACATCATGTGGCTTTGACTACCGTTTTTTAAAAAGTCACGTCTGGGAAAGGGGGTCTGGAGAGATGGCTCAGCAGTTAAGAGCACTGGCTTCTCTTTCAGAGGACCTGAGTTCAATTCCTAGTACCCACATGGCAGCTCACTGCTGTCTATAGCTCTAGTTCCAGGGGATCCAACAGACATACACGCAGGCAAAACACCAATACACATAAACTTTAAAAAAAATCATTAAAATTTTTTAAAAAGAAAAGAAAATTGTATCTATTATTTTGTGCTGAACTTTTAAGAAATACTTTGCTATTTTTTAAACAATTAATTTTGTTTTGCTTTATTGTCTTATGCATCCCAGGCTGGCCTCAAATTCACTGTGTACCTGAGAAGAACCATAAATTTCTTAGCCTCCATCTCCTGAATGCTGGAATTACAGTATATTTTGATTTACACACACACACACACACACACACACACACACACACACACACACAGGGATCTGGGAATGCAGCTCAGTTTCGAGATAATTTGCCTGGCATATATAAAGCCCTGGGTTCAATCCCCAACACCTCATATAAATTTAGCATGATGGTATACACCTGTAATCTCAGCATTCAGAAGTTAGGAGCAAATCGAATGTAGTGTACACTTTTAATTCCAGCACTCAGGAAGCAGAAGCAGGCGACTTTCTGTGAGTTAGAGGCCATCCTGGTCTACAAAATAAGTTTCAAGACACCCAAAACTGTTACACAGAAAATCCCTGCCAGGCGATGGTGGCGCACGCCTTTAATCCCAGCACTCGGGAGGCAGAGGCAGGCGGATCTCTGTGAGTTCGAGACCAGCCTGGTCTACAGAGCTAGTTCTAGGACAGGCTCCAAAGTCACAGAGAAACCCTGTCTCGAAAAAAAACAAAAAAAAAAAAAGAAAATCCCTGACTCAAAAAAGACAGAAGAAGAAGAAGAAGAAGAAGAAGAAGAAGAAGAAGAAGAAGAAGAAGAAGAAGAAGAAG
>JABTXL010020982.1:1585099-1606906 GCA_025134845.1 Neodon shergylaensis | reverse complement strand
AGAAGAAGAAGAAGAAGAAGAAGAAGAAGAAGAAGAAGAAGAAGAAGTTGTTAGAGCTACAGAAGTAGGTCATATTTGGCTACATAGTGAGTAGGAAGGTTGCAGAGACAATATCAGATGCTGTCTCAAGAGAAAAACAAGACAAATTGTGATTATATATGCTTATGGGGTACACCATCAGGTTAAGAAAAGGGGATATGTAGGGGGAAGTTTCTGTCCTGCCAGCAGCTCCCAAATAAACACACTGAGGTGTATATTAATTATAAATGCTTGGCCAATAGCTCAGGCTTATTACTAGCTAACTCTTACATTTAAATTAACCCACATTTCTTATCTATGCTTTGCTACATGGCTTGGTATCTTTTTTCAGTACTGCTCGTTTATCTTGCTTCTCTCAGGATCTGTTTGTACCTCCAGGCTCTGCCCTTCCTCTTCCCAGCATTCCCTAGGTCAGGGTGTATCACTCAATCTTTCAATCTTTTCCTGCGGAGCTATCAGCCAATCAGTTTTTTATTAACAATGAGAGCAATACATACTTACAGCATACAAAGATTGTTCCACAACAGGGATACGATGTGGAATAGTTAAATTGTGCTAATCAGCACCCCATCACTGAAAATACCATTATTGAGGTGAGAACACTTAAAATCCACTCTCAATAATTATGGAGCGTACAATGTGCTATTAGAATCTATAGTTACCATCCTACATGATCTCTTTTAAAATTTATGTATTTCACACAAATGCTCTTTGTACAACTTTTGATTATTAGGAATATAAAAATAAAACATTAAATACATAACAATTATGTGGGCTTCTTTTGTCCCCACTTCTTTTTTTTTTTTTTTTGGTTTTTCGAGACAGGGTTTCTCTGTGGCTTTGGAGCCTATCCTGGAACTAGCTCTGTAGACCAGGCTGGCCTTGAACTCACAGAGATCCGCTTGCCTCTGCCTCCCGAGTGCTGGGATTAAAGGCGTGCGCCACCACCGCCCGGCTTGTCCCCACTTCTTTTATTGATTGCTGTGCTGTGAATATCCCCAGAGCATCAGGTTAATGGTTCACTCTCTTCCAGGGTCCTTTCATTCTCCAGCCTTCGGCACTGAGTTTGGTACCCAGCAGGACCTCAATAAATACAAGTTGAATGAATTAATTAGTAAGACCTATTATAGCTCAATGTATCTTGTCTGGTGGCACATTGAGATTGATTCCAGCTTTGTCACGATTACAGATAATGCCACAGTTAATGTTCTTTGATGAATCTTATTATTATTGCCTTATGATAAATTCCTCAAGGTAGAATTACAAGATGAAAGGCTTCAGATGTACATCACCAAATTGTCCTTCAGAAAACTGATTCCATCCCCCATCTCCTCGCCAGTATTTCCTTCCATTCCCATCTTTCATCCTTTAGTTTGCTTAAAAAACAAACGAAAACCAAAAAAGACATTTCCCCTTTGGGACTGAAGCTAATACTGGCAAAACATTTCAGAAGCCTGCTGTCCAGTTTGACTGAACGAAAACAGCCTTTGAATGTTCTGTTTCTGTATTGTATTAAATTGTGCCAGTAATTTATCTAGAGGTGAAATGTCACTAAAGCCATTGTTAAATCACTTATATTTCTTGGACATGCTCTGCTCTCCGAGTTCAATAAGGAGAAGCATGTGGTTGCTTTGCTCTTTGGTTTTGTTTTGTGTTTGTTTTTACTTGAGAGTGAGTGAACCAAGACTGACTGTCACACATCCATTGTGGGATGAAGGGTGTGGGAAGCAGGGTGATAAGGCATGGAAACCACAGCCTCAGAGTGCGAAACGAAAGGCTCAATGCTCAACAGCAGACTGGGACCTGAAAGCATAGTTTTTTTTTTAATATTTATTTTTTAAAATATTTATTTATTTAGTATACAATATTCTGTCTGTGTGTATGCCTGCAGGCCAGAAGAGGGCACCAGACCCCATTACAGATGGTTGTGAGCCACCATGTGGTTGCTGGGAATTGAACTCAGGACCTTTGGAAGAGCAGGCAATGCTCTTAACCTCTGAGCCATCTCTCCAACCCCCTGAAAGTATAGTTTTAAGGTGTGTGTGTGGGGGGGGGAGTTTATTAAAATGAAAATCGTAGTTACCTGAGGTGGCACAGCCCTTGAGAGGTGGAAGCAGGAGGATCAGGAGTTCAAAGTCATCTTCTGGCTACAGAAAAGTTTAGGGGCTGGGGGTTGGAGAGTTGGCTCAGTGCTCAAGGACACTTGTCACTCCTGAACTGGACCAGGATTCAGTTCCCATCACCCACTGTCTTAACTGGTTCAGTTCCCATCACCCACTGTCTTAACTGGTTCAGTTCCCAACACACACTTTGTTGTTCACAACCAGCTCCTTCTTCTGCCCGCCATGGGTACCAGGCACGAATGTGGTGCATATGCATATAGGCAGGCAAAGCACATAAAATTAAAATAGAGTTAGAAGCTAGCCTGGAATACATGAGATCCTGTCTCAAGAAAAGAAAAGCAACAAATAAATAATAGTAAATAAAAGTAAAAGTGACATTTGTGGAACACCTCAGAATAGTTTATTAAACGGAAGGAAGTTGTCCATGGACATAAAAGGTGAGAAGAGGGGTCCTAAGTGATGGCTCAGTCAGTAAAGTGCCTGCTACACAAACATGAGGACCTGAGTTCAGATCCCCACAGAGTGCATGTCTCTAACCCTCAACTTTTGGAAGGCTGAAACAGGAAAATCCTTGGGGCTAGTCTAGCCAATCAGCAAGCTGAAAACATGGTGAGTGAGGCACTATCTTGAAAAATAAGGTGCAGGGAAATCAAGATGTATGCTGTGAACCTTTAGACTATACACACACACACACACACACACGATGAGAGAAGGATCATGCCCAGACCAGTGTCACACACTGAGCAGTGCACATACGTTCATAAAGAAGGGAAGAGTGGAGGAAGACAAGCAAGAAGTGTAAGGGAGTAAAAGGAAAGAAGGAAAAGGGTAGACAGAGTGGAAGGAAGTATAAGAGGAAAAAGAGTGGGAGAAAGGGACGCAGGTTGGCCTGGGGCACCCTGAGTCCCAACTCTGGAAGACGAGATGACTTCCAGCCCCGCCACACTGTGCACAAGTGGGAACCCAGTGTAACGTTTCTCCTGGCACATACCGCACACAGAAAGCATCACTTTTCAAAACGGGCTTTATGTATGAGATGTTTCATAGAGACCTCCCTAATATTATAAGCAGATGTGCACTGTTCATTAAATTTACAAATAGCAAAGTCCTGGAATAAGGATGTCCCCGGGACGGACGGCTATTCTTTGGCAGAATGCCAGCTAGGAGTTTCCTGGTGAGGTCTGTTCTTCTCCTTTGCAACCTCACTGTATCAGGCTACATTTGAATTATTTTAATATGCCCCAGGTCTGCAACTTATTGTCTAATCCAGTGGTTCTCAACCTTCCTAATGCTGTGACCCTTTAATCTAGTTTTTCATGTTGTGGTGACCCTCAATCATAAAATTATTTTTGTTGCTACTTCATAACTGTAATTTTGCTCCTGTTATGAATCATGATGTAAATACTTTTGGAGATAAAGGTTTTGCCAAAAGGACCATGACCCATGGGTTGAAAACTGCTTGTCTGATTATTCCAAAGGACTACACTTCTGCAAAATCATATGAATGTCTAAGATCCTAATTCGCCCCCCCCCCCGCAAAAAAAATCAAGTGAAAACAATTATATAGGACAGAAATGAGTCTGCAGGCAAAGGAACTTGTTAAAGCCTGGCCGCTTCAATTCCAGAACCTACATCAGGGTTGAAGGAGAGAATCAACTCCACTGAGTTCATTCTGGCCTCCCGTGTGCACCATGGTACAATGCCTTCCCACAGTAACAACAAAAAACTTTTAAAAGCTCTGTATGCGTGTGTTTGTGTGTGCGTGCATGCATGTGTGTGTGTGCACTCGCACATGTGTGTTTGCACGTGTGTGTTATATGAGGGCATGTTTCCACACGTGGATATTTATTGATTCTGAGTTAATCCTTTTGAAACAACCCAACTTACTTCTATCTTAGCAGTTATTGGATAAGAGAGACCCTGAAGGCAGTCCCAAGTTCCTACCAGCAATAATCTCCTTTATCGTGGGAGAGAAAAGCCTACTCTCCTGAAACCTGGCTACCTTGTGGCTGATGGACTGCAGACCATCGCTGTATGAGCAGTTTCAGCTTCGTCTGAAGGAGGAAGCAGTTGGGAGACCAAGCATTTTCTTGCTTTTATCTTTTAAAAGCAAGTTTGGCCAACTTAACTGTTGTGCTGATTACCGTCTACTCTGACTGCTGCCAGAAGTCATAAACAGGGTAGTTCACGTGTGTTCTTGGGCCACAACGTGGACCATGTGTGCTCTTGGCTTTTCTAAGGGAGACTCGGACTCCTGGGAGACCTGCTGCTCTTGTAGGCTTTGTGGGGACAAAGAGCAGAGCTTCTCCCAGCATGCACTTCTCTCCTGCCCTTCTCTCACCATCCCCGTTCCTTTGAAGTCACCTGTCACAGGGATCAGGTGGGGTGCAGGAAGAGACAGGAAGACACCAGGCGGGACAGTCAGTATCCAGAAGCAGAAGCCGATGCTGCAGGGCGGAAGCAGTAGTGCAGACTGAGGGGCAGCCAGCTAGGAAGACTGACGCCAGCATCCGGACTTCTCTTGGAATCTGCTGTGGTCTCTTGGGGACCGCATTACAATCCATCCTTCCTCCATGGCTCTTACTACCCTTTCTTCCTTACAGACCTGGCTCCTGAAAATATTACCCAGTCAAATTCCTTCCTTTAAATCTGAGTTCCAGGGTCTGGATTCCTTGTGGTTGGAGTTCTGTAGGAACAGAACCTTCCTGTGGTCTACTCTGAGGCTCGGGGCGTGGTAGATGGTTTAGATGTGTGATTTGGGTTAAGTCCAGTGTCATGGTTAAAAACATGGTGGAGGGGGCTGGAGAGATGGCTCAGAGGTTAAGAGCATTGCCTGCTCTTCCAAAGGTCCTGAGTTCAATTCCCAGCAACCACATGGTGGCTCACAACCATCTGTAATGGGGTCTGGTGCTCTCTTCTGGCCTGCAGGCACACATGCAGACAGAATATTGTATATAAATAAATAAATAAATAAATAAATAAATAAATAAATAAATAAATATTTTTAAAAAAAAAACATGGTGGAGGGGCCGTGAACTGAAGAGACAGCTAGTAATTAAGATCTCTTGCTGCTCTTCCAGGGAACTGGAGTCTGGTTCCTAGCATCCAAGTTGGGTAGTTCATAACCACCTATAACTCCAGCTCTGGAATAGCTAATGCCCTATTCTGACCTCTGTGCCCTCCACACTAAAAATAAAACAATCAACAAACAAAGCATGGAGGGGCCATTCACTGGGAGGTGTCTACAGAGCAAAGAGTGAACTTATTTTCACTGACACACAAGGCTTTTGGCTTGAGCTCCCTTAACACCAGTTCATTTATTTCAGAAATAAACTTGTGATATAGGGATGTAGCTCAGTTAGTAAAATATGTGCCTAGAATTCACTAAACCCTGGGTTTGATCCGCAGCACCTCCTAAAACCAGAAGTGGTGGCACGTGTCTATAATCGCAGAATTCAGGAGGTGGAGGCAGGAGGATCAGAAGTTCAAGAACATCCTGGGCTATCAAGTTTGAGGCCAGCTTGGGCTACAAAATACCCTGCCACAGACACACACACACAGACACACACCTTTGTCACTTTTCTTCTTCATACTTAGTTCATTATCTAGTCCACAAAGCCAATGCTAGAATAAGCTATTACATAGTTACAAGGGGTTACTAGACTGAGACTGTCTCATGAAGTCAGCCATGAGTGAGGCTGCATCATCTGGATAGAGATGTTCCCACCAGCCTCCACTGGTGGTTACTCTCCCAGTATCCTCCAAGCCTCTCCTTCTAGTGTCCTCTTGATCACTCACCTTTGCTGTTCTACTTTTCAGTGTCTTTCAGCTTCCAGCAAGTCCTTGTCTATCCATCTCTATCCCCTGTTCTTCACCCTTCATTTCCTCAGTCACTTTCTGGAAGGCCCTTGGTGGCCTCTGGTCTCATGTCTGCCTTGCTGCTGTCTTTCTCCCTGTGGTTGGTTCCACACTGTCACCAGTGTGTTTTGCTGGTCATGATGTGTCCACACTTCTCCAGACTCCAAAAAGGAATGGCAGAAAGGGACTGTGGCGGAGTGTATAGCAGTCTTTAAAGGACACAACTCAGAATGGTAGGCTGAGCCCTGTGGTACAGACTCACCCCTATCACATGGTGAGCATGTTGTTCATGGTCTAAGCAGGCATGTTCTGATCAAACATGAAACTTGCTGCGGTGGTTTGAATGAAAATACTTCCCATGGGCTCATGTATTTGAACACTTGGTCCCATTGTTTGGGGAAGCTATGGAACTTTTAGGATATGGAGACAAACTCCTGCAGGAAGTACATCACTGGGGGCGGGCTTTGAGAGTGTAGCTCCACCCCGCTTTCAGCTCTCCTCTGCTTTCAATGTGCTGGTGAAGATGTGATCTCTTGGTTTCTTGCTCTGGCTGCCTGCTTCTGTGCCATCCCTACCGTGATGGACTCTCCCTTTAGAGCCATGAGCCCAAACCAAACTCTTCTTTAAGTTGCTTCCAGCTTAGTATTTTATCATATTCAAAGAAAGTCAGTGCTGGAGAGATGGCTCAGTGGTTAAGAGTATATACAGCTCCTGAGGACCTGAGTTTGATTCCCAGAGCCATATCAGGCGGTTTATAACCGTCTGTAACCCCAGCTCCAAGGGATTCTGACACATTCCTCCGTGGGAACTTCCATGCATGTGCATATAGCACCAACCTCCCACATACACATAACTAAAATAATGTAAAAAAGGAAAAGTTAAGTAACTAACACCCTTGCCTTGAGAGTACAGAAAAATTCAGACATATTCACAGGGCAGTGGGCTATGTTTTATAGTTCTCTAAAATTTTTATTACATTTATTTATTGTAGGGAGAGAAATATGGAGGTCAGGGGACAATTTTCAAGAACTGATTTTCTCTTTACACCATGGGGGTCCCCAGGATCAAACCCTTGCCATCAGCCTTGGCAGCAGTCCCCTTAACCCCAGGACCAGCTTTCCAGCCCATGTCTAGAATTCCTCAGGCAATACTTCTGAGACCTACAGGATTGTAAGGAACCAGATATACCAGGTGAAGCTCAGCAAATATGTGTGTGCCCCAGAATCGTTAGCAATTATGATGGGCTTCCTAAATGTGGGGTCTCTGCACCTTTATCGTCTGCTTCTCCAGGAAGAGATGACACAAACCTGGAGCTCTCAGAACAGGGAGGACCTGGCATGGGGATGAGAAGCCAACAGAGCTAGGCTAGAAAGCCTCTGCTTAACGGCAGTGGAAGTCTCCGGAAGGCATGCCTAGCACTTTGCTTGCCTCCTCCCCTCCTGCCTCCAGTCCCACCAGACCCTCGTTGCAATCTGGGAATATTCATCTCCATGGAGATTTCATCTGCAGAGAAGAGTTTCCATCTCCCTAGCATTCTTAAAGTGAATAACCAGACTTAATTTCAGACTGGCTGAGAATTGTTTCTTCTTATAGATGCTGATGGGCTCTGTTATACAACTGGGGAGATTTTCCCAAAAATTACAACTAGAATACCATGCTGGCTAGATTTATGTCAATTTGACATAAACTATAGTCATCTAAGAGGAGGTAAGCTTGATTGAGGAAATGTCTTCAAAAGATTGGGCTGTGGGCCAGCCTATAATGCATTCTCTTTATTACCGCTTGATGGGGGAGGACCCAGTTCATTGTAGGTGGTGCCATCTGTGGGCTGGTGGTCCTGGGTTCTATGAGAACACAGGCTGAGCAAGCCATGAGGAGCAAGCCAGTAGGCAGCACTCCTCCATAGACTCTGAATCAACTCCTCCCCTGAGGTTCCTGCCCTGATTGAGTTCCTGTCCCTACTTCCTTCAGCGATAGACTACAATGTGGAAGTGTGAGCTGAATAAACCCTTTTCTGCCCTGTTGTGTGATATTTTACTCTTTTGGCATTTTTTGTGTGGGGAGGATCCACCACCCAGCTCCCACATAAATCACACACAAAGGCTTATTCTTAGTTATAAAAGTCTGGCCTTAGCTTGACTTGATTCTAGCCAGTTTTTCTTATCTTAAATTATCCCCACTACCTTTTGCCTCTGGGCTTTTATCTTTCTCACTTCTGTATGTCTTATTTTCCTTCTTACTCAGTGGCTGGCTGGGTGGTAGGGTGGCTGCTCCCTGGTTTCCTCCTCTCCTTGTTATTTTGTTCCCCCTTTTTTCTCATTTCTCCTGCTATTTATACTCTTCCTGCCAGCCCTGCCTATCCTTGCTCCTGTCTCGCTATTGGCCATTCAGCTCTTTATTAGACTATCAGGAGTTTTAGACAGGCAAAGAATCACAGCTTCAGTGTTAAACAAATATAGCATAAACAAAGGAAACACACCTGAAAATAATATTCCCCAGCACACCCCAGCTTGCTTTTTATGGTGTTTCATCACAGCAGTGGAAACCCTAAGACAAATAGATTGACAACACACACAGCCCATGACAATCTGATAAACTGCTTGTAAAGGGACCTAGATTTTTAAAAAAAAAAAAAAGATTTAAATTTTTCAACTTTTATTTTATATGTATGAATGATTTGCATGCCTGTGTACCATGGATGTACCCTCAGATGTCAGAAGAGGACGATAGGTTCCTTGGAACTGGAGTTACAGGTGGTTGTAAGCCTCCACGTGGGTGCTGGGCATCAAACCTGTATCCTCTAGACAGCCCATGCTCTAACTCGTGAGCCGGTTCTCCAGACTTCAACTGTTTAAATCTCTGAAGGCAAAGTGTTGAAATGAAAAGTTTCCAATCTTTATTTAGTAGGGATTTAGAAAGATTTAGAACCTTCTTATTTAGAAGTTTTATGATAATTATATATTTTTGTCAGTTTGAACATAAATATCTCAGTTCAAAAAATTCTGAGACCCCAGGAACAGTTTTTTCAGGGGGATTCTACAGCCAGGCTAACTCCTTCTCCTATGGGTGCTGGGTTTAGAACGTCTTCTCTTCAGAGCCTCTGATGAATTGTGGACAAAAACAAGAGTGGTGATTAATATCCATGGTTGATTTGACAGGGTCTAGGATCACCTAGGAGACAAGTCTCCATGCATGCCTATGAAGGATTATCTAGAGTAGATTAACTGAGGGGGGAAGGAGCACCCTGAATGTAGGAGTACTGTTTTGAGGTTGTAGGAGTTGGGTGATTAGGTTTTTATAATTTCATATTTTATAATTCTGTTTACTTTTGTTACACATTTCCAAAATTTTATAGCAACATACTGAGGATAAACCTACCCATAGCGAAATAGTAACTAATGGAGTAGAAGTAGGTTCACATTTGCAGAAGAAGTGAGCAGATGTCTACTTGGAATATGCATAAAATGCAAAGAATGTGCTGAAGAGAAGTTAGTTAAAACAGCAACATTGTCTTGAACTAGTTAATCCCAGTACTCAGGAGGCAGAGGTAGGGGGATCTCTCTGAATCTGAGGCTGGCTTGGTCCACATAGCAAGTTCCAGGACAACCAGAGCTATATAACAGAGAGACCTGAATCAAATCAATAAATAAGTAAAACAAAGGAAGAAAGAGAGATATTTAGAGAAAGGAACTAGGAGCTTGGGAGAAGGGACAAGGATAGATAGAAGACTAGACAAATATTCTTATTATTTTGTTGTAGCTGCATTTGACTCCTTGGCTTCCACACACTAGGAAAGCACTCTTCAACTGAGCTCCATCTCCAGTCATTAAATAAATTTCCAGGAGGGGACAAGAGATTCAAAGGGAAAACATTAGTTTTACACACCTGTTTTCTTGTGAGTTTGTTCATTTATTTATTTTTAACTTTTCATTGTTTTTGCCGTTCACCTGTGAGTTAGGATCTGAGCATCTGAGGGCCATCGTCAGCTGAGCTGATTTGTCTAAATGACAGTACTGTGAGTGCTGTAGTTTAGGACATAAAGTGAAGGCTCGGAGCTGGAGAGATGGCTCAGTGGCTAAGAGCCCTTGCTCCTGCAGAAAATCTAGGTTCAGTTCCCACATGGCGGCTCACACAAATCTCTAACTGTAGTTCCAGAGTCTGTCTTCTCTTCCTGTCTCCACTGGCACTGCATGTATGTGGTATTCATACATACATGCAGGCAAATAAACCATACATATAAATAGACTGACGAGTGAGACATTCATCAGTATCAAAATGAGCTTTGTTGCAACCTGCCATTTTATTCTTCATTTTAGGCACCCAGGCAATGGGTCTTAGAATGACTAGTTCCTCCATGCTCTCTTTCTGATTCTCTCAGAAATGTATCTGGCTGCTGGGTGTGGTGGTGGCACACCTTTAATCTCAGCACTCAGACAGGCAGCTCTCTTGAGTTTGTGGCCAGTCTGGTCTACACAGAGAGACTGTCTCAAAAACAAAGACTAAAACTCAGAGCTGATAAATTAAAAAGTTCTTGAATTGGAGCGGTCAGGAAGCTGGGGGTGAGATTGGGAGTAAGGGGTGGGTCTGGGAGAAGCAAAGGGGAGAAATAAGGGGTGAATATGGTCAACATACATTGTATTCATGTTTGAAATTGTCAAAGAATTCATAAAAATCTTATTTTTAAAGAAAACTGCATGCTTAAAATTAATAAATAAATTACTAGAGTAGATATTTCTTTCTATCCTCAGCTGTTTTTTTTTTTTTTTCAAGATTCTGCAGCAGGGCCAGGTGGTGGTGGCGCACGCCTTTAATCCTAACACTAGAGAGGCAGAGGCAGTCAGATCTCTGTGAGTTTGAGGCCAGCCTGGTCTACAAGAGTTAGTTCCAGGACAGGTTCCAAAACTATAGAGAAACCCTGCCTTGAAAAACAACAACAACAACAAAAAACAACAACAACAAAAAAAAAACAAAACAACAACAACAAAACAAAAAAGAAAAATAAATATTCTGCAGCAGGTCAATGTTAAAAGCTTTGTAAAATGTGGTTTTGACTTCTGTGGGACACCCCGAGTTTATAACAGCCTTGAGACAAGATGAAGAAGTTCAAAGGCCCGGAACCAATGATATTCTAGAAAGTGGGCCTGGGGGAACGTATCAGCACTTTCAAAATGGCAAGAGGGTAGTTTCGCTAGAGCCCTGGCAGAGCAGTGCCTCCCAGGCCCGGCAAGTCTGGCCTGAAATACAGCATGTAGATCGCTAGGACTTCATCCGGTCCTTGGTGCTTAGGACTGGCCCTCCACAAAAGAATGTTATTTCATTCTTTTTAAGCCCCTGGCACTTGTTAAAAGGGAATATTTAAAATCTATACAATTGATTTGGATCCAGGTATGGCTTCTGTAACCTCAGAAGGGAGTTTTCTGTTTTTATTCTGGGAGAAAGCCCGTCTTGCTCATAATGGATCCTGGCACCAGTGTAGCAACTGATTTAAAAACAAAACAAAATAACGACAAAAAAACAAGACAAACAACAATAATATTGGATGTGTGTCTGAAATAGACCCAGAGCTGCCGGTTATCATCCTGAAGTTGTATTAAAATATCTTACGTGATCTAATCATTTTAGTCTTATTTTGTTTATGACATTAAACGTAGACCTTGAAGGATATTTCCTACATAGCAACAAATAGCTTACTTTAAAATTAAAGCTGATCTGATCCTTAAATATCAGGCTTGTCTCACATTCATAGAATTCTACCTGCCTTAGTCTTCTGATGCTAGAATTAGAAAAAAACACTTATTTTTAAGAGTTTGAACCACAACATCTTTGTATTGTTGATATTAATATTGTTAATAACGAGAGAGAGAGAGAGAGAGAGAAAGAGAGAGAGAGAGAGTCAGGTGTGGTGGTACCTTTAATTCCACCATTCCGGAGGTAGAGGCCATGAGATCTCTTTGAGTTTAAGACCGGACTGGTCTACACAGCAAATTCCAGGCCACACTGTCTATAGAACCAGTCCAGGCCAGCCAGGGCTATGCCATGAGGTCCTGTCTCTAAACATAAATAACCAATCAACCAAGGGATGTGGAAAGATGGCTCCATGGTTAAGCGTGTGACCTGCTCTTGCAGAGGACCTCCTAGGAACCACGCCAGGCAGTCACAACCCTCTGTAACTTTAACTTCAGGAGATTCGACCTCTATGGGCATCTGCAGTCATGCGCACATGCCCACAGACTGACACACACAATTAAAATAATTTTAAAAATCCCAAATGACTAAAGAGACACTAAGGTTACATATGTGATGATAGTTTACTGACCTACAGCTTTAAAGATTAAAGGTTTATTTATTTACTTATTTGAGAGTGCACACGAATGAACATGCCACAGCACCATGTGGAGGTCAGAGAACAACTTTCAGGCATCACTTCTCACCTGCCATCTCTTTGAGGCAGGTTCTGTCTTGCTTCTCTGCTGCTGTGTTGTGTTCTAAGGCTGTGTACTAAAGCTGTCATCCTCTAGGTGACTCTGCTGCCTCTGCTTACAATCTCACTGTCCACTTGCTAGGATTAAAAACAAACAAGCAAACAAATAAACACCTATATAGGAAGCTCCAAGCTAGCCTATTGCAGGATATTTGATGATACTGTGTAAAGATATGTGACTGTGATTGGTTTAATAAACAGTTGACGGCCAATAGCGAGGCAGGAGGTATAGGCAGTCTTTTGGACAGAGAGAGCTCTGGGAGGAGGAAAGGGAGCGGTGCCAGAAAGACTCAGAGAAAACAGGATGGGCTAAATGGAGATGATGTAACGAGCACGTGGAAGAGTGTAGATTAAAAAATACGGGCTACTTTAAGTTATAAGAGCTAGTTAGAAACAAGCCTACGCTAAGGCCAAGCTTTTATAATTTATAATAAGTCTCTGTCACTTTTGTGAGCTGGTGGCCCAGAGTAAAATCCATCTACACTAGCCAAGACTATGCAGCGAGATTCTGTCGCAAACAAGTAAATAAAGATATTGAGAAAGTAACCAAAAGAAAAGCACCTCATCTCTCAACTATTCCCTCTATAGGAACAGTTTGGACTAAAAGTAAATTTAATTTGATGAGATAATTACTGGTATTTTTCAAAACAGTATGCTGTGATGATTTTCCTTTATCATTGTGCTTGTGTGTTTGCGTGTGTGTGTCAGAATCTCATACATCCCCAGAAAGCCTTGAACTTGCTAAGTAGCTGAGAGTGACCTTGAACTTCCGACTTTCCTGCTTCCACTTTTCTAGTGCTGGGGTGACAGGCAATACCTGCTTCTTTTTCCAGACACATTTCCAGAAACTTTTACAGTCTGTTTTATAGACTGCAAGAAAATAAAAGACACTGGGCAGTGGTGGCGCACGTCTTTAATCCCAGCACTCGGGAGGCAGAGGCAGGTGGATCTCTGTGAGTTCGAAGCTAGCCTTGGTCTACAAGAGCTAGTTTCAAGCCACAGAGAAACCCTGTCTCAAAAAACAAAAACAAACAAACAAACAAAAAGATCACAGCTGCTTGCAGAACAGAAGCTTCCTACAGGCAATTTTTAATTTACAAATAACTTGAGTGACTTTGCATTTATAAATGGCTATCTTTTCAGATCCAGCAGTAGTCTCGATTTCAGAGATAGGCTCTATCTTACATCTACTGGGGAATGTATATATGAATACATGGCAATACATAGCTAGTTGGTTTTACCAAAGAAACAATGGGGTGATTTGAAGTAGTAATAGTTGTTATAGAAATGAATGCCCGTGTTAAGAAGTGTCCAGAAATATTAGTTTAAAAACCAAATTATAGTGAGGAACTCTAGGACCGATGCTGCTTCTCTCGGAAAGGGGTTTAACTGATTGCAGAGGGCTGTGGCATAGCACCAATTAGATTAGTGCCACATAAATACTCTCATACCAGTATGCCTGGAAAGATTCAGCTGCTGCTTCATTGCTTTTATTTTTATCTTTTAAGTCTCTCTCTCTCTCTCTCTCTTTCATGCGAGTACAGGTTTGGAGCTCAGAAGAGGGTGTTGAATCACCCGCAGAAACTGGAATTATAAGCAGTTGCCAGCTAGCTGTTATGGGTGCTGGGAACTGAACTATGGCCCTCCGCAAGAGCAGTTAGTGATGAAAATGAGGACATGAGTGCTCCTGGATTTGGTTGAGAAGAAAGGTTTTATTGTAGGTATGAAGGAGATCACAGTCAGAGGCATGCGGAAGGGTCTAGACTGAACATGGCCAGCAGAACAGACGCCGGCCATGAGAGGAAAGAAAGAGGGGGGAAGTGAGAGAGGAAGAGGAGGAGGGGGGCAAGCCGACAAAGAAAGGAGCTGAAGATCAAGAGGACAAGAGAGCTTTGTAGCCAAAATGACTGAGTTATAGAGCAAAGCCAAGCTGGGGGAAGTGCAGCGCACCTCTCGGCTGGAGAGTTTGGGGTAAGGGCTGAGTGTTGTAGGAAGCTGCTAGTTGGTTCCCGGCTACTCAGCCCTGAAAAAATCACACAGGAACTGTATTAATTAAATCACTGCTTGGCCCATTAGCTCTAACTTCTTATCGGCTAGCCCTTATATTTTAATTTAACTCATTTCTAGTAATCTGTGTATCACCATGAGGTTTTGGCCTACCAACAAAATTTCAGCGCTGCTGCCTCCACCAGAGGCTCCATAGCTTTTTTTCTGACTCTGCCTTCTTCCTCCCAGCATTCAGCTTAGTTTTCTTCACCTAGCTAAATTCTACCCTGCTATAGGCCCAAAGTAGTTTCTTTATTCATTAATGGTAATCACAGCATACAGAGGGGACTCCCACATCAGCTGAGTGAGAAGGGCTGGCAGCAGCCACAGGCACTGAATGATTTCCCCCAGGTTTCTTTGAGTCCTAACAAGCAGCATGCATGTCTAACTGCTGAGCCCTCTTTTTAGACCTTGTTTGCTATTTTAAAAAGAGCAAAGTGACTGGATTAGTCCGGGTTAGTGGAGCATGCCTGTAATCCCAGAATTTGGAAGGTGGAGTCAGGAGACCAGGATTTCAATGCCATTTTGTTCTACATAGCTAGTTCTAGGCCAGCCAGCGCTACATAGTAAGATTCTGTCTTTAGGAAAAAAAAGTATTAGATAAAGAGACTAGCTTCACGGAATAAGAATTGATGGAGAAAAAATTGTTTACCAAACTGCATCTAGGTAGGGCTGGAGCCAGGCTCCTTACTCTCTGAGCTTGCCTTATACTGTTGGACAGTGTCTCACTGTTGGGAGCTGCAAACTGTGGATATACCTAAAGAAGGATGTATTACATAATAGAAATCTTGACATCCAGGTTTGGGGAAAGACAAACTAACCAGTTTTGAGATGTTCGGTGGAAAGCTCTTGGCCCTGTGAAGAAGGAAATGGGTTGGAGAACCCTCATTCTTCTTCTTATGGAAACCTGGATCCTGAACTACAAAAACAAGGTTGTTATTTTCAGTAAACTAAGGGGCAATTTGGCAAGCATCAATTTAATATGCTTCTTACTAGGCTCTTACTGAAATCAATAACCATTTGTTTCTGAATGTCCTGTGAGGTATCTGGCTACCTCTATTCTGCTAGCCTATCCAATGTACTATCCAAAGGAGTGGGGGAACAGGTGCATGTATCCATGCAGCAGGAAAAAGTCTGTCCTGCAACTTTTAGGACTGTTTCTAGTGGCCCAGTAATTTGTTTTCTGATCGAGGGTTTTGATTTATAAAGTGTATTCTCTGCAAAGGGAGTACACTACATTTTACTCTAAAACAGTGTTTTTTAAAACCTTTCTGATGTTGTGACCCTTTAATAGTTTCTCATGTGGTGGTGATCCCCAACAGTATTATTTTCATTGATATTCATAACTGTAGTTTTGCTACGGTTATGACTCATAATGTAAATATCCATGTTTTCTGATGGTCTTAGGTGACCCCTGTAAGGGTCATTCCCCTATGGGGGGCAAGACCCATAGGTTGAAAACTTGTTCTAAGACTAGACTATTTACACCCAGGCTTATCCAAGGTCCCAGAGGACTCCTTGAAGATAGTTTCAAGTTACAAAGTTGATTCACTCTTGGGTGTACAGTGATGACAATTTCAAGCTGATAGACAATACCATTGCTGTAGTTGCATTTGAGGAAATGAAGAAATTCACTATCTACTTTTTGGGAAGAGGGGTCTATCCTGGTCACTCTACACTGAGCTGGGGAAAAACCCATCAAAGCCTTTTCTTATTAATTTTTAAAATTACAAAGGTTAAGAATAAAAAGCAGAACCAAGCAGAAAGAGAAAAAACCACCTAAAATTTCACCAACTACTGGGATACACGGATGAACACTTCTGTTAGTTTGAGCATCTCTCTATATATCATAATTTTAAAGAAAAGAGATTTTGTGACTTGTTCTCCTTTCCCCTTCACACGAGTACCTAAGATAAACTTCCCATTTTACCTTGCCATCCCAGCATTTCCGAACTCTGTATATACAAGGGATACATAACTGACTTTTTATCCCAAGGCGTAACAGGAGACATAAATAAATAAAACCCGGTGTGGTGGCGCAGGTCTTTAATCCCTGCGTTCTAGAGGCAGAGGCAGGCGGATATCTTGAGTTTGAGGCCAGCCTGGTCTGCACAGTGAGGCGCTGTCTCGAATTAAAAAAAAAAAAAACAAAAACCAAATCAGTGCTATAGGCAACACACCCTTTGCTACCCATCTTTCTGGAAGAGTCGTTCGTTCCCTAAACCCACTGGCATGAGGTTTGTGTGTCTTCCCACAGAAGGACTCAGAGTCCTGTGGGTTCCCGCCACCCGCGGGGCTAGATCCAACTGGTAACCTCCCAGGACCCGGCCGGTGGTTCAGGAGAGGCGCTCGGGGAAATAAGGCCCCATCCCAGAGACGCCTGGTCCCTATGCCGCCTCATCCCTCTCCAGAGCCGAGCCCAGTGTCTGGGGCAGCCAGGGGTGTCCCTTGTGCCTCTCCCACCCTGGCCCGACCACAGCTCCTCGCGCGCCCCCAACCCGCGCCCGGGGTGCGGACACCCAGGAGCTGGGTGGTGAGCTCCACCGCGCCGTCCCCCAGTGATGACGCGCTTCCTGCCCTCCCGGCGCTCGCGGGCCGTGCGCTCGCGCTCGCCCTCGGCTCCGGTTCCGCGCCCGGAGCCAGCGGTGGCGGCGGCGGCGGAGGCGCAGCGGGAGCGGAGCCGGCTGCACTCGGGGGCTGGCGCTCTGCAATGAGACAGTAGCTGCATCCCCGCGGTAAGGCGCGGCGCGTGGCGCTACCCTGCTCTCCAGTCTGCATGCGCGCTGCAGGGATTTCGAGTGCCTTTTCCCTCCCTTCTCCAGAAGGAATATGTGGGTGGTTTTCTTCTTGGGTTTGCATCTCGTAAGTGATGTCAGTGTAGAAAAACCCTGTCAAGCTTCTAGATTTTATTTCCTAGGAGGGATTTTTTTTTGCAAGAAGAGAAAAATAAATTGCAACAAATGCACCTGTCTATTGCACATGTAGGTTTCGCCGCACTCAGCCCGGCTGCCGGGCTTTGCAAATAGTCTTCCAGCTGGAGCCGGAGAGCTGATCCCTTGCCCTAGGCAGCTGGTCCCCCCCAGGGCTCCCTCTAAGGATTTCCGGTAACGGGGTCGGAAAAGCGGTCCGGTCTACACCGAGGGGGTCCCTTGGACCCCGGCTGGGGCTCCTGGCGCCGACAGAGTTGGTGGAGGGCAGAGCGGCTTCATTCCAGCACTGGCGGCTCCGACTTCCAGCGCCACTTTGCAAACAAGTCTCCCGCCCCGGCTCGCGGCGAAAGGCACTGGGGGCTGCTTCCCAACGCTGGACACTGAAACCTGCAGGTTGCACGTCTTCCCCTTTCCCTGGTCATCTCGCTATCAGACAGCTATTGGCCGTCGACCGCTCCGGGGAAGCGCGGGACCGAGAGCAATCAGGGTTTGGATCCAGCGCGGCGGCCTCTCGTTTCCTTCCCCGACCCCCAGGAGCTGAGATTTCGCGCCGGCGGCGATCGAGAGGGACCTGGAGACTGGCAATTCGGGGCCCAAGGAACGACGTTCGAGGGCGCCATATTTTCAGTGGGTGTTTCAGAGGCTAAGGGGGCGCCCACTTTCCGAAAGCCCCCCGGGGGAGGCCGGAGTGATTGTCGCTGGGAAAGTTTGCGCGCCCCGGAGAGCTAGGAGGAGGCTGTCCCCACAAGGGCGCGCAGACTGCAGCGTGTTGCTTAGACTGGGCCAGGCTAGGTCTGGGGGAAAGAGACGCTGGGGACTGAAGAGTGCGGCTCGCGGGTGTCACGGTGCAGCAGAGTGGTAGCATTTGGGACTGTGAGGCGCAGGGCACACGCCCCTCTTTTCCCCAGGTCACCGCCGCCCGCGCTCGACCGGAGCCTTGCGCACCGCCGCTCCCCGGCCCGGCGCACGTTGCAGAGCGTTCCTCCAGCGCCCTTTCCCCCCAGCACCGCATCTCGCCGGGTGTTCCACCTGGCGCGGGAGCTCACGCAGGGCTGGAGAGGAAGCGGCTAGGTTCGTAGATGGGGCAAAGGCCTGGCTTATGTGGTTCAGCCTGAAGCCTCCTGTCGTCCCGGCTTGTAGAGGCGACCGGAGTAGCACCCGCGGCTGCGTGCTGGGCTCTCCCTGTGGCGCGGGCTGGCGGAGGAAAGGGGGGCGTTTCCCAAAGTCGGGGCTTCAGGTGACACGTGGGAAAACTTGTTTTCTTGCTACTGGCGATGGGGCAGAGATGGAAGGAAAGAAAAGGAAGGAAGGTTAATGAAAAACTAAGTCCGGATTCTTTCCAGAGAACGGGAGAGGAACGACTGAAGCAGCTGAAGTGTTTGGTGTTGTAGAGGATACAGTTGCAGTGGGATGGTATCTCAGGGAAGCGCGCGCTGAAATACACGTAATTACGAGCACTATGGTGATCAAAGTGACACTTTTGATTCTAATAGCCCATGGAAGAGAGAGTTGACATTCGTGATGCCCTAGCTCCTGGAGGTAGTGACTTAATAGAAATGGGCCTGTGGGGGAATCTTTACTTTTGTACATAGATAGTGACCCCTGCTTTGTCGTGACAGGGCAGGGCAGAGTGTGTTTGCTGACCTGTGATTGGCTGGGTGCTGGAGTATGTTAGCTTTTCTCCTTGGTGTCTTAATGAAATTGTCACAGTGGAGGGGTCGTGTCAGCTCTTGGGGTCTTCATCATTGGAAGAGATTCCGGGAAGGACCACAGAAACCTAATGGGGTGAGGGGGTGGGAGAAGCAGAGATTTTCGTTAGGGAGATGTGCCCCCGACATCGATCGGCACAGCTTCCTGAAGTGCCTCCAGTGTGAAAGTTACCCTTTCCGTTTCCAAGGTTGTGTCTTGTCTGGTCCGCGCCATGGGGATCTCAGCAGAAAGTCAGGAGGAGGTGGGGTTGACATGACCGTTGGCCTTGAGAAGGGGTGGTGGTGTGCAGGCAAGAATGCTTTTTCTTCCTTTAATTTGAACACTGGAAGAGAGGAAACGACTGAGATTACATTTGTACAGAATTAGAATAGCTAATGTTGGGAGGAATTTGCTGCTGAGAGCCCTCCCCTCCCCCCCAACTACATTGAAATTTCCAGACTTAGATTAGAGGTGGTACACCGAGTCCCAGAAGCGGAGGCTTCTCAGTCACTGTCTACCCTGTGCTTTTGCGCCCCTTTTCATTTAATTAGGAAATGCTATGGGACTATGGGGGGTCTCAGTTTGGGGCTTTGTGTTCTAGGCTATCTCCGAGGGAGAAGTAAGACTTTCCAAACTCGATCCTTTTGAATTACTATTCAAAACAGGTGTAGGCTATGTGTGTTTAAAATTCACTATATTCAGATTTGTTTTTCAGCATTGTTCCCTAGAGGGCATTTTAAGTTTATTTATTTTTTATGTGCATGTTCCCAGCTCCTGTGTGCAGTGGCCAGAAGAGGGTGTTGGGTCCCATGGTAACTGGAGTTATAGGTGGTTGTGAACCACAGTGTGGATGCTGGGAACCAAACCCATATCCTCTGCAAAAGCAGTAGATGCCCTTAACTGAGGAGCCATGTCTATGTGCCACGTGTATTTTTGCACACCTTTTAAACATGATGCAATGAAAATGAACTTAAAAGAGCTTTTAAGTTTTTAAAATTTACATTTATTTGTCTGTCTGTCTATCTACCCGTCCGTCCGTCCGTCCACCTATCTATATTTTTGTGTGTGGTGGGTGGGGGAAGGCTACAAGGTACCCTCTGTGGAGGTTGGAAGAATCAACTCTTCTACCATGTGACTCTCTGGGATTGAATTCAGGTTATTAGGCTTTGGGACAAGTGCCCTCTCCCAGCCAGCATGTCATCAGGTTATTAGGCTTTGGGACAAGTGCCCTCTCCCAGCCAGCATGTCACTCGCCAGCCTCAGAGATGCTTTGTTTCAGGTCCTCTAATATTTAATTTCAGCTCTACTACCTTAATATTTATTTAATGTTGTATACCCCTTTCACTGGGCATTAGTAACCAGGCTTTGCTGTCTCTTGCCTGGTTCTTACTATCGTAACTTCATAGCTTGATCAAAGTGCCGGATTCTCCACACTCCTGTAAGATTTTGTAACTTCAAAAGGGTTAGAATAGTGTGCCTTTGTGAACTGGAAAGTTGCCTATCAGTTTACAACGCCACGTGACAGGTGGTGCGTGCACACATGTGGCATGCCCAGGCTCTTAGGATGGTGTCTGCGACTTGTGATCTGTGACATTCTTGCTCCAGGACTTCTTAGAATATTTTCTTGGGGATTTTGGGTGGTGTTTGACTAACAGGAAGTGCCAATAACAGTTAAATCGTTCCAAACAATTTTTATTAGGCATTAAAAAATGTTTAAAGACAAGAAAAAAAATCTAACAAGGAGGCCAGCATTCTAGAATTATAGCTTAACAAACCCAACTGGTGCCTTTTTAATTACAGTATTTACCCCATCCCGAACTTTTTAATCCTATTGCTTTTATATTTAGTAACCAGGCTAGCTAAAACATAAGCCAAACACAGCTATTACAAATAATGGGGATAAGTGGTGGGTTTAACCAGATGTTTTCCCTAAAGCTGAACTCTTCCAAACTTTCCTGCTGCTCCCCTCCGCAACAAACAGGCAAAACTCAAAAGATGAGGATGTCTTAAAGGGAAGACCAGAAATGTGAAAATGGACTCCTGGAGGTTGAGCACCATAGCAACCTGTGTCTCAGTGGCCCTTGCCGTTGATGGGCAAGCTGGACACAGATTCCGTGGTCCTTTGAGCCCCCCTTCTCCTGTTGTTCTGAGCTATGTTTGCAGTGCATTTCATGGTGGGTTTTGAGAGTCTGACTGGGGCCCACATGCTTGTTTTGTTTTTAACCAACAATTCCATTTCTACCAGCTGATTCTAACAACCATACTCTTCTTCTTAGAGCCTAGAGTAGCCCACAAACATTTGTGTTTTCTTTTTTTTTACTCTCCTACCTTTGGCTTTAACAAACTGAATTCTTGGTCTTCCATTCACTTCTGTAGTAAAACCTTTTAGGGGTTTATCTTGCTTCTCTGATAAGAGAACCCTGCCCTCACCCCACACCTCATATCCCTTGAGGGCAGTGCTCTCGTTTTGTGTTTATCTAGAAGATAAGGTAGGGGAGGAGATAAGTGTGATTAAGTGGTTCATGGAGCACAGAACAATCAAAAGATGCACACACACACAGACACCCACGAGAGAAGCAATTGTGTGGCTGGAGAGGTGGGTCAAAGGTTAAGAGCCTTTGCCACTCTTTTGCAGAACCCA
>JABTXL010020982.1:1508062-1559209 GCA_025134845.1 Neodon shergylaensis | reverse complement strand
CACAGTTGTGTGTCACTGAGCCACAGAGGTGTGCATATGTCTGTGTGTACAGTTGTGTGTCACTGAGCCACAGAGGTGCACTCTGAAAGATACATCACTAGGTGATTTGGTTCAGGCATGACAGTGAACTTATATAATCTAAAGTAACTTTAGTATCATGGGTGATATAGTCTTGGAGGCATTGTTGTGTATGTGGTCCATTCATTGACCACCAAATGACGTTATGCTTCTGTATTTAAATGAACAATGAACGTAAAACAAAACACAAGCAAAAACCACTAGCTCAATAATGTTAGGTTTTCAAATCTGAGATTAGAACTGCACTGCCTTAGGGATAAACACTTAATGAAGGCCCAGTATCCTCCTCTACATATTTGTGAATGTTATTTGCCTACGCATCAATGACATAATAAACATGAGAGAAGATAATTACATAATTAGTCAACTAAAACATGTGTCATGTCCCTCAGGACACTAGCGCAAGCCCTCTGAGGTTGGGAATCTGCAAATATAACTGTTGTTTATCTGGTTCCTTGGGGTTTCTGCCTGGAAGGGCTGTGCACATGTCAACTCAGACCCTGGAATTTGGAAACTAAACACTGACAAGTGGTTTACTTGAGATTGGTGCCTCATATTCAGATACTGAAGGAATCCTAAGAGCCTAGCAATACGAACTTGTCTAGCTTTCTCCCTTGCAAAAAATAGTTGAGGGAAGACTGGGAAATGTTGCAACCATTCCTCAAATAAATAAATATTTAGAAGTAAAAGAGAACCTTCTAAATAATGAAAGACCAGAAACTTGTGTTTGTTTAGTTCCCTGCTTCTGTTTAATCTTGATGGTCATGTTCTCTGCACTTCTGAACTGGATCCAGTGGTCAGGACAGAAGTGCTGTGATTGTCAGTGTGTCCAGGCTTATCCCTGATTACACATAGCTCTTTAGGTATGGGATGCCTTGTGGTTCATGGCCTGGATGTAAAAATAGTCAGGTTCTCTTTCCTTGGTGAATACAGTTTCACATTTTTCACTTTCTTATTACTAAATCGTATTTGTTGATTTTTTTTTAAACCGGAAGACATTTCTGGAAAGGAATTAAACCAGCTCTATGGGAAAGTAATCCTCTGTTGTCAGGGGGATAAAAAAGATGGTTTCAGTCTGTTTGGTGATGCTCTGAGAGAATATGTGAGTCTGGGTAGCTTGGAAAGAACAGAAATTTATTTCTCCCAGTTCTGGATGCTGGATGTGCAGAATGGAGGCAGCGGTTCTGGTGGGGCCTTCTTACTGCCTCCCCAGGACGGAAGGGCAGGACAGAATAGCACATTCCTAGTGTGGCCATGCCTTGACCTCCACACCTCCCTACACTATTGGCATGGGATTGTTTCCAACATGCATGTTTTAGGGAACGTGTTTAGATGCTGGTTGTCAGCTGGTATGGCAGCAGGAAAAATCAGTTGCTGAGACCCTCTGCACTTGTGTTCTGAGCTGTGGAGGGCTACAATTCCTGAGCTGTATTTTGTAATTAGCATCTTGCCTTTTAGAAATAGGAAGATGTGTACTATTTCTTCTTAGGTGACGCCACATTTCCTGAAGACTTTCATGAAGATAAACACACTTATCAATATTTCCTGCTGTTTATTTTTATTTATTTTTGAGACTGGGACATAATAGGAAGTCCTGGCTGCCCTCAAAATCACTCTGGAGAGCAGGCTGGCCTTGAATTCACAGAGATCCATTTCTGCTTCCTGAATACTGAGATTAAAGGCATGTACCAGCACACCTGGCACAAAACCCACCAGTTAGTTCAAATAATATTTATTTATTTGTATGTGTGTGTGTGCGTGCCTCTCTGTGTGTGTATGTGCCTGTGTGTGTGTGAGTGTGAGCTTATATGAACGCAGGTGCCTACTGAGGTCAGAAGAGGACATTGGATTTCCTGGAGTTGGAGTTACAGGCAGTTGTGAGCCATCTGACATAGGTGCTGGAGACCAAACTCAGGTCCTCTGCAAAAGCAATTCATGCTCCATTAGGCTTAGTCATGCCTTCATCCCATTCCTTTGCTGTTTACTGAGGAGCAGCGCTGGGCCACACTGCAGCCATGTGGCTTTTGGGGTGGGAGTTAACAGGACATCTCGTTGAGACTTTGCTGTTGGGCACCTTGGAAATGAGCAGTGGTATTCTTAGTAATTTTTGATAAACTTTGCTAAACTCTCCAGTGTTTTGGGAGATTGGGTTCTTGAAGGCTAAAGACTGCTTGTAGGCTTTATGGAGCTTTACCGTGTGATAGATTAATTACCAAGGCTCGTTTCAAAATTTGGCCATGATTAATATAAGCTTCTATGCCTTTTGCCCTACGCTGCATATGTGGGAGTATTTGTGCTTCTTGTGAAAACTGCTTGCTGACTCCATAAAATCCCCCTTGTAGCTGGCAGAAAGGACTGTTTGCTTTGTTCTATGGAGTTAGGGGAGCCCTTGACAGTCAGGCATATACGAGGCTCCTTGTAGTTGTATTGAGACTATTTCCCAAACAGGCCATAGTCCACGGCACTTAAGTTCCATTTTCAGGTAGCTGTGTGGACAGGTATTGAGCCCACATACAGGGGCTGAGGTGGGGAGCCAAGTCTCCGCATACTAGGTGAATTGTCACCTTGACAATTGATAGTGGTTGTAGGAAGAAGACCACAGCGTGACATAGCTCTCCCCCTACACTTTGTTCTGAGTCTGGGACCTGGGACACAGGAGCCCTTTTCCTTGAGCTTCTCATCCTATCATCTTTATTGAATCATTTGCAGGGCTGTCGAAGCCCTCTGGACTAATGTGTTTATGTGTTCACACCAGAAGGAACGATTCCATAAGCATTGACCATTTGATAGGTACCATGGAGACCCAGAGGACAAATCCCTGAGCCAGGGGACCACTCCCAGTTTAGCTTCAGGCCATAGACTATAGTTGAAATCATTTCTCAGGCATTTGAGCTTCGTGTTTAAGCCTCTTGGTTGGACTGACTTGCTCACTGTTGCTTCCGGGGGGTCTCATGGGCCGATCATGCTTCCAGCTTTTAGATGAGGTATTGCCTTGTGCCTTTGCCCCTAAATGTCCTTTGCACACAAGGCCCCTGATCTGATATAAAGGGCAACTTTTTATATCTGGTTCTGGCCGTAGTCGTTCATCTGAAGCGTGAATGACGTAGGTTACCTGTCTCTTCCTCTTCTATAATTTTAGATTCATAAGTTCTCTTTTTCCTTCTTTGTTTTGAAATCTCATCTTACACTTAAAGATTTATGTAGTTCTTATTTGTGTGTGAGTGTATTTTGCATGTGTGTGTGGGGGTGCACATTTGTAGGAATGCAGAACCCAGGTTAGTGTTGGGTATCCTCCTCTATCTTTTCTTCCTATTCCTTTGAGGTAGGATGTAATAAGCTTTTTCCTTGGCTGCCAGCTCCCAAATAATGACATGGAGACTTATTATTAGTTATGAAAAGTTGGCCTTAGCTTAGGCTTGTCTCAACTAGCTCTTATCCCATATACATTATCTCTGCCCTATCACATGACATTACCTCTCTCCCATCTTGCACCTCCTGTTGCCTTTCTCTGTCTCTTTCCAGTCTCCCTTCTTCCCAGAGTTCTCTCTCTGCCCGGGAGTCCCACTTATACCTCCTGCCTAGCTATTGGCTGTTTATCACACCAATCACAATAATGCATCATCACACAATGTACAAATATCCCACAATAGCAGGGTCTCCCCCTGAACCCAGAGCTCAGTTTTTCTTTGTTAGGCAGAACTTAGGAAGTCTCAGCAATCCTCCTGTCTCCACACATCCACATGGAGGTGGGTTTGCAGGTCTGTTGCAGAGAATAAGCCTGATTATTGAGTGGGTCTTGGAACCAAGTTCGAGTCTCATGACTGCTCAGCAAGCAGCTCTTTTGTCTGTTGAACCACCTCTCTACCCCATGCCCCTTCTTCCTAATACGCTTCTAATTGTCAGAAAGCTAAGACTCACACAGGGTAAGAATTTCAATCAGTAGAAGGGTCGTGCTGTGAGAAGTGTTTCTTCCCACCCGTGTCCTCTGGAAACCAAGTTTATTCCTGAAAATCAGCACTCTTGGTGAGCCCTTGAATGATACTCCTGTCTGTGTATTTTTTTGTGTGCTCACACTGTATTCTTCACCTCCTTCTTCATGTCCATACGGATACTCTGCACTATACAAACAATACCCTTGTAAATAATTTTATACCATATTGGACAGACAAGCCTTGCTCTTTATTTAAAATTTAAAAATTATTTGCACTTAGTGTGTGTGTGTGTATGTGTGTGCGCATGTGTGTGCAGAGGCTAAGAGAGCATTGCTGGCCTGGAGCTCATGAATGCTACCACACTGACCTCTTTCTTAGAATTGTACTGTGTGGTGCTACAGTATTCTGCTGTATGTTGTAACTGGCACCTTGCTGACAGGTCACTCTTTGATCATTTTATATGATGCTGTTGGCGAGCGCACATATGTTCATCCTGAGAGTTCCTCATGTTTGTTTGACACAGGCACAGATTCTTCAGACGTCTCATTGTGAACCTTGCTCATCTCTAATTTGATATTCTACATTGTTCTCAGAGAAGATTCATCAATTTAATTGAGAGTATGAGAGCTCCTGTTCTCCCTGACCCTCAGCTACATGGTGTGTTGTCATGGTTGGTAATTTCTCATCTGCGTGATGAAAGTGGTGTCTCTCATATCTTACTTTGCTGTGAGTGGTGAGTGTCTTTATGTTGTACTTATTTGTGTTTCATGTTGGTCTGTGCATTTGTTGGGTCTTTTTCATGCTGATTTATATTTGTTCTTTTTTCTATATGACGAAACACAAATATTCTGGTGCACTCTGAGTTAGCTAGCCCATGAACTTCTGGGTGATTCTGTCCCTGCCTTTCATCTCAATGCAGGAGTGCTAGGTTTACAGATGTGTGCCATCACGTCTGGCTTTTTACACAGGTTCCAGGATAGACATGGAGTCATCAGGAGTCACCATCTTCCTGGTCTCATTTGCTACATATCTGTTGCAATAGGAGCGGTGGGGCTTCGTCCCCAGCACCCCAGCTGCCTGGCTAGCTTATGCCCGAAATAACAACACATAAATTGTATTCATTTAAACACTGCTTGCCCATTATATCCAGCCTCTTCTCGGCTAACTCTCGCAAGTGGACTAGCCCATTTCTAATAGTGTGTGTAAACACCCCAAGGTGCGCTTACCGGGAAGATTCTAGCCTACGTCCATCTTGGATTGGAGCTTCATCGCTCATGTCTGTCCGGGAGACTGGAGCATGGCTTCTCTGCTCCAGAGGGCAGAGCTGTCGAGTCTGAGCTCACTTCCTCTTCCTCCCAGTATGCTATTCTGTTTACTCCTCCCACCTATGTTTTAACCTATGAGGGCCAAGCAGTTCCTTTATTACTTAACCAATGAAATCAACAGATTGATATATGACACTCCCACATCACATATCTAGTTTAGCGTGTCATTGATCAGTTCCTTGATGACACTGTGGATGCAAAAGGGAAACTGAGAGTTAGGTACATCATCCTTAACCATTTTCCCATGGAGCCTTAGAATACGGTGACCATGAGGTGACTGAGACCTTGTAAATCTTTCAGTTTGTTGGCCAGTAAATAGTGTTCTGTAGGTGGCCTTCTCTTCTGTCTCTTTCTTCAAGATATCACCTGCAGAAGCCAGGGGAGGGGCTTAAGTGATCCTGAGGATTCAGGGAAGAAAGGTCCTCGTTGGTATGGCCTGGATCTTTTGAACTTTCTAGCAGATGCCTTTGATTGGGCTTAGATTGGAGTCATACTTCTTACTCTTAATTAATAATATTTTTTTATACTTAGAACTTAACAGTATGTTACAGTTTAGGTGGGAACTGTTGCTAATATTGGCTCTTCTTTATTTTTAAATGTTAATCAGAGAAAGTTAATTGCATATGGTATATATTTGTATATGGTCACAAAAATATATGTGCATATATAATGCAATTAGACAATGTAATCAGGTTAGGATCAAGGACAGTAAGAACAGAACTGTGCCATCAACTTCTGTCTTAATTCCATGGTAGACATTACTAGGAGATCATACCATTTTCTTCCATCCTACGAGAGTCAGCCATTGTCAGTTGCTGTATGTAAGAAATTCTTTTCGTTATTCTGAACCCAGGTTCATCCTGAAATATGAGACACTTGACTATCTTACCCAAGTTTTCATAGGCAGGGTAAGCAAGAGTCCAGAGGCCACCAGCTTCTAACAATGTAATAAGAATAAATGTTTATTTCTGTCAAATAGCCAAAGCAGTAACTTTGTAAAAAAAAAAAAATCCCTAGCTAGTGGTACGTGTCCCCCCTCCTGGTGTACATCACCTTATAGGAGCATCCAGATCTTGGCCTTGATTCTTTTGAACTTGCAGATTGTCTTGTGATGACGTCAAAGATCATGAGGAGGCCAGAAGGCACATGCTGTTTTATTTTCAGTTGTCACGAGGTCAACCAGGGTCAGGGTTGTTCTAGAGTCAGAATTCCATGTGCAAGCCTGGACTCCAGGTACAAGGCAGGACTTCAGGTGCAAGGCAATATTCCAGGTGTAAGACAGGTCTCCATGTGCAAGCATGGAGTCCTGGTGCAAGACAGGTCTCCAGGTGCAAGCATGGAGTCCAGGTGCAAGGCAGGACTCCAGGAGCAAGCCTGGAGTTCAGGTGAAAGGCAGGTCTCCAGGTGCAAGCATGGAGTCCAGGTGCAAGGCAGGTCTCCAGGAGCAAGCCTGGAGTTCAGGTGTAAGGCAGGTCTCCAGGTGCAAGCAGGGAGTCCAGGTGTAAGGCAGGTCTCCAGGTGTAAGCAGGGAGTCCAGGTTCAAGGCAGGACTTCAGGATCAAGCATGGACTCCAGGTGCAATGCCCAGTTTCAGACATGGGCAGGAAGACCAGATGGTCTGTTTGCTCTTGCTTTACAGATATTCCATGTTTGCACCTGAAGAACCCACTGTGTAGAGACTCTGCTGCAGCATTTACTCTTAGTTTTATGTCTTTGCCCATGGTGGGATTCTGCCCTTATCTCAATTGGGGTCACCCTAATTGGTTCTATCCATCTCCAAGATGTAATATTACCACTCCCCAGAGATAATATATACTATGATTTTAGCATCTAATTCATGTAGGAGCTAACAATTGGGTTTATGTTGTACCTTGTCTTGTAAAATTTGGTGCATTTAAATTTAAAATGCAGGCTGAGGAATAGCTTAATTATACCGAGCACACACGAAACCCTCGGTTTAATCTCTAGCATGGTATAAAACTAGGTGTGGTGGTGCATGCCTGTAACTTCAGCACTGAGAAGGTGGAGGTGGGAAAATTAGGTCATCCTTGAGTACCTCCTGACTTTGCGGCTAGCCTGAGCTATATGAGCCACTGGGTCTCAAAACAACAACAAATTTGGATAAATTTGAAGTTCAATCTGAGTCACACGTCTCTCTTTTCTTTGCTTAACTGCATGGGAGGGTACCATTCAGTGGTGAGGTACACTGGAAACTTGGTGAACAAGGATCCTTCTGTAGATCTGCAAATAGAACCACATGATGGTGCACTTTCTGCAGAGGGCCTTGACATAGTAGGGTGATGTTTGTGCCCAGGGACCAAGACAGTTCTGGCTGTGTTCCTTTGCTCTCGTGGTCATTTTAATGACAACCTCCTTCTCCCTGTCTTGCCCTTAAGTCTGCAAGGATTATTGACCATTTATTTAAGATTGATAGCTCACTTCTAAAACAGATGTGTCATGCAAAGTAGCAAAAGCAGGTTTCCATCTCTTGCCCCTTCGGAAGCTGGGCGCATAGAGGCAATTCAGCCATTGTGGTGTTGGCCTTTTGTGATACTCAGAAACATGGAAAGCACAAGTGAATGACTGTTCAGAGCAAACTGTTCCGTAGAAGCAGTTCGTAAAACAAGGCCGTTTTCATCTTTTGGGAAATGGCGCATGGGAACAGAGCCAGGATCTGGATGTATTGACATTGGTACATTAATGGACTGCTTGTTGAACCAGGGCTCCATCTCCTTCTTGCTCACCCCAGTCACGTTCTGGGATAGCATGTCTCCACACGTGCTCCATGGAACCAGAGGTGTGTCCCTTACCCGAATGTACGCGGAAACAGGTCCCAGGATAAGGATGGATTTATAATGTTGGGGTTCCAGGACCCTCTCGGATAGAGAGCCCTCCCATAACAACATAATCATTTTATATTTCTGAAAGGATTTATTTTGTTTTTAACTGTCCGTATGTTTGTATGGGTGTATGTGCATGGGCTGCAGATATGCAGACATATGATCTAGCTTTTGCACGCATGTTGGAGATCCATATTCAGGTCATTGAGCTTGTGTAGCAAGTCCTCTCGATATCACATGCTGTCTCTAGCCAGATCCCTATACGTTTGATACGTAGAAATGTATTGTATGTAAAATAATAGGAGAAGTTGCTCTTCTGGCCCCTCATATCTTAGCATTGAACCTTCAAAATTAAATCAAAACTGAACAGTTTTGTATCTAACTGTTTACTGAATGTAACGTTTGCTAGGGACTGAATGTAATGCAGTTTGATTCTCTTATGGTTTGGGAGTTCAGTAAGCGTGTCAGGGGGACTTTGTTCTTCTAGTGACTCTTTAGAGAATCTGTTTCCTTTCTCTCTATGGGAAGTTTTGTATTTTTATAACAACGTTGAAATTTGGCCATTAGGGAAGTAAGCTGAACCATGAATGAGTTCTATTAAAGCTGTAAAGGAAGGTTTTTTTTTTTTTAATTTTCATTCTCATCCACCCTAAGAGACCTAATCAACATCTACCCAAATTCCTAAACCGCAAACAAAAAGAGAATGGAGCCCTGGGAAGAGCTGAGATGGGGAAGATGTGTACAGATGTGTACATGGCTGACTTCATTTGGTGATGGAGAGCCTGAGCCGCCATCCGCCTGTAACTGTGGATGGCCATGCGGTTCATTGATGGTCACAGCATTCACCAGTTTCGTAGTTGATGTATTTATGAGCACCTCGAAGGAACTTGTCATGGCTGGCATGGTAGGACAGGCTAGCCCGCAGAGGAGGTTGACAGGGCTCTGCCTGAGGGAGGAGGAGAACCAGGAAGCATTGTAGAGGAGAATGAGCTTAGGGAGCCTAGAAGTTTCCGAGAAGGGTGAGAAGCAGAGACACGGGTGCTTTGTCTGTAGTGATGTGAGTTCTTTGGTTTTCATGTAGGTGAGGAAGCACTGTGGACGTCCAGATAGTTGTGGACAGCCGGGTGGAGGCTGAGAACCGAACTGTAGTGCTCTGCCAGAACAGGAAGTACTCTGAACTGCTGAGCCCAACTCCAGCCCCAGAGCCCCAGATT
Source organism: Neodon shergylaensis (assembly GCA_025134845.1). Lineage (NCBI taxonomy): Eukaryota > Metazoa > Chordata > Mammalia > Rodentia > Cricetidae > Neodon > Neodon shergylaensis. The sequence continues at coordinate 1,549,820 of JABTXL010020982.1, read as the reverse complement.
TGTAAATATCCTCACAGATGATAACCTACTCCAGAAAATGCAACAATGTCGTATTTAAAGGCTTTGAGTCTGTGCCTGTTGATACTTTCTCAACAGCTACTGTTTCTCAACCCTTTCTACAGTTTCCATTCTTAAGAGCAGCTTAAGACTGTTAGTAAGCAGTTAAGCAAACAGTTCTTAATCACAGGTCCCTGCTCACTAACAGGTCTTGCCAGTTGTGAGTTGCCTTGAAGTAATCTGCCAATAATTACTGGCAAAGGAGCTAAACATTGTGTGTGACTTTCTTAACAAAAGATCGGAAGCAAGGTTAGCCTCCTAATAAGCTTGCGTTTCGTTTCATGTCTAATAACCAGTAGACTAGACCCAGAGGCAGTTGCTGCCGGGTTGCATGCCTGTTGGGTGCTGCTAAGGGGAAGTGACGTTGTGCATCCTTGTCTGTCTTTAGTGGTTTTGCTTGTGTCTGTTTTTTAGTTGATTGAGTTCCACTGGGTCTTGGTGATGAACTGAAAGTACACAGAACCGGGATCTATGCTTGTATACAATTGTAATTGTTATTTCTCCTGCCCTGGAAGCTACTGGGAGGGATGCCCAGTGTCAGCTGTACAGGTGTAATTCTAGAACAAGAGAATGCCGGACTGTAGATATCAGGGTCAGAGAGTCTTGGTTGAACAAACACACCCTTGGGAAAAGAATTGGATAACTTGAATTGTCTGGGGCAGCTACGCTTCCAAGTGAGACCACAAGTCTCCAGAGAAGCAGTAGATCTCAGCTTTGATTGTGCTTTGGAGTCGCTTGTACCCTCATCAAAGTGCAGACCTTAGCTCTATATCTGGAGGTCTTGCATTTGCATTAAAAATGTCCATATACCCTCTAAGCCATTGGGATATATGAGCCAAAGATGCTGGAGTTGATCCCATGATGCGTTGTGCTAGAAAGCTAAGAGCCTCATGTTTCCATAGACCTATTTAAGAACAAGCAGTGGGGTTGGGGAGATGGCTCAAGTGATTAAGTACCAACCAGATAAGCACAAGGGCCAGGGTTTGGATCCCAGAAACCTATGTGAATGCTGGGTGGGTGTGGCAATCTGCATGTAATTCCAGTCTCAGAAGGTGAAGACAGAACCCCCAGAGCAAGCTGGCTAGCAAGACTACCCATATCAGTGAGTTCTGGGTTTGATTGAGAGACCTGTCTCAGTGAGTAATGAAGGATGACTCTGTCCTCCGTCTATACTTGCACTCACATGCACACCCCCACTGCCATGTGTGACCACACATGAAAAAGCATGCATCCACACTTGGGCACAGCACATCCGCGACACTTGGGGAGGAGAAAGAGCAAGTAGTGATTTACACATGTGTACACGTATACAGGTATGCACGCACAACCTCAGGTACTGTTTATTTGACTATCAGTATGTGTGTCCCACTTGTGTAAATACAGACCCCCTGAGAAGTAAAAACCACTAGGGTGCTGTTCCAATAAACAGTCAGGTCTACAAACTACAGAGATCATAGTGTTTTCTCACATTCTTAATACTGATCATTGAGGCTGTAAATTCCTAACAAGCATTCTGGAATCTTCTTAGTGATTAGTTCCTAGTGAGTGGAACTTTGATATTTCTTAGATCTTCTTTCTAATTTCACTTTTTTTTAATTGCCCTGCCCATGCTATTCAAGTCACCAGGGCACCTTCTGTTCATTTATTTGTTGGAAAACCAGACGGAAACCAGGAGAGTAAAGCATATTTAAGTCTCAGAAGGACTAGGTAGAGACTCGCTTGCGTTCTGATCATGGTTCTGTTAATGACTTTTGACAGTCCTTATGTACATCTCCCGGTTTCAGTTTTTGTGGACTATTCCTTTACCCTGTATGACTATATGTCACTGTGATTGGTTTAATAAAGGAGCTCAATGGCCAATAGCTGAACAGAATAAGGTTAGGTGGGAGAGCCAAACCGAGACTGCCAGGGGGAAGAAGGGCCGAATCAGGAGAGAGAAGCAATGTGGGCATGCTGTGCTGAGAAAGGTACCAAGCCCCAGGGCAAAGTGTAGATAATATATACAGGTTAATTTAAATGTAAGAGTTAGCTAGTAACAAGCTTGAGCTATTGGCCAAGCATTTATAATTAACATTAAGCCTCTGTGTGGTTACTTGGGGAGTGGCATGCAGGACAGAAATGTCCCCCTACAAATTTTCTTCTGTATTAAGAAATGAATGGGTGACTGAAGAGGTAGCTCAGTGTTTAAGAGTGCTTGCTGCTCTTGAGGACTGGAGTTAGTTCCCAGCACCCAGGGGATCTGATATCCTCTTTTTACCTCCATGGGTATCAGCACACAGAAACACACATACATGTGTGCTTTTTTTTTAATGAATGGAACTTTGATTTTCTGTTGATTGATATTTTAAAATAATATCGAAGACACACTGGGCACAGGTGATCTGTTAGTTCAAGATGAGCAAGATCTATACAGCTAGTTTTAGACCCTGTCGTGTGTGTGTGTGTGTGTGTGTGTGTATACATGCACGTACTCACTAAGACACATCAGATTTTCTTATTCTCAGATCTGGCACTTCCACATTAGATGAAATTCTTGGGTATCTCTACTAGGTGAGGGATTGACTTGTGGCAGAAGGAAGTTCAAAGATATGCAAACTATGCTCCTCGCTCTAAGATTTCACTTAAGGTCATGTGAACACTTACACAGTTAAGTCACACCAGGTTAAATAGCCCTTCAAATGAGACATGGGGTAATTAGTTGGTTGTTAGATGAAATAAATCATTTCCCTAGTGCTTTCCTGGCCACCCATTCTGTAAGAATGGGTTTTTAGATTTGCTGAGTTTAGAAAATGTTGGGTGAAAGAAAGTTAAGCAGAGGGGGCTGGAGAGATGGCTCAGTGGTTAAGAGCATTGCCTGCTCTTCCAAAGGTCCTGAGTTCAATTCCCGGCAACCACATGGTGACTCACAACCATCTGTAATGAGGTCTAGTGCCCTCTTCTGGCCCGCAGGCATAAACACAGACAGAACATTGTATACATAATAAATAAATAAAAGAAAGTTAAGTAGACTATTTACCGTGAGTCTTTTAGATGCCTTAATACAGTGATCTCTTTAATGAATGTATATGTATATAATCTCTGCTCCCTAAGACTTTGTTCAGAAGGCCTCCTTTTCTTTTAAACTATGATCTAGTCACTGACTGAATGGAATTATCTTGTGAAGTTAGGAGAAAGGGTGGGTGTGTTAAGAGTTGAAAATGGGAATCGGAGAGCTGGTCTAGCAGTTAATACCATTTGCTGCTCTTCCAGAGGACTAGTGTTCGAGTCCTAGCACCCACATCAGACGGCTTATAACTGCCTGTAACCCCAGCTCCAGGGGATCTGATGCCCTTTTCTGGATTCTATGGGCCTTATATCCACACATGCATATACTACCCTACCCCATATGTACATCTAATGAAAAAGATGTAAAAGTCTGTAAAAAGTCTGGATGTGGTGGTCTAAGCCTTTAATCTCAGGACTCAGGATGCAGAGGTAGATGGATCTCTGAGTTTGGAGCCAGCCTAGTCTACATAGTTAGTTCCAGGCCAGCCAAAGCTATATGAGACCTTGTCTCAATAAAAACAAAAAAGAAAATAAAAATTGAGCCGGGTTGTGGTGGTGCACACCTTTAATCCCAGCACTCAGGAGGCAGAGGCAGGCAGATCTCTGTGAGTTCAAGGCCAGCCTAGTCTACAAGAGCTAGTTCCAGGACAGGATCCAAAGCTACAGAGAAACCCGATCTCGGAACCCCCCCCCCAAAAAAAAGTTGACAATCACCTTTAACCTTGGCAGCACTGGGAATGTAGGTCTCTGAGCTCTAGGCTAGCTAGGGTTTCATAGTGACACTTTGTTTCAAAAAATAAGAACAGAAAAAGAATCCAAACCAACTAACCAACCAAACTAAAAGTGAAAAAATGGGAGAGGTGAAGTGGTTTGAGCTTGGAAGGCCAGGGGAAGCTGATGGTTAATGTTGTCAACTTAACTGGATCTGGACTCATCTAGGAGAGAGAGTCTAGGAGAGAGTGCTTGTGTACTGGGTTAACTGAGGTGGGAAGATCACAGTTCCATGGCTGGGGTCCTGCACCGCATATAAAGGAGGCACTGACAGCTGGCTTTGAAGAGCCCATACAGCTGCCTAGGGAGCCCCCTGGTGCAGCCAGCCTGCCTTCTGAGACTAACTCAGAAAAGCGTGAGCTTGCTTTCTCTGATCCCGTGCACTTTCTCACCGCTTCTCTGTCGTCTTGGCCCCTTAAAAGGCAGGATTTTCTCTCTGTCTCCCTCCTCCCTTCATATGCAGGATTCAGCTCACGTTTGCTCTACTGAAACTGATAAAACAGTCATTGAGCTTAGGAGAAAAAAACAAAAAGGGGAGAAAGCACATTGTGCGCCAGCATTCACCCTCTCTGCTTCGTGATTGTGACGGTGTGACCGTGTGACCGGCTGCTTCCTGTCCCTGCTGTTACCTTCCCTGTCCTGATGGACTGCACTCACAGACAGGGAGCCCAAGCAAACCCTTCCTTCCTGAAGGTGCTTTGGTCAGGTATTTGGTCATAGAAACAAGTAACTATTACAAACGTTTTGTAGAGGTGTTGGGTTCCCAGTATTATTTCCAAGGCCAACATGGACTTACACAGCAGTGGAGGATGGGGAGGGGGCTATGGATACTTAGTTACTGAGTTGCCAAGACAGGAGTGTGGATCGGAGTAACACATTCCCTCAAGCCTCTCACCCCATCTTCCTTCTCAGCAACACTTTTGGGACAGAGTCAACCCAAGGATTCAGCGGGACTCAGTTCCCACCCCTCCTCACTCCTTGTCCATCTTTCCATTTTGCCCTGGCTGTATTCCGCTTCAGCAAGGGTTTGTAGTGAGTGGCGTGGATCTGATATGCTACTGCAAGAGACCTGTGGTACTAAAAATAGAACTTGGACACTCTTCTCTCTAAGTGAATGTGCTGGCTGGTTTTATGTCAACTTGACACATGCTAGAGCCATCAGAGAGGAGGGAGCCTCAGTTGAGAAAATACCTCCATTAAGTCAGGCTGTAGACAAGCCGGTAGGTAGTTTCTTAGTTAGTTATTGATGGGGAGGTCCCAGCCCCGTGTGGGTGGGACCACTCCTGGGCTGGTGGTCCTGAATGCATTAAGAAAGCAGGCTGAGCAAACCATAAGGAGTAAGTGAGCAAGCAGTACGCTTCCATGGCTTCTGTATTAGCTCCTGCATCCGGGTTTCTGCCCTGCCTGAGTTTTTAGTCCGACTTCCTTCAACAGTGAGCAAAGATATGAAAGAATAAGCCAAATATATCCTTTTCTCCCCAACTTGCTTTTGGTCATGGTGTTTCATCAGAGCAATAGTTACTCTAACTAGGACATTGGACCAGGACTGAGTTGCTGAAGCTCACCCCCAGGGCTGGTTGGTTGCTATTGTATCAGAATCCACTAGAGAGAGGGTCAGGAGTCTAATTTCCACCAAGTCCCAAGTCCCAGTTTTGGACATTGATGAAAGTTGTGCAGAACCAGCATGGCTCTTCTTGGGCTTAAACACCTTGCAAAGACCTGCCTAACTTTAGATTGCACTAGACCTCTTGGCCCAAGGTCACCCTGAGGAAGCTTTAGGCTTCAGGGCAAGGTACTGAAGAGTCAGAGTTTCCTGTGGGTGAATCATTGCTGTCTTCAGACAAGTAGAGCCCAGTGGGGGATAGCAGTTACCAAGGTCCTTCAGTTGCAAATGTTCTCAAGTGCATAGTCCTGTAGGCTGGTCCTGTGCAAGCTGTCTGAGCTCTGCCTCTGCATGTGGCTTAGTCCTGGAGTGATGGTTGCCCCTCGGGTGGACTCTTGGCCATGTGTTCTCTTCTAAACCCTCTGGGGAATCATTCATCATGAGAGATGGCATGTCGATTACTTATAGAACGGGGAGGACAAGCATATTTCCATCCTGTGGTGCAGTTTATTTTACATCAGAGAATGCTGATGAGGGGCCAGAGAGATGGGCCAGTAGTTAGTTAGCTCTTGTAGAGAGCCTGAGTTCTGTTTGGAGCACCAATATCAAGTAGCTCACAACTACCTGTAACTCCAGCTCCAGGGGATCTGAGACTGTTTTTTTTTTCTTTCCTTTTTTGGGGGGGTGAGGAGGGGAAGGTGAGATGATTTCTCCATGTTGCGCTGGCTGACTTGGAACTCCCTATGTAGACGAGGCTGGCCTCAAACTTACACCTGCCTCTTCCTCCTGAGAACTAGAATTAAAGGTATACACCACCATCTTCCTGCCCTGAGGCTGTTTTCTGACCTCTCTGTGCAACTGCACTCAAGTGCATATATGTGCACATGTGTACACACATGCGTGTACACACACACACACACAATTAAAAATAAATCTTAAATGCTGAGAAATTTGTTTTCTATTTTTTCCAGTCCAGTCATTTAACTGAGTAACAAAAGGGGCTTTCCTCACAGATCTACCCAAAAGCATTTTCAAAGTTTTACACTACCCCAAAGCTGTGACCTAATTTTACAACTTATGCTGTTAGAAGATGACTAAGACAAGAGTATTCGTTTCCAGTTTCTCCATTATCTGTCCAGGGACCCCTTTTCTCTTCAAAGAGAGGGTTTTATTTGAATAATCTTACCAGACAACTGGCTTCTTTTGCATTCTTTAGTGATGTCTCAGCTTTCCCATTTTGGGGGAAAATTGGTTTTTGATGTGTAGGAAAAGCGATAACTGATTTTAATATAAAATAGTGACTGCAGCGTTTTAAACTCCTCAGTAATAGAAGAACATAATGTGTCAGAGAGCATTTGCCTTCAAGACCTAAAGCAAAGCAGCTTAATTTCTCAGTGGAAGTTTTGGGGATATAGCAGGTCTTAGGAGGCAGGACCCCAGGAGATGGCAGGTGGTGAGTAGGGGCTGTGTAGGTGCTGGTCCTTCAGGAGCAGCCTTGTCAAAGCTTCATGCCAGACTCCTTTTGCTTTTTGGCATAATCTTTGTCATTTGTGGTCCTGACAGCAGAGTGCTTTTCCCCTATTCTTCCCTGTCCAGGAGCTTTGGGGTTGGACTAGATGCTAGTAAGGAAGAAGGTGACAGAAGGCAGGACCGGTTAGAAGTTGCTGTATGTCATCTTTTTTTATCAGAGCCTCGACTGCAGGATCAAAGCTGCTGTCCTTTGAGTCCTGATGACCAGTGTTGCCACATCTAGAGAAAATAAGCAGGTAAAAGTTTTCAATTGTGACCCATTAAGCTATGGTTAGGTCTCTTTAGTCACTTGGGGGATTTTTCAATTGTTTTGAGTTTTAGTTAAGTGTATGCTGTGTGTGTGTGTATGTGTGTGTATGTGTGTGTGTGTCTGTGGTATGTGTGAGTACAGGGGCTCATGAAAAAGGCAAGTAGTTGCTGGATCCCTTAGAACTTGAGCTACCAGCTGTGGTGAGCCACTCATCGCGGGTACTGGGAACTGAACTCAAGTCTTCTGCACGAGCTGCATCCATTCTTTACTGCTGAGGCCTCTGCTCAGTTCCTGTGCCGATACTTGGTCAACCATGTCAAGCAGGGAAGAATGGACCTTGCTTGCCGTACCGAGGCCAACCACCTGACCATTTCCTGTCTTCTTATCCGAAGGGGCGGGCACAGAGTGCTGTGTAGAATGAGCGACAGCTGGGGATTCCTAGATTGTTCCAGCTGTTCCCAGGCATCAGGATTTTTCTCTGCTGTGACGTTGACTGGAGATTGCCATATAACCCAGGATGCCCAGCTAGACTTAAATAAACTGATAAGCAGTGAATTATCTTTAAACTATAAATTATGTTCCAAACTTAGGTGTGTCATACTGACTGAGTGACTGATCTGACGTTCAAGTCTAACTAGCTGCCTTACAGTTCTACTCTCCAGACCTGCACGGTGCACCAGTGAGTGCCAACTTGCCCGCCGGTAAAAGGTTCATAGTTCATTGGATGGAGCTTGGAAGAGTAGTAGACTTGATGGCAGAGGGGGGAGAAGTTAATTTGACACTATCAAATATTGAGTATTGAAAACCCATTATGTCTTCAGATATTTAAGTAGCTGTTGATCCACTGGTTAGGGCAGGGTTTGGAGTCTCGAGAGTGGTTGCTGAGACCGCTGGCTCCTTGCGTCTCAGAACAACGCATTGGACAGTGGTATGAAGATAGCGATAGAAACAAAGGCAGTTTGTGGAAAGAAAGGAAAAGGGCTCTCGTGAGGCTGGAACTGGACTGGGGAGCTGGGCAGACAGCTGCTGCTCCAAAGCACAGGATACAGGAGTTGTGTTCCTTTGCAGATCACTTTCAAAGCCCCCAGCTCCTCCCTCAATGCCCTCCCCCCATAGCAATAACTGTCCTGAAAATTATTTTATTTATTTTTGTGGTGGTGTCTTTGGTCAGATTCAAAGATACCTGTGTTGAGCGAGGCAGGCCCGACTCAGTCACCGTTTCCTGTGCTTCCCGTGGGCCGTGCTCCTCTAGCCCACTCTCCTTTGGTTCAGGCTCTGAGGCTGACGTGCTGGCTGCTTCTTTCTCCTCAGTATTTTGGAGTCTAGAAAATGATACCCTGGGGTTTGCAGCCTGAGCCCTTTCTTGTCGCTGCTGGGAGGAAGGTGGAAATCGTCAGCTGTTGGCTGCCCCCCCCCATCCATGGCTGCCAGGCGCCGACCCCCGCAGCAGCTGGTGGGGGATGAGTGGATGTCCTGCCCAGAGGGCCTCTGCAGGCCAGAGGAGGTGGATGCATACCAGGTTCCCCCCCAGAAACGGGCAGATACACTTTCTGTTGGGGTTTTGAAGACCCAACAATTTGTGGCTTGGTTTGGCCTTTTTGTTCTCCGAGGGACTGTACAATTTACTGACTCAAGTCTGCTCATACACTGGATGTTCCCTCTCTACCGATGTCGGTTATGGAGCAGTCCCTGGAAATGTTTGTGCAAAGGGGAAGACGGAAGGGGCCCTTGGGCCTCCGAGGGTGGGCTTCAGCTGCCGTCCCTATGTACTGGGGAGTGTGGGCTGGAATGCTGTGTTGTCGGATGACTCTGGTGTCTAGGTTCTCTGCAGGGTCAGGTGACTGGACCAGAATGAGAGGTATCATCTGGAGACCTGACTCTTCAGGACTGTGAGTCTCTGGTCGGGCGCCCTGAATGAAAGTCTCATGACGTGGGTGGGAAGATCTTCATGCGGTAGATGAACAGATGTGGTCATCAGGTCTGACGTTTCTGGTGGGTGTCTCCTCAGGAACTTGGGTGCATACGCCCTTCCACCACTACTATCCCCCCTCCTGCCCCTTCTGACTGTTACCATGGACTTCATCTTGCTTCTAGAGGCACGAGAAGCCATGGGGATGATGGAGGCTTCAACATTGAAAGTTTGGCTCAGTGTCTGGAAAGTTAGCTTCCCTCAGTCTCAGGAGTGACTCAGAACAGCCTAGGAAGGACTGTTCTGGGATGGGGACCTGAGGAAATGGCTTGGGAGGAATTGCAGGGCATTCTTCCCAAGGTTCCGCCTCCCTCTGACTAATTGCTGGTCAGGAGTCATGAAACTGGTGTTTTTCTTTCTGTCTAGGCCCCTGTGCAGGATGCATTCTTTTGCGTCTGTGAAGAGTCTGACAGCAAAGACATACTGAAGGGATAATTGATGTAGTAGCGTGTGTGTGTGCATGTTCTGTGTGTGTGAGTGTGTATGTGTGCACATACGTGTGCTGTGTGTGCGTGTGCGTGTATGTGATTAGTTCTGTTATGGAGTGCAAGGACTTTGAGTAAAGGAGGGAGAAAAAGAGCGTCACAGTTTGACTTTTGCTGTTACTGTTGTGTGTGGAGGTGGGGTGGGCAGGAGCGTGGGCCAGTGCTTGTGTGGAAGTCTGAAGACAACTCTGTGGAACTGTTTCTCTCCTTCTGCCTTTGCAAGGTTTCTGGGGATTGAATTCAGGTCATCAGGTTTGTGTGACAAGTGCATTTACACACTGAGATATCTTCTCAACCCCTTTAAAGAAAAAAAAATTAGTTGAAATAATAAGGCCTTGCAGGATGACACCCCTTACTGAACTCATCGCTTTACTTACAGGCTCTGAATCAGGAAGTGTGGACCGGGAAGCCCTCGCTATGTGTGCCTCAGTAGGCTGGGATTTGATCAGGAAAGGAAAGGCTGTGATTTATGAGACAGGATGTCTTCTCGTTAGGAGGTTACATGATGAGGACCTTGGAAAGGGGCCCATGGAGGTGCAGGTCCTACCAGGGACATGACAATATCAGACAGCCAGTAGGAGAGGGGAGATCTTGAAGGCACAGAGACACGGATAGGAAGGTTCTGTGAGGTCAGGCTGGCAGAGGTTGTTACAGATGTGCCTGTAGCTGTACAGGGAATGATTGGTTGGGAGGTGTCCCTGGATAAATTTAGAGTGGCCTGTGCCTCTGGTCCCTTCTCAGGTTCCTACAGTGGCTCCCGCACTAGGCATCATTCTGGAAGGCTTCCAACAGCCCTTGGTGTCTAGACCTCCCCTTGGGTTCATAGATGCCCTTTGAGATTGACTGGCTGCCATGTGCTGGCCTTCCTCCTGGGCCGTGCCTCCTGGTCTCTTTCCTCATACTTAGTTTCCATCTGCAGAGCCCACCCCTCTTCCATCTCACCTCTGCTTCCCAGGAGAAAGGGTCTAGCTGGCCTTGTTCCTCCATATCAGGGAAGCAAACCCAGACCCTCAAACCTTTAGATCTTAAGTTAGTTCCATAAACACCTATTCAGCATCCCTTGGGCACCGCCACGGGGGAGATGTCATAACCCCCGACTGCCTTCACTTCTGTGGCTTCTCCCTTCAGAGCTCTAAATTAGTTCTAGTAGTCTCAAAGGACTGAAGCTCCTTTTGTCCTTTGTGGGTTTTACGAGTGGACGTGCATGTCATATAAGAGGCCAGAGGACATCTCAGGTGCTGCAGTTCAGGTGTCAGCCACCCTTTTGGGGATTTACCAGGCCTCTCATTGGCCTGGTCAGTGAGCCCCAGGAATTTGCCTGTTTTCTTTCTTTCTATAGCTCTGGAATCTATACTACCATTGCCAGCTTTAAAAACCAATCCAGCCCAAACCAAACCAAAAACCATGAAGATTTTAACTGGTCGTGGTGGGCCATGCCTTTAATCCCAGCACTCAGGAAGTAGACAGGTGGATCTCTATAAGTACTGGGCAGGCTGTGTCTACGTAGTGAGTTCCAGACCAGCCTGACTACATAGTGAGACCCTATTGCAAACAAACAAACAAAGGAATGAGCAAATGCACGTAGACTCTGGGTTTCAAACTCAGGTCCGGTGCTTGTAAGGCAAACACTTCACCACCTTGGTTGTCTCCCCAGTCTCTTTCCTTTGCTGTCGTCTCGGCCTTCTGCCCCATAGCTTCCTACCTGCTAGCAATGTGGATCGGTAGACCTACGGCAGGGTATGGCCCCAGGAGATTTATGTGTTCTCTTGTGCAGGAGACTCTGAATCTGACACCCCTACTACAAAGCCAGTGCCTGGAAACCCTGAAACCGTTCCTGGTATTCATCACTCAGGTGGTATTTATAGCACTCCCAAGACAAGTTATTGCCAAAGGAGGTAGTGACACTGACTGGGCCATGCAGGAGACAGGCGGAGCTGAGCAGATTCTTTCTCTGGCTAAGTTTAGATTGTCGAGGCCTACTAGGCTCTGAGCTCCCCGGGAGAGCACACGCGGTCAAGGGGTTTTGGGCCAACTCTGGTACTGCTGAGCGACTACTTATTTCTAGCTCTTTCCTCCTGCAATGCTGGGCTCTCTGATATGCTGGCACTGGGTTAGCCGGCTGGGGCATGGGAAAGGGCCTGACTGTTGGACGTTGTGCATGACTGGCTAATTCTCACAGCCTGTGAATGCCTGCTTTCCTGCCTCACTTGCCCTTGGCGTTGTCTGCCCCTGATCAAGGGCAGTCTTCCTGGGGATTCTATTAGTCAGCTCAGCCTCCATGACAAAACCCCATGGACATAACAGCAGAAATGTATTTCCTCGTGGCTCCAGAGAATGGACTCTCTAAGGTCAGGTCAGAGTGCTGGTGCGTGCCTCTGGCGAGGGCCCTATTGTTGGCCTGCAAACTGCTTCCTGTGGCCTCCTGTGACAGAGTCAGCATATACTTAGGCAATCTCATCCGTGTTTTAATGTAAGACACTAATTTTATTGGCTGTCCCTCACCCTCCTAGTCTCATCTGAACTTCCTATTAGAGACCTCATCTCCCAGCATCCCACACTGGGGATTAGAGCTTCAGCAGGAATGCAGGGAGGCAAGTAGTTTAGCACAGCAGGGTTTCTTGACAATCATGGGCTCTATATTGTCCTTGTAATTCTTACTATACCAGTTTACATGTAAATTGGTTTGTAATTTAAGCACGCCCCGTATGTCACTACCCTCCTCTTCTCCCATTTGCCCTCTTTCTTCCCCAGATGATTTCACATCTACTTTCCTGCTCGTTGTACATCTATGATTTTTGTCTATCTATTAAGTTTAGAACATACAAATGGCAGGAAGTATGATACTTGCATTTCTACAATTGACTTAAGTCACTTAATATTATCTTCAGTTGGCTCCATTTTCCTGCAAGCACTATGACTTCATTCTTGATAGCTGGAAAAAAATTGATCATGTATATATTATACTGCATTTTCTTTATCCATTCCTCTGTTGATGGAAGTAGTCTTGTTAGGGTTTCTATTGCTATGAAGAGACACCATGACCATGCAACTTTTTCTTTTCTCTTTTTATAAAATTATTTTTGTTTTTCAAGACAGAGTTTCTCATACTTGGTCAAGCTGGCCTAGAACTCACAGAGATTTGCTTGCCTCTGCGTCCCTGAGTACTGGAATTAAAGGCGTGTGCCACCACCGCCCAGCTTCTTGACTGTAGAGCTCTGATGTGCTGAGGGGTCTGACAAAGGGAAAGTATATAGGAGTGTGTATAGGTGAGCGCTCACTCGTGTGTGTTGTGTGTGTATTGTGTGTGTTTGTGTGGGAGTGTGTGCATGTGTATGTGAGTGTGTATGCTTGTGTGTGTTTGTATGTGTGGGAGTGTGTTGGCAGTCGAAGGGTGACGAGGGATGGTGGCCAAGTCACCTTTTCTCTACTTTACCACTTGGCCTGCAGCAGCCTCTCCTCATTGTGGTTACACCTGACCAGGTAGGTTCCGGTTGTGTTTTTCTTTTGTGTGGCCTGTCAGAGCTCAAATTGATTCTCTTGTGTCATCCATTATCCATCCTTGGAACATTTGGCATGTGGAATTTGGAAGTGACTTTGCCAGAAAAGCGGAAAAAGCAGTAACTCTCAGTGATAGTGTGACAGCCATGTCTGTCCCCCTGTTCCTTACCTAGTGTAGTTGGCCTTGGCTTCCCTGCCCTGCAGTGTGGAAATCTTGCCTGAATGAGTCAACAGTGGCGCCTTTATGGGTCAACTGCTTCTCCGCAGCCATGCTGGCATCTTGGTCACAGAAAGAGCTTATGCAGTGATGGCGAAAATGGGGACAAAGCTGGCTCTTGTGCCTGGACCGTTTCCCAGTGTCCCTTCATGCTGTATGTCAGGCGAGGTCATTCTGCTGCTTGAGTTCAGTTCCCAGTACTCACGTTAAGTGATTCAGAACTGCCTGCCTTTTTCTGGACTCCACAGGCACCTGCACTCACACATACACATACCTCCTCCACGCATGGCCATAGACACATAAAGATAAAAATACACCTTAAAAAAGTAACAAGTTTTGGATCATTCATGTTAGGGGCCTGGTTCTTACTGTATTTCTGATTTATAATTATCAGGTGGAGACGGACTGTGGGTTGAAGACAATGGCCTGGTTGGCTGGGTTTGTATCTTGGGTTTTGTATGTGAACACATGCATGAGTATGTATGTGTGTGTGTGCGCGCGCGTGCGCACATGCGCGTGCACATGTGTGTACATGAAGGCCAAAGGTCAATGTCCAGTGTCTTCAATAGCTCTACACCTTTATTTTCTGGGTCAGGGTCTCTCACTGAACCTGGAGATCATCAATTCAGCCAGACTTTTTAAAATGCTGGTGTCTTAGTTAGGGTTTCTATTGCTGTGAAGAGACACCATGACCACAGCAACTCTGATAAAGGAAAACATTTAACTGAGGGGATGGCTTACAGTGTCAGATGTTTAGTCCATTGTTATCATGGCGGGGAGCCTGGTGGTGTTCAGGCAGACATGGTGCTGTCTATATCTTGATCAGAAGGCAACAGGAAGTGGATTGTGCCATTGGGAATTATGTTGAGCATAGGAAACCTCAAAGCCCACCCCACAGTGACACACTTTCTCCAACAAGGCCATACCTTCTTCAACATAGTGACATCTCCTAATAGTGCCATTCCCTATCACCTTATGCAGGCCAGCAGTATTCAAACTAACCAAATCACATTCCATTCCCTGGCCCTCCTAAGGTTTTAACAATATCATAATGCATAATGCAAAATGCAATTAATCCAACTTCAATAGTCCCCATAGTCTATCATAGTCTCAAAGTCTTTAAAAGTTCAACAGCTCTTCTGAAATCAGTGCCATCTGTTAACTTTAATCCCCTATATAATCAAAATAAAAGACAAATCACAAAATATAGTGACATAGAATATATATTACCATTCCAAAATGTAGCGAAGGGTGCATAGCAAGGAAATACTGAACTTGAACAAGACCGAAAACCAGCTGGGCAAACTTCAAACTCTGCATCTCCATGTCTGATGTCAAACCGCTCTTCAGATCTCCAACTCTGTTCAGCTTTGTTGACTGCAGCGCACTTCTTTCTCTTGCGCTAGTTCTGCTCTGTTAGCAGCTTTCCTCTGCAGGGATCCCATGGTTCTGGCATCTCCAACATCTTGGATTCTCCAAGGCCATCCAGGCTATACTTTTACAACTTCATGCAATGACCTCTCTAGGCATCCATTCAAGGACACTCCTGACACATGCCTTGCCTCAGCACTTTCCTTAGTCTTGGGAGCAAATTCCATAGCCCCCTTCTACCCTTAACTCCAGAACCATGTGGCTGAAGCTGCCACGTTCTGCTGCTGATCAAGGCCTCATCACTCTATTACATCTTCACCAGCTTTCTGTCCTCTACGGCCTAAGCTTGGCTGTCCTGGAACTGGATCTCTACCACGCTGACCTCAAACTCAGATCTACCAGTCTCTGCCTTCCCAGTCCCAGAATTAAAGGTGTGTACCATCACAACTAACTCTAAGCTTTTCTATAATTTCTTTTTACGAATTGGAAACTTAGCTGGGCAGGATCTTGCCCTGAGGTCACCACTTCCTTTATTCCATTTCTTAATCTGTTTATATCCTTAAACACAGAATTTAGTATATTCTACTTTCTGATTCCCCTCTTCTCAATCTTTACATTTTATGTTTTTATTTACTCAGCTTGCTCCTCTTTATTATAAATCTTTATTAAAGTGACCACTATTAACCACACAAAAAAGTGTATACTAGATTGTTTTGAGATTTCTTCTTCCAATGGAATTAATACAAAACTGTTTTAGCCTCAGGCAGACTCTTCAGACAGGAACAAAAAGCTTCCTCATTCTTTACCAAATATTTACAAGAATGATCCTAGGCCACATATTAATATGCTTTTCCTCTGACAGTGTCTGATAGTTCAAATCACTATTAGTACCATTGTCTTTCATGCTCCTACTAGTATGACCCATTAGCAGAGCTTTAAGCATACCACTGATTTCCTAACCCAAAATACTGAAGTCCAAATTCCTCCAAATAAAAACATGGTCAGGCCTATCACAACAATGGCCCACTCCTGCTACCTACTTCTATCTTAGTTAGGGTTCTGTTGCTGTGAAGAAACTCCATGACCATGTAAAGGAAAATGTTTTATTGAGGTGGTGGCTTACAGTTTCAGAGATTTAGTCCATTATCATCATGGCAAGGAGCATCAAGGTGCTCAAGCAGATGTGGTTCTGGCTACGTCTTGATCAGAAGGTTACAGGAAGTGTGCTGTGGAACTGGGCAGTATGTTGAGCATAGGAAACCCCAAAGCCCACCCCACTGTGATGCACTTCCTCCAACAAAGCCTTATCTCCGAATAGTGCCACTCCCTATAAGTTTATGGGGCCAATTACATTCCAATTACCAAAACTCAGGTCCTCATATTTACAGCAGCAAGCATTTTACCTAGCAGGCCATCTCCCCAGTCCTGCTTGTCTTATTTGGTGCCATTTATGGGATGTCTTGCCTTTAGGAGGTGGAGAGACCCTGTAGGCAGTAACTTCAAGGTGGTGCATGGTTGGGATGGCCCTGTCATCCTGAGGTTCCGCAGGCTATGCAGTCCTCTGTCACTTCTGCTCCGTCTCGTGACTGATGGACACGAAAGAAGGCCATAATAGTAACACCATCATTCCCGAGGTTTGTTGACCCACACAGCTTGGAAAGTGGTGAACTCTAGTTTCCCCGAAAAAGTGAATTACGAAATCCAGTTAATCTGGTCTTTCTACCTCAGAGGGCAGAAACAAGTAGAATGACCAAAGATGGTGAACTATCAATACCTTATTTAATAGGACGACACATTTGAGATCCCAGTATCTGTTTACCTTTATACTGTTCTTCTGGCTCATGATATGAGTATACAATTGCAAAGACATTGGCTGGGTTGGAGGTAGGAATACATGTGTGTACACATGTACACATCCGTCTGCAAATGAGTGTGCACAGGTGTGCCTGGCTGCCCAGATCTGGGTCTACTTCTCAGTTAGCAGGAAGATAATGATCCAGGTAAGTCTTGTCTCTTTCGGCCCATCAGCTCTAAGACAGATGCAAACCTGAAGCTTCCTGGGTTGTTGAGTCTTAGGTGTCCAGGGCAGGCTCCATTTTTCTTCCTTCCTCTGCTCCCTATGGTTCTATCCTAGTTCATGGCCATCAAATCATGGTTGGCCTAGGACTATATGGCTATCTTAGGTGCTAAGCTGTGGACTAAACTGCTAGGCTGTTGCTGTTACTGTGTTTGCCCTGTTAGAGAGAGAAATTTGGTTTAAGACTTGGGGTCTGGAGAGATGACCCAGCAGTGAAGAGCAGACACGGGTACTGTTCCCAGCCATCATCTAGTAACTGTCTGTAACTCAAGATCGGGTTTCCTTCTCTGACCCCCTCTGGCTCTGCACACATGTGCTGCACATACGTCCATGCAGGCAATACACGTACTTATAAAATAAATAAATACATGTAAAATGAGATCAATTTTCACCAAACGTTTGAGAGATACTAATGAGCACAGAGAAGTTTTCAGATGTAGAACTTAATAGATCCCTGTGTCCTGCATACAGATCAGGAGGGAAAACAGGAGCAGACTGCAGTGGTCCCTACCAGTGGTGGTGACTTCTCCCAGAGCCATTGGCTTGACGTTTGGTGACTAGACTGACCAACTCCTTCTGTTTCTGCTTTTTTTTTCCCCCAGCATAATATTTAGAGACCCTGTCTGCCTTGTTGTGAGGGCTGTAGGTCTGTCAGTATCACCCGTGTGTCCCTTCCCTTCATGTCATCATACTTTATTTCTCTCAGTTGCCCTTCTTGTCATCGTGACCCAGCATCTGTCAAGAAGCAGCTTAAAGGAGGAAGGTTTGAAGCCAGGAGTGGTGGCACACACCTCCCAGTACTTGGGAGACAGAGGCAGGAGGATCTCTGTGAGTTCAAGGCCAGCCTGGTCTAAGTAGAGAGTTCAGGACAGCCAGAGCTACATAGTGAGACCCTGTCTCAAAAAGAAGGAGGAAGTTCCATTCTGCCTCATAGTCCTGGAGGATCCTTTCTATCATGGCTCAGGGAAGACATGGCAGCGGCTGGAAGAGGAGGTAGACAGGTCACATTGCACCCCACATTCAGGAATCCAAGGGTGCACAGGAAATGGGGCCAGGCTGTGAAGCATCAAGGCTTGCTCCCAGTGACTTACTTCCTCCACAGCCTCCCCAAACACAGGACCAAAATGTTAAAATACGTGAGTTGGAGAGCTGGCTGAACAATTAAGAGCACAACCAGCTCTTCTAGAGGACCCAGTTTTGTTCCCAGCATCTCTGTAACTCTGGTCTCGGGAATTGATGCCCTTTTCTGGCCTTTGCAGGCACGGTGTGCATATAATGCACAGACATACATGCAAGGAAAGCACCCACACCCCTAAAATAAATAATACATTTTTAAAAAACAGCAGGAACCACATGAGTCTATGAAGGCATTTCATGTTCCAACCGCAGCACTGTCCTTCTGTACACGGGCACTGGGGTAGTTTCCCTAACTTCAACTCTGACTGTAGCTAATATGGATAATCTCTATGCCTTTTGATGTGATGGGCTTATCCGCAGGGAAGGCATTTTCAGTATGTTTGCTCTGCATTTTCCAGTAAACTCAATAATTGAGTAAGCAGTTGCAGAGAGACCACTGTGGGCTCAGTCTGCCCCAGGCCCTAGGATGACCGAAGGAGCAAGATGCTGGTGGCAAGGGAGATCATTTCCGCAAGACTGTCTAAAGAATTAAAGGGAGGCTGAGAACAACAGCCAGGTGCAGTGGTCGCTACACAGGGGGAAAGACTGACTGCACGACTCTGCTGGCTCAAGAGCAACTCGATCAGCAGAGAAAAGTGTAAGTGTTGGCAGATTCTGTCCAGGCTGCTGACGTAGCCCAGGGCACTTAGCCCCTGCCCCCACAGCTCCTGTCAGTCAGTCTGTCTTATGTAATCAAGGCTGGCTTCAAACTTGCTATGTAGTCACAGTTTTTGTCCCTTCCCTCCCAAGTGCTGGGATTATAGGCATGTGCCACTATGCTTGGGTTTCATGTCGTACTGGGGCTTAAATCCAGAGCGTCATACAATGAGACAAGCTCTTTACCCACTGAGGAGCATGGCAGCCCTACACGCAATCTTTGTAGAGGTCAAGATGAAGGACTATGTCTGCATTTTTCTGTTTGGTGGTGAGTTTTGTTTGTTTGATTTTTTAAATAAACAAAATAGTACAAGAATGACACTTGCCCCAACTTCGTAGTAAAACATTTTATGGCAACTCCAGGAGAGGACTAGGCGGTGGGCCTGGGCTCTGTGCTTTTCATAGCTGGCCACCAGCCTGGGCTTACCAAACATCCTCTGGGCTGTTCACTCAAGGGAGCTGGCTGGAAGCTTGTTAAGGCCCCGTGTTTTGGAAACCAGCCCTGCCCACTCACTGGGTTCCTGGTTTTCAGCCATTGACTCATCTTCCCCATCCTGTGAGGGTCTAGATTCCCAGGGTGGACATTGCCAGCTCTAGATGGTGACTCTGGAACATGATGGAGTATCGTACCTTAGGGTTGCAAGGAAAGTTTACTTAGCTAGAGGGTCCAGTCTGTTTTGAAGAAGAGTTGCTGAAGACTGGATGAGAGTTCTGAGCAGGAGGAAATGTTTCTGAGCTGTGGGTGTAGCTCTTGTCAGTTGGGATAGGCCTTCCTTCCAGAAGATGAAGCTAAAAGGCAACCTGGTGCAGGGCCACGGTGGGAATGGGAACCACATGGAGTCCGCTGACTGGACCAACACCCTCTGGAGAGTTCTCTTTTCTCCTTGGAAGGCCCTGTGGTTCATTCTTTATTAGAATGCTCCTGTTAGGAAAGCTAGCTAGCTGCTCTAGGGAAACCTTTCCTGACCACAATGCAGAGCAGCCTCCACTAGGCAGAGGGTGTGGGAGGAGGCACTGCTGGTCCCCCAGTAAGTCCCCCTGTATCACACAGGTTAATGGGGTGGCTGTGGCATGAGAACCCTGTAGACTCTTCTAGGGTAGAGGTGACCCCCGTCTGTTTCCAATCCCACAGCTCTGACGGTTTTTCTCTGAACCCCTCTTGAGGCTTTCGTGTGTTCCTCCTCACCCTCCAACTTTATTAGTGAGTGGAGAAGAGAAAAGGCCCTTCGGTATTTAATAAACTTAAAAACCACCCTGGTGTGGAGTAACCACCCACTGACTTCCCCTTTCCCTGACCCTAAGGACTGAAGAGTTGAGAAAAATGCCCCAGCGCTCTCCTCAGCATCTGTCCCTCTCCCTTCAAAAGTCAAGCTGTTTCCATCAGTAAAGTGCTGCCCACACAAGCACTCAGAACTCCTGGGAAGAAACGAGGCATGGTGGTTTGTACTTGAAACCCTAGAGCTGGGAAAGCAAAGACAGGCAGATCTCTGTGCCTCCCTGGCCAGCCAGCTGAGACAAATCTGAAAGCCCCAGACCAGAGAGAGACCCTGTCACAGACAGCAAGGGTAGTCACTGAAGAATAACACTGAAGGCTTAACTCGGGCATCTACATGCATGCATACAGTAGTGCACATGCAACCGTTCGCGTGTGCGCGCGCGCACACACACACACACACACGCACGCACAAAATAAGTTCTGCTTCTTAGTTAGGATTCCAAGCACCACTGATGTTAACTTAGAGATCTTACCAGTGTTCGTCACCATTGCCTTCCTAACTGGGTGACCTCACACTGCCCCCACCACCCAACAGCTGCCTGGGGAAGGCTCCCTGTGTTTGCACTGCTGGTTGTCATGCAGCTAATAGCTGCGGAAGAAATGACAGGCTTCAGAGTTCGCCCTTCTGTTGGCTTCCACTTTGATTTTCATAGGCATCTCTTGTTTCCTGATGCCACTTAGCTTGTCCTCGTGACATGATAGAGCAAGTAAAGCCTGATCCCTCGGCAGTGTTGTCGCCTTGCTCTCTTTTATTCATTTGATTCCACTTCGCGTGTTGATCTGGCGCCCGCCTTGGAAGATGCAGCTGCTACGTAGCAGAGTCCTATGGCCTGTAAGCTACCTTGGTTGCAATAATGAGAAATGCAGGGTAGCATGGCATCACTTTTCTTCCTGCTAATGCTTGCAGCCAGTGATGAGCATTCTTGGAAGGCTGATGAGATGCTCATTTTAAATGCAAATTCTTTGCGTGGTTAGGAGGAAAATGGAATTGTCCTGGCTCCCAGCACTCCGCATTTTTGCCATTCCATCTGATGGTGGAGGGGAGGGCTCCTGACTAAATCCCTCAGTGTCCTTATTATGATTTCACATTTGAACGTGCTGAGAGGCAGCCGTGGCCCCAGGACATTAACTCTCTGTTGCCAAGTGCCAGCATGTGGGTGTCTGTGGAGGCTCTCGGAGTCTTCAGTAACTAGTGCTCTGCACTCGCAATGCTCTTCGGGTCCGCTCATTTACTTTGCGGATGATGGATGTGCTAGGAAATTTGTGGTGAGCGGAGGTGTTTTCTTTTTTTTCTTGGAGGCAAAGGAAATGTGCTAAGCCCTTTAGCCTCTACTTAGCAGCATTCACACATGCTGTTTCCCTCAGCCTTAGCAGGGACCTCACCCTTCTCTTCTGGGAGTCTTCTGTCACTTGGAGCATAGCTACACTGTTGCAGCTTGCTGTCTGGAGATTCCTTGTATCCTGTGATAGAGAGGTTGGGGCTCCCTGTGTGGGGTTGCTTCGCCCATGGTTCACTCTTCATGACTGTCTTCTGAAGAGAAGAATAATGATGAATTCGTAACCGGGTCTAGAATACTAAGCCTGTTTGCAGCTTGGTGAGTTAGATTTTTATTTATTTATTTTTTTAAACAGCTCCTGCATTCTGGTCCTAGAGACTGTTGGTGTATGTGCCCGCGTGGTCAGCCTCTCTGGGAAGCCCTGTCTTTAGAGCTGTGGGTCAGCTAGAGCCAAAGAAGAATGTCTTACGACTGGCAAGGCAATCATGTGCTTTCTCTGTCCATAAAGCAGTTGGTGTAGTACTTGGTCCACCCTAAAAGCCAGGGTGATGGGCTGGTGTATGGTTGCCAAGAACAACGGGTATGCAAAAATCTTTAGAAGTATATTGCATATACTTGAGGTCATGATTTTTTTTTAGCTTTTTTTTTTTCTTCTCCTTTTTTTGCTTGGCACATTTTTGCAAAACAGAGTTTAGAATTCAAAGTGAAGTGTCTGTGCCTCTGCTCTTGTCGACTAACTGGGATCATAGGGCGTTAGAATTAAAATAAGGTTGTGAAGTCCGCAGTGCTTTGGTGGGTGGCAGCGTGGAGCAGTGAATGCCTACAGCATTGCTCTTCCTTCCTAGGCAGATGCTGTAGGGCTTTGAGAGGCTTTCTGGGCAATGCCCCTTAGATCTGGAGAGCCACCAAACTGGTAGGCTTGAGAATTAGTACTGGATGCAGTCGAGGGAATAGAAATCCTTCAAATGGGCCATGTTGTTTACCTCCATACCTCTCCTGGGATGCAGGAAGTTCAGCTATGTCCAGACGGAGCAGGCCACTGCCAGGAAGATTACAGCTCCATCTCTTCCTGGTGCTGTTAGGCTCAGGCTTCTCACCTCCGGTACCACTGACCTTTGGGTCAGACAGCAGTTCTTGCTGTGGAGGGTGCCCTCTGCATCGTAGAGTGTTTAGCAGCATTCTTGTCCTCTGGGACACAAATGACAATGACACGCTTGCTCCCTGCAGCCGTGGCAGCTAAAGTTGTCTCTAGACATAGCCACATGTCCCCTAGAGATAGAAATAGCTCCCTGTTTAGACTGCGTTAAGATGTGTCTGATGGCTAGGAGAGATGGCTCAATGGGTAAAGTACTTGTCATGCAAGCGGGAAGTTCCAAGTTCAGGTCCCCAGAACCCAAAGCTCCACATGGTAGCATGCATCTGTAATACTAGCAGTTTACACCAAGATGGAAGATGAAGACTGGAGACTCTCCAGAAGTCTGGGGGCCAGCTGGCCTGATGCAACTGCAAACAAGAAACCAGACCTCAAGCAGGCAAGGTTGTCCTCTGATTTTTATATACATGGTGAGGCCCTCTGCATGATCACATGCACACCCAAAGATAAATGACCAATAAAAGGTGTGTATGATATCCCTTATAGTTCCTAAACACGACTTCATTATTAGTGTGGCCCTCTCCCTATTTCACTTTGTAATGCGAAATACACACCTGGAATCTTTACTAATTATTAATAACGTGTAGAATAGTTAGCCAGTAGCTAACACTGGCTCAAAAGCTGTCCTTAGGAAAGTTCTCACTTGAGCCTGTGGTTGTGATGAGGTTTCCTTTGAGCAGATGTGGCCTTGCTTGGTCTTATTTTTAGTCTTTGCTGCCATCGTAGAGGGTGATGTTTCTGGCTGCTAGAGTTGAAATCTTTAGTGTCTCTGGGGTCTCAGGTTTGATGGAAGCCTTTTGTACTATTGGGAGGTCAGGGAAACTGTGGGAGGCAGAGCTTAGTGAGAAAAGTTAGGTCATTGCAGGAAGGAGTGATCGAAACTGCACAGCCTCTCCTCTCTTGCTCATCATTTTCCAAGCACCACAAGGTGAGCAGATTGGCTTCACCGTGTTTTCTTCTGCCGTCACGTTCTGCCTCATAGGTCTAATATGGTGGGGCTAAGAGACCATGGACTGAATGCTTCAAAACCAGGAACTGAAATGAATACTGTCTCCTTGTAAGTTGTTGACCTCAGACATCTGCCATAGCAACAGGAAGGTTACTATCACACTGGCTTCGTGACTGTGTCTACTAAACAGCTTATATTTTTAATTTTGCAAATGGGAACAAAATATGTGATGGCTGGGGAATAAATATTCTCAAAGCTGATGAGTTTTAGCAATCCGGTGACAGTAAAGAAACAGTCCCCTTTTATAGGCCTTGGGTCAAGCTTGAGGCTACATACCCCAATATGTAGCAGGTGTATGGGGAGATTAAAAAGTTGATCATGGCCTTATGAGTTAGAATAACTGAGTGGCTGTGAACTGTATGGCTCTATGGAGGCAACGAGCTCCTGAAGAGTGTCCAAAGATCTGGGCCCTTCTTTGCTTGAGTGGCCTGATATATTTTGGCAGTCGGCTCCTTCCCTGTGGGAGGAAGGGAAGACACTAAATTGCTGCCTTTGGCACAGAGCTGAAGGGCTAAGTGGTAAGTCTGAATTTATGAAATAAACATAAATTATGAAACAAATGCAAAACATGGGATGTAGCCTTAAGGTTTCTGAGGGGATATGGAAGGTGAAAGCTTGTTCTAGTATGAAAGTAAGTATGCGAATATTGAATAAGCTAGAATACAGGATTCCATAAATGAGATAAAAGAAAGCCCGTGTGGATGGCTTCTCAGTACTGGCTGGCATATTGCCTCTCCTCTGCCTTCAGTTCTGGCCAGAGAGCCTGAAAATTCTTGGGCTATAGGAACCCCAGAGCCACTTCTGCACCTCAAAATTCTAGTTGGAGCAACAGCAAGAAGAACAGCAGCAAAAAGGATACAGTTTTGGTATAGACTCTTGGCTGGGTTGACATACCTGGGAAGAATGGGCTGCCACAGTCCCGGTCTTGAAGAGTCCAAGCACTTGGCTTCTAATCTGAATTATGAACTTGGAACCAGAACCAGGAAGGGAAGGAGCGTGGGCTGTACCTGAGTGTGACCTCAGTTTGCCAAACCTAGGAAATATGTCAGAGAATTAATACCTCTGAGAGACAATGGTCAATGTGAAGGTTGTTTAGCTGTTTAGCTCCCTCAGAGCAGGGGTTTAGCGAGGTGGGAAAATTGGGGTGTTGGGGTACCATCATCACTCAGTATCTGTGTCTGAAGTCATTGGAAACGTTATATTTTGATGTTAATGCTTGTGCTGATTTTATGGGGTGAGAGAAGGGAGGGTAGGATCCCATATAGCTCAGGCTGACCTTGAACTCCCTATGAAGCAAAGGATAACTTTGAATTCTTGGTCCTTCTGCCAGCACCCTAGGAATGCTAGAATCACAGGCGTGTGCCACCACAGCCAGTTTATGTCGTGCTGGAGAGTGAACCCTAGGCTTCTCGCTTGCTCAGTGAGTGCTCTGCTAAGTGAGGTGCAGCCCTGGTCGCAAGATTATTCTTTAGAAACAAATGGCCAAGGCTTTAGTTGGAATTGTCTTCCCAGTGCTGCAGGCTGCTTTAAGAGAATGGAGGCCGGCCATGGTGGAGGCTGCACTTAGGAGGCAGGTGGACTAATATGAGTTCAAGGCCGGCCTGATCTACTAGTGAGTTACAGGTAGAGCCTGGCTGAGCAACAAAGGAATGCTCACAAGCAAGCTGCGGCACAGGTTTGGTGACCATTTGTTAATCATCTGCTTGGCTGGATGACGGAAGCAACCACTTTAAATGTCTCATCAAAGCGGGAGTAGGTGGTAGTGGGTTTCCTTGGTCTCTTTTAGGCTTGTAATTGAGAGAGTTTGGATCAAATGAGGAACATTTGTTTGATGGGGGTGGGTGGGATTCCAGAGGCTTCTTGACTGAGGTTGAATATTGCTTCCTGATTTTCTTTGAGGCATGGGAGTAGAGCCCCCACCTGAGAGGAGCATTGAGAATAGAACCATTCCTATCCTTTTGTAAGAAAATGCACTGAGCTGGGAACTCTCATTCTATTTTGTAAAGTTAAGTTAGCATGGCGGTGGTGCACGCCTTTAATCCCAGCTCTCAGGAAGCAGAGGCAGGCGGATCTCTGTAAGTTCGAGGCCAGCCTCATCTACAAGAGCTAGTTCCAGGACAGGCTCCAAAGCTACAGAGAGAGAGAGAAAAAAAATCAAACCAAAAACTAAAGTTTGTGTGTGTGTGTGTGTGTGAGAGAGAGAGAGACAGAGAGAGAGACAGAGAGAGAGACAGAGAGAGGGAGAGAGAGAGACTAAGAGAGTGTGTGAGAGAGTGTATGTGCGTGTGAGAATGTGTGTGATAGAGTGTTGTGAGAGTATGTGTGTGCGTGTGTGTGAGAGAGAGTGAAAGAGAGAAGGTAACTTTTAGAAGTCAGTTCTTTTTTCTTATTGTGAGGGAGGCAGCGTCTCCCCTGTTTCTGCCATATTGCACACTCCAGGCCCGCTAGTCCAGGCCCCTGGCATTCTTCATTCTCTGCCCGCCATCTTCCATGGGCGTGCTGGGAGTGCACAGAGCATGCCTCTGCATCTGCCTTTTTATCTGGGTTCCAGGCGTGGGCTGCTTTTGTCAGGCTCTCATGGTGTTCATTTTCCCTGCAGAACTGTCTCACTGGCCCAGGAACTGTGATTTTAGAGCCATGCACACAGAATGAGTCAGAAGGAAAGATGGGTGCACAGATAGCTTTCAAAATTAAATTCATTTCACAGTGACACTTGCCCTGAAGCTGTTCTTTATAAGGACAGGTGCTCACTCTGAGGTCACCAGCTTTTCACATTGGCCCCAGGGGAGTCTTGAAGTTTGAGGAAGAAATTTGGTTGTTTGACCTTTGTGTACCAGATCCCAGAAAGAGGGCCCGATGTGGTGGGAGTCTTTCATTCTGATAGAGTATGCACAGATGAGCCACTCCTTGACCTGGTATGACTCACTTCTAGAAGTAGGAGAAGTGAGCCCAGCGGGGTTACCCAAGTCCTCATCATCCGCTAAAGTCTGTACTGGATGCTCTGTGGGGGCAAAGATAGAAGTGGGTGAGGTAAAAGCCCTCCAGAAGGGAACTCTGGTGGTTAGGGTAGATTGTCAACTTGACGAGATCTAGACTCATCCAGGAGGCAAGCCTCACTGTATCTGTGAGGGAGTTTCTAGAGTCCCTTGAGGTCTGAAGACACACAAGCATAGGTGCCGCCATTCCATTGGCTGGGGTCCTGGATTAAATAGACAAGACAAAGCCAGCTGAGTAGCAGCATTCATTCCTCTTTGCCTCCTGCTTGTGGGTGCCACGTGACCAGCTGTTCCTGCTGCCATGCCTTGCCCATCCTCACGGAGTGCCTGAAAATGTGAATCAGAGTGAATGGTGCCTTCAGTTGCTTTTGTGAGGTATCTTGCCACAGCAACGTTGCTTCTCTATAATCCTGGAGCCATCTGGTGTGAAGTTGCTCACAGTGAGACAGAGAGCAGGGGCCAGAGAGTCTTGTTGGAGGCTGGGGGTGGTGTGCTGGGTTTTGAGGAAGGAATATTTATATTGGGAAGATAAGGTGAAAAGATGCTTTCCCAGAGGGAATGACTTGAGCACAGACCCCACAGCTAGGGCAGGATGTGGTAGAAGTGGGGAGAGAGCTTCAGACACCAGACACCCCCTTGGGATGGCTCTGTGGTGTGTGTCTGTGTGGGAAAGGTGGGAACAGAACTGAGTCAGGGATCAGCTGGGAGTCTGGAGTCTGAGGGCCCTGGTGTTCCAAGTGAGAAACTGGAAGTCTGTCCTGAAGGCAGAGGAGAATGTCAAGCACAGGCCAGAAAGGATGAAGCTGAACCCCGCCCCCCATGCCCTGGCAGTATTGCCCACTGTGGAGGGCACAGGAGGGCACCTCTGCTCCGAGTCCCTTTCTGCTGTTGACTGATGATGACGGAAGCTGGGTGTTTATTTGTGCTGGCCTCCGCCTCCCCAGGTTCTATAAGCTTGTGTCATCACACCTGGCCTTTTAACATTCTGGGGATCCAACTCAGGTCTTGGAGCTAGCAGCGCCAGCACTTTGTGGACTGAGCACTCTTCCCAGACCCTAGCCCTTGAGTTTTCAGTGCTGATTGTAGAGTCACTAAATGATGCTGGATTCCGGAGAAGGGGGTGATGGGGGAAAGGATGTGGAGGAATGCCGTGGTACCCTGCCCCCTCTCCACTCTGTTTATCCTCTAAGAATGGGCTTCCTCACCTGTCCCCTTCCCTCCTCATCAGTGTCCTGGACACCAGGCCCTCAGTAGGTACTGCTCTTGTGGAGGACAGGACAGCCTTACCTTGCAGCAGCTGCTGGTTGAGAGAGATAGTCTTCTCATACTGAGCACAGTATGGTGGGGGATGGGGCTGCTGGTGGGGAGAGGAGAGAGAGAGCTGGAAGGGACTGCTCTGTAAGTGGGAGGAGATGCAGCTGATGATAGCCTGTTTCCAAAAGTGTCCTCTCGGGAGGGTGGGGGTGGGGTGGGAGGCAGTGCTAAAGCTTCTTTCAGGTAGCACAGCCTTCTGATAGTACTGTGTGTGTGTGTGTGTGTGTGTGTGTGTGTGTGTGTGTGTGTGTGTGTGTGATGTTGGCACAGTAGCATGCCAGGTTTGTATGTGGAGATCCAAGGATAACCTGGAGTGTTGATCCTTGTGCTGGATACTTTTATGCCAGCTTGACACAAAGTAGAATCACTGGAAGGAAAGGAGCCTCAAATTGAAAAAAAAAAAAGCCTCCATAAGGGATTGATGGTAGAGAGCCCAGCCTATTGTGAGTGGGGCCATCACTGGGCCAGTGGTCCTGGGTTCTATAAGAAAACAGGCTGAGCAAGCCATGTGGAGCAAGCCAGTAAGCAGCGCTCCTCCATGGCGTCTGCATCAGCTCTTCCCTCCAGGATGCTGTCCTGTTTGAGTTCCTGTCCTGACTTCTTTTGAGATGAACAGTGATTAGGAAAACTAAGCCAAATAAACCTTTCCTTCCAAAGCTGTTCTGGACCTGGTATTTCATCATAGCCATAGCAACCTGAGCTAGGAAAGCCCTTGTCTTAGTGACTTTTATATTGCTGGTGTGTCAATGTCCGAGACAACTTATTTTAAAAAATGTTTAATTTGGCTTATAGTTTCAGAAGGCTAAGAGTCCATGGTCTGAGACATGGTGACAGGAACATCTAAGAGCTCACGTCTTTTTTTTTTTTTTTTTTTTTTTGATTTTTCAAGACAGGGTTTCTCTGTAGCTTTGGAGCCTGTCCTGGAACTAGCTCTTGTAGACCAGGCTGGTCTCAAACTCACAGAGATCCACCTGCCTCTGCCTCCCGAGTGCTGGAATTAAAGGCATGCGCCACCACCGCCCGGCTGAGAGCTCACGTATTGATCTGCAAGTAGAAGACAGGGACAGGGGATGGGGAAGGGCTGGGGATGGCGGAAGTCTTTTGAAACCCCAAAACTCACTCCCAGGGAGGTACCTCCTCCAACAAAGCTGTACCTCTTAATTCTTTCCAGACAGTTCCATGAACTAAGGTCCCAATACTCAACCATGAGGCTGTGGGGATCATTCTCATCTAAACCCCTGCAGTTCTCAACTTTCACCTTGTTTGAGATGGCCTCGCTGCCATTTGCTGCTGCGCACTCCAGCTGCCCCATGCGCTTTTGGGGATTCTCCTAACCCCATCTTTCATCTCGGTCTAGGAGCAGATGCATGCTACTACACCTGCTTTTCCGTGAGTTCTGGGGCTTCAGATTTAGTCTGCATGCTTGGACCACACGCACTTTCCACACACAGCCCCCTCCCCAGTCCCCTGTATTTATTTATTTTTGATCTGGTTTGTTCTTGCACCCCATTTTCATACAAGCATGGGTCAGGACATAAGCACATTTACTGTGTTGGGGGTGGTTCATGAAGGGGCCTTTCAGCCATGGGTGTCAAGCATTCTGTATAAAATAAATATTGCTACTTTACAGATGCCTAGAGGGGCTACTGGAAGAGATGAAATACTTAAAGCATTTTATCTTGACATTGCCTGAGAATATGAGACTATGACTGTATGCAGGAGGGGGTGAGCATTGCTCTCACAAGCTGGAGACCATGAAAGGAACTTTTACTTGCCTTTTAGTACTGCTACTTAGGTATGTAGGCAGTAAACAGAGGGGAGGTTAGCATCCAGGCTCCTGCTTGGATCCCACCCTGCTGTAGCCTCATGATCTGCTCCGGGTCACTCTCAGTGTCTGTCCTGATAATGCTGGAAACACAGCCATCACCAAGCCCTAAGCATGTGACCTGTGAGGGGCCCACTGGTGTGAGTCACTGGGAGGGAGCTAAGGGTTAATAGCCGAGTGCTGCAGAGACACAGGGCTGTTATCAGACAGTGCTTTTCAGTCCTGGCTCAGGCCCTCACTGGACAGGAACTAGCAGCTGGGGGCAGTGACTAATGCCTGCGGGTAGGCTGAGGTCTCGAGCCTCACTGAGAGTTCCAGCCTCTGCCTGGTGGAGGAACCCTGATGACCAGTGGGTTGTCTGGGCTAAATATCAAAGAGCCACCTCTGGAATCTGTTTCCTGGCTTGTCCATCCTCCCACCTCATCCTTCAGGGTGGAATGGGACTTATAAGGGAGCACTCCAAATTTGAAAAGGGTCCCCCCATACACAGGCTTAGGGGCGGGAGCTTGAGGGGGTGAGGTCATTGTGTTCCCACTTTAGTTGTTGAAACTCTTTGTTCTTTTGGAGTTGGCAAGACTTGGCTTTTCCTGAGCTATTAACAATGGTTTCCCTGTAAAGCTATTTATTGTGAGCCATGCAAAAATTGTATGTGCATGCATGTAGTAGAACACATGTACCCGCTCATGAATATAAACATGTAAATAAACATAGACACACATGCACACATACACACAAACATCTTGAAAAGTCAGTTCTGTGTTCCTCGTTTTGCTTTTTAAATAGCAGACTTAGGAAAGAAGAAGAGACCCTCAGTAAAGGAAAAGGAACTAGAATAATTAGACCTGTATGCCTTTCCTGGGTGTTAGGTCCATGTGCACTGCCTAAAACCAGCTCAAAATGTCACTAAGTAAGTGTCAGTTTTTGATCATTATAACTACAGAAATTGAAATGTCCCTCAAAGTCCCTGTGTGTAATCTTAGTTCCCAATGAAAGGTATTGGGAGTCAGGCCTGGGAAGAGGATTTTAGGTCATGAGGGCCATGCCTGTGCTTGGACTGATACCATTGCCATGAGAGTGCACCAGCTATTTTAAGAGTAGGTTTTGGACACGGGAGATAGCTTTGTTGGGCTGTCTGGGCTAAATATGCTTGCCTTACATGCATGAGAACTTGAATAGGTTCCCAGCATGCATGTAAAAAGCTGAGCATTGTAACACATGCCTATGATCCCAAGTAGTGCTGGTCAGCTAGTGTAGCTTAATCAGAGAGCCCCAAGGCCTTGTGAAAGACCCTGCCTCAAAAATCCAAAGTAGACATTGGCCTCTATGTATAGGCACACATGCACCTACCCACAGATGTGCATACTCTACACACTATAGTAGTGCCAAGGCCACTTCAGTCCCCTCTTATCCTTTTACTCCCTTACCCCTGGTACCGTGGGATGATATGTCACGAAGGCCCTGCCTGCATATGAACCTCATAAATAATGTGTTTTATTTTGTTTTTAAAAATCAATCTTCTGGTCTCCTGGCTTCTGTTTTAGCAACATGAGAGGAATGAGGATATTGACTTAAAAGATGACAAACTCTGTCTCCTGTGAGACTTGTCTGGATAGCACGCTCTTACTCACTAATTCGGTCAAGATGCTTCTGATGAGCGTGGGGAGGGCTAGAGATTTAGACATACTGTCCACATCTCTCTACCTTTTATCCATCTTATGGCCGATGGATGACTTGATTTGATCCGGCCAATGAGCAGAGTTTTCATAGGAAAGGCAAAGAGAGGATGGGGTCATCGGAGGTGTGTGAAGGAACCTGGGGTTAGCATCTCCACAGAAGGAAGCAGGGCCCTCCCAGATCTGCAGAATGCCTGGCTCTTCTCTCATCCCTTCGCTGCTAAGGACGGCATAAGGACATTGTTCCTGGTAACTAACACATGTGCCGCAGGAAATGGACTTACAGAACGTGTCAGAGAAGACCCTTGGGTGAACAGATACCCAGATACCCAGTGCTGGCCCAGCATGGTGTGAGCTCGGAATGCAGGACTGTGCCAGTGTGTAGACTTTCCAAGGCGAAGTTGTATTTATAGGAGATGTCTCTAGAGCCTCTGCCTGGCTTGTCAAACCCCACCCTTGGCAAACTCTGGGCTCACTTCACTTTTTTCTGGCATCTTAAGGTAGGCTGAGAATAATTCTCAGAATAATCCCAGGAGATTCCTGTTACTGGCTTGAATCTGTTTTGTGATTTTCATTTGTTTGTTTGATTTTTTTTTAATGTTTTATCGTGATTCTTAAAACATCTAGGTAGATTTTCAAGGCCCCTTTTGGGGTCAGTTGCCTGTAGTCACATTTAACAGGGAGGCTGAGGAGGATCACTGGAATTTAGGAGTTCAAGCCCAGCATAGCTGGGAGGGGTCATTCATAAGTTGTAAAACGAATACCCATGGAATCCATGTCTTCCTTTCTCCTAAGAGGTGACCAGCATCTCTGTGTCTTAAAAATGAAAATATTGATTATTTATTCTCAATGGGTCCAGATATTTGTGCTTAGATGTGAAGACATAGTAACATAAAAAAGTTAGAATACCCATCTAGATTATTGTTGGGAAAACACTCTTGGTTTTTGAAAGAAATATGATCTGAGACTAGAATCTTAAGAAAACAAATTTATAGGACTGGAGAGATGGTTCTGATCTTCCAGAGGACCCAGGTTCAGTTCCCAGCACCCGTATCTGGTGGTTCACACCTTCCTGTAACTCCAGTTTCTCAGGGGTCTGACACCCTCTACTGGCGTCCAGGGGCATCTGCAGATATGTGATACACATATAGACAAGTAGGCATTCACATACATATAAAAAATAAATCATTTATTTATTTATTTATTTATTTATTTATTTATTTATTTATTTATTTATTTATAAAAGATTTCTGTCTCTTCCCCGCCACCGCCTCCCCTTTCCCTCCCCCTCCCCCAATCAAGTCCCCCTCCCTCGTCAGCCCAAAGAGCAATCAGGGTTCCCTGCCCTGTGGGAAGTCCAAGGACCACCCACCTCCATCCAGGTCTAGTAAGGTGAGCATCCAAACTGCCTAGGCTCCCACAAAGCCAGTATGTGCAGCAGGATCAAAAAAATTGCCAATGTTCTTGAGGTCTCAGTAGTCCTCATTGTCCGCTATATTCAGCGAACCTGGTTTTATCCCAGGCTTTTTCAGACCCAGGCCAGCTGGTCTTGGTGAGTTCCCGATAGAACATCCCCATTGTCTCAGTGTGTGGGCGCACCCCTCGCGGTCCTGAGTTCCTTGCTCATGCTCTCTCTCCTTCTGCTCTTGATTTGGACCTTGAGATTTCTGTCCGTTGCTCTAATGTGGGTCTCTGTCTCATTTCATCGCCTGCTGAAGGTTAATATTCAGGAGGATGCCTATATGTTTTTCTTTGGGTTCTCCTTCTTATTTAGCTTCTCTAGGATCACTAACTATAGGCTCAATGTCCTTTATTTATGGCTAGAAACCCAATATGAGGGTCTCTGTCTCTGACTCTGTCTCCTTTCATCGCCTGATGAAGGTTAATATTCAGGAGGATGCCTATATGTTTTTCTTTGGGTTCTCTTTCTTATTTAGCTTCTCTAGGATCACTAATTATAGGCTCAATGTCCTTTATTTATGGCTAGAAACCCAATATGAGTGAGTACATCCCATGTTCCTCTTTTTGGGAAAAAAATAAATCTTGAAAACAAGAAAACAAAGTACTGGAGAGATGGCTCAGCAGTTAGAGCATACACTGCTTGGGTTTGTTTCCTAGCACCCACGTTGAGCAGCTCAGAGGTACCTCAACTCCAGCTCCAGGGGGATTGGGCCTCTGTGGGTGGACACCTGCATAAATTTGCATATATTTCTTCTATATGCATATAATTAAAAAGAATAAAAATACTTTCAAAAAGGAAACAAAATTGCATTGAAAATTCACTAAAATATGGTATGTCCACAAAAATATTTAGTAGCTAAATTCTTAGTCTTTATATAATAACAAAATGATTTTTATGCATATTCTTTTATTTATTTGTTTGCTTATTCTTATTTATTTTATTTTGGTTTTTCAAGATAGGGCATTTCTATATTACAGTTCTAGCTGGCCTGGAACTAGCTCCTGTAGACCAGATTGGCCTCAAACTCAGAGATCTGCCTGCCTCTGCCTCCCAAGTTCTGCGTTTAAAGGCATGCGCCACCATTGCCCAGCTCTTATTTTTATTTTTTAAATTTATTGAAAATGAACTTTTTTCTCACATTATGGTTTCTCTCCCTCTACTCCTTCAGTTCCTCCCCACCGTCCCTCCCATCTACATTCGTTCCCTTTCTGTCTCTTATGAAAACCATACATATTTTTTATGTGCTTTTATCTATTATTATTACCATAAATCTTGAAAAGTTGAGTACTGATCCCTACCCTAGCTTTGTAAGAGAAGACCCATGCCGAGGCTCTTAGATGACAGCTCCAGCAGTCCTGAGCAGTCCTGGTTGCCAGGACAGCCACACTGTCCACTGCACCTGCTGCAATAAGCCCGCATTCCCTGCTGATGCGATTACTTCACAGAACAGGCCGCCATTTTAGGACTCTGCTTGCGGAGGACTTGGGGATAATTGAGAGAACTAAAAGAGAGGGCTTCTGGGAAATGGTAATGTAGGATCTTTACACTGAGGAACAATTGACTGTTCTCCATTCAGGCATTAAAGGGCCATTGGATTTTCAGAGGTATTTGCAATGCTCCTTACTCCCAGTCTGTTTTCTCCTTTAACACTAAGGAACATTGTGGACATTGTGAGAGGGTTTTATATGTTTGTTTAGATAGACCTAGGGACTGTTGACTGTTTCTAGTCTTTGATTTGCTTTGTCTGTGTCTTCACTGGTTTCTTGGGTTGACAAGTGTCTAACTATTGGATGGGAAGTGATCAGTTAGCTATGTGCCTGTGTCTCCCGGTGTGGAGGCCTTGACCATGTGGTGGCTCAAGAAGCCTTTTCATTTTTCTCTGAAATCTCTGTCTCCCTCTCATGATCCAAAGTAACTAGAATGTGAACACAAAAGGAAAAAAAATATTGGAATGGTTGCTGTAGTTTCCAAACAAATGACCTCACTGTCTGAATTCTGCTTTGTGCAAAAGAAACCTTAACTTTGTCTTATAAAAAAAAGTAATGGATCTTTGGGGAAACAGATCCAAATCCCCATTTAGTGTATGTGGGATGGGGGTTGAGGAAGGCTGGCGCTGACTCTACAGACAGACTATCACTAATATAATATAACTGTGTTACACCAACGTAATAATGATCGCCAAAGAGACACAGCAGCTCAGATTGCTAAAGACTGACAGCCCCTTCCTCAAGCAGTCAAGTCATTCTACCTTGTAGAAGCCAACTCCCTGTGAAGTTTATTCGGCTCTGTGGTCCCAGAGTGAAGAGGGTTGCCAGTTTGTATCAGTGAGTGCCTTGGCCTTACCTCATCTGCTTACCTTACTCCCTGTTGCACAGGGGAGCTATTATGGCATCCACTGGTTGGGCATAAGCTGCTGGGTTGCAGTGGTTAGTAGTCAGGACCAGCTGCAGCGAAAGCCCAGGGGGAGGGGCAACTGTTTGGAGGATTATGTTTCAATGTATAATTGGGTGAAGATTTAATTTAAGAACCCAGACCATAATCAGAAGCCTCATTTCCTACAGAATGAGTATTTTGATTGTCTATTTCAGTTCATCAGAATGAAACGGGACAGGAGTATGTTTGCTGTGCCTTAAGATGTCCTAATTCCGATGGTCCTCAAGCATTTCCTAGGGTAGACTCTGGTCCCTTGAAGGTCATCTATGGTTCCCAAGCATTTCTTGGGATGTTTTCTGGTCCCTTGGCTCTCATATCAATTGGTTATAATCCCCAACACACACAGCTTTCTTCCAGGGAGGAAAGCTTACAGTTAGCTCACCGCTTTAGAGGGTTCGTTCTATCATGGCGAGGGACATGTGGTGGAGTTCAGGGTGGCAGAAATACATGTCAGAATTTCCCCAATTAGTGATAGATCAGAACTAGGGGCCAGTTCTACCCTTCAAAGGCATGCGGCTGTTAACCTGGTTTAGCTACCCTCCACCTCCTTCAGGTCCTACAGCTTCTTAGAGTAACAGCCAGCAGCCGGGGACCAGGAATGAAATATTAGCCTATGGAGAACATCTCAGATTCAGGTCCTCCCAGGTCTGCCAACTTGAAGTGCAGAGATGGAATGTTCTCTCTTGGTCTATGGTCTTTACCTCTCAAAGATTTGGATTTGTTTTTTATATCTTTAGATTTCGTTTTTTTTTATTTTCGAGACAGGGTTTCTCCATAGCTTTTTGGTTCCTGTCCTGGAACTAGCTCTTGTAGACCAGGCTGGCCTCGAACTCACAGAGATCCTCCTGCCTCTGCCTCCCGAGTGCTGGGATTAAAGGTGTGCGCTACCACCTCCCGGCTAGATTTCTTGCTGAAGGTTTTAGGTAATCTTATGGACACACACAAATGGTTTTGCTGCTCTTTGAACCCTGATTTTTTTTTTTTTGATGGAAACCGGAAACCTTGGCTTGACTGATGTAGGTCTTTTTGGATTAGAGAGGCAGAAGGGGGAGAAGGATGGAGAGGGAGGGAGGGGGAAGGAGAGAGACAGGAAAAGGGAGGAGGGAGGAAAAGGGAAGGGAAGGAGAGAGGGAGGGAGAGAATATGAATGAATTAGGCAATGGTTAGGATTTGGAACTGTAGGCTACTTTGCCTCCTCCCCTGTCTAGAGCCAGACAGAACAAGAATCACATTTATTTAGACACGGAGTTTTACTAGGAAGGTAACTGCCCGTTGTTGGTCCTGATCCTGTACTGTTCTGTGTTCTTTGCCTTGGCATCATCTCTGAACACAACACCTCCAGCCATTGGTTTCCAAGGGCCCCTGAATCCCCAGTCTGGGCTCTGAGAGGCTCTGCTTGATCTGCAGTGGGGTTATGGAGTCTCTTTCTCTGACTGAAGATGGAGAGTTTGCCAGCTCTGAGGCTGCACCCAGCCTGGAGATTAGGAATTCCGCTCTTCCTTCTTCATCATCTGAAATCCAATCAGGAGTGTTCACTGTGGTGAGAATGTTGCTCCCCTGCTGTGATAGTTCATCTTGTGATAGTTCATCTTGATTGCCAGTTTGATGGGATTCAGCATCGCCATGGAAACAAACCTCTGGGCATGTCTCTGAGAGGGTTTCTAGATTGGGTTAACTGAGGTGAAGAGACCAGTAAATGTAGATGGCACCATTCCATGGGCTGAGACCCTGCACTGAGTAAAAAAATGAGCTAGCACCAGCATTCTTCTCTCGGCTTTCTGATTGGATGATGTGGCTTTCAGCTTCGTGTTCTTGTTGCCATGCTGTCCTTACCTGGTGAACCTGATGGACTTTTTTTTGGTGGTAGGGTTTCTCTGTGTAGCTCTGACTATCTGGAAACTAGCTCTATAGACCAGGTTGGCCTCTAACTCCGAGTTCTGCCTGCAGCTATCTCTCAAGTACTGGGATTATAGGCATGCACCGCCACACCTGGTTAAATAATACATTTCTTATTGAGGTCTCTGAACTGACATTTGTGTTTCCTTCACCAGTGCGCTGCTGCAGGGTAACATCTGGACTGGATCGAGGCTCCTCTGGTGCTTGGATGTCCCGAAATTCCTGGATCATCTTGTTGAAGACCGTGAGTAATGGCC
The DNA here is from genome assembly GCA_025134845.1 of Neodon shergylaensis. NCBI lineage: Eukaryota > Metazoa > Chordata > Mammalia > Rodentia > Cricetidae > Neodon > Neodon shergylaensis. Next base: position 1,512,543 of record JABTXL010020982.1, on the reverse strand, counting down.
ATGTTGCTGTTTCATGAGCCTAAAGATATTGTGAGCAGCAGTTAAAAGAGTTCAGCCAGGCCTGGTTGATGGGCTCATTCCATGCAGGCACAATTGTCCTTCAGCCATTGGTTGCATATGCCCTATAATAACCATGAATTTGACCCAATATAAATTATGAAATTACTTAAAACATCATGACATTTTTGGTGATATCTGTGTCTACCTACCTTCTACCTATCTACCTACCCATCCATCCATCATCCATCCATCTACCCATCAATATATGTACGTATATGGCTATCTATATCTATATATTTTTTGATAACTCAATTTCATGGTACTCCAACTTGAACTTTGTAGATAACAACATTTTTCCATTTGGAAGAGCAGGCAGCATCAGCTGGTCTTATGAGACACCTGCAAGTGGACTGTCAGAGGCCACATTCCAAGCCATAAACACGGCTCAGGCACAGAGCAGGTAGAGTGAGGGCCTGAGGGGCATGGCAGGGGAAGGTGTGTGTCAGAGGGGGTTAAAGGGAAGTCTCGCGTCCACATGATGAATGAACCCTGAAATCACACTTGAGGTACCTATGCAGTAGTGTTGGCTGAACAGCTGGCAGGTCACCTCCGTAGACACTTCCAACATATCTGGTTTCTGTTTTACAAGAACTAAACCGATTCTCCTTCTGAGTCATGGATAGTTCAGAAAGCCGTATATAGCCCTTACAGCATCTGAGATGCTGGGCTAAATGTCTGGTGTACATCCCTGCAACTTAACTCTCCCCAGTCCAGGTGGCAGGTGTGCCCGCTGTTTCAGTGAGGCCTAGGATGAAGGGACTCACTGGAGTCACACTGTAGGAGTAAGGTAGCGGGCGAACAGCCGGGATTGTTGGTCTCACATGGGACTCTTTCTGCTCTTCATGTCGCTTGCTGGTCCATGAGTCAAATCCTTTTTCTTCAAGGCACATTATCAGTCTAGCACTGCAAACTCACGTTAGTCCACCTAGCTCAGCTTCTACCCTGACTGGAAATAGGGTTTTCTGGACAGCGTATAAGGGTTGCTCGTTATATACTACTCATTCAGCATGTCCCGAGGAAGGACCTTCCCAGGGAGACAGTTTTAAACCATGTTGGTCCCTTGAGTTAGGGAAGGCCTTGGCGGTGTTTTTTTGTGTTGTGCGACGTTTGCTGAGAGGATGCGAACAGATGTATATTCACTGCAGGTAGGGCACAGATGGCAGACCAAAGAACTGATTCCACCTGTGTCTAGCTTAGTGGACTCCCAAGTTTAGCATGGGTAGCTCAAAGGCAGCTGTATCACCAGGAAGCTCACCCTCGTATGGGTGACATCTCATGAAGGCTGTTATTCCTAGAAGTCCTTGACCAACTCCCAGTCAGCTTGGTTGGCTCAAGAGTTCCTCCTCCTGAGCAATTGCTTGCTGTTTTATAGAGGAATCTTGTGAGGTCTGTAACTTTCAGGATCTCTCTGAGCCTTGCAAGTTGCTTTTACTTTCCCAGTCTTAGGGCCTTCACCTTTCTTCTGGGAAAGGACTTTCTATTCAGAAGAAATAGCTATCTAACAGGCAGATAGATGTAAACAGGAAATAGAAATGTGAATTTTGGGGGATGGGTGTCTTATACTGCCTCTGCCAGCCTTAGCCTCTGCCAGCCTTAGAGGTGGTAGGTGCTGGTGGCTCAGGGAGATAGAGCTGTAACTCAGTCCTTGTCGGCTCACAGTGGGGAGATAGGAAGTGAAAGGTCAGGAGTTGGCTCACTGTGTCATAAAGAAAGAATTTCCAGCCACTCGAGCACTTCTGTATCAAAGATAATCTCTAAACAGCTTCGTTGTGCTCAGATTTATTTAGTCTGTTCTATGTCAGCCACACAGACCAGGTATTTTAATGGGTTTTAAGTTTTCAATTTGACTTGTCAATATTTGACTTCATGTACATGTATGCAGTTCATGGTTGGGCCAAGGCATTTGCAGTATTGAGTTTCTTCATTTAGCCAATTATCCACATGAAATGTGCACACCAATTCCCACTGACACTTTGGATCCAAGCTCTTGCTTATATTGCAGGCTCTTCTGCTAAACTGGTGCATATAACTCTCTGCTGGGGTGTGAGATGCCAGGGGTGACAACTGCACCTAAGCATTAAGCCCCTCCTGTCCTTTTAGGTCCAGAGTTAGCCTTGCTTTTCTACTGGAATAAAGGCTCTGGGTCAGGATCTGCAGTGCAGTAGCTTTTCCCCCTGGATCTTGCTATGGTGTGCCTCCCTGTGTTGCTGTTCCTCACATCGGCCCCTGATGGCCAGTGGCTCTCTGTTTCCTTGGCTTGTTTCTTTAGCTTGAAATGTAGAAGTGATTTTGTTTTGAAGACAGTTGTCGATACAGGTTCTTTGACTTCTCTGTTTTTATTCAGGCCATGCATCTTCAAGCACTGGCAGCGGTGTCCTCTACTCCGTGTGGCTGTCTGATTTCCTCTGAATTTGTCTGACGTTTCATGTCACCTGAAGCCAACTGCTTTGTCTTTATACAGTGAGCCCCTAAGCGCAGGGCCGGATGCTGCAGGGATGGATGAGGCTTCCCTTATACTTGAATTTGGGGCCTAGCGCTAGACCGTAAGTGCAGTAGGCATTTGAGGTCTGAACCCAAGAAAACAATGTCCTTCCTTCCATTTGTGTCCCTAACTCCAGTCTGCTGGAAGCGCAACAGAGGAACATTGCACACCTGGAGACCAGGAAAGCCTGGGCCTTGGCATGGTGGTCATATTGACTCCTGTAATGACAAGTCTACACATGAGTGGTGTCCCCAGGCTTTGTGAGTTCAGGCATGCGGACCTCTCCAGGTCTTAGGTTATACGAGGCAATGGCAGAGAACGGGAGGAGTGGAAGAGCTGCTCTGAGAGGAAGGACAGTCTTTCCTGAAACTCAGGTGGTGTCCGTTCGTATCTCTTTTACACCTCTTCTGACTTTGCAAAGTTGCAAAAGTAATTCACAGCCTGTTGATATGCTGAATAAGAAAATACAGAAAAGAAGGGGAAATGCTCATAAAAAGAGGGCGCTTCCCCACTGATAGTTTCAGGTCAGGATGGCAGCATTGCCAGTCTTTGGGTATGACATAAGCGTTAATATTGCTAGACTAGCCACTGACTTCCCTTGTTATACCTGCCTCCCCTCCTCTCCTCTCCCTTCGTCTCTCCTCCTCTTCCCCTCCCACCTTCCCTCCTTTCATCTCTCCCTCTTGGGGCAGAGAACCTAAGGAGGTGCTCTACCACTGAGCTATACCCTAAGCCTTGCTTTTCCCTTTCCTTTTGAGACTGGGTCTTGCTAAGTGGCCTAGGCTGTCCTTCAACTTGCTTTATAGCCAGACACATCTTGGTCTTGTCTGCTTCCCTGAGTACTAGATTGCAATTACCACGTCTGGCTCTTGTTTTACTTTAAAATGACAAAGTAGAAAATTCAAAGGAATTATGGAAGAGTCTCTCCTCCAAAAGTCCGTGCCCATGGAGGAGGGCTGCTTTGAAGATGGCAATGTAATTCCTTTTTAGCTTGCCAAGGCAGAGAGAGACCCAACTTGTTCTGTTAGGTCACAGGCCCTCCATCTGCCTCTCTCTCCTAGAAATGAGACATGGCCCTCTGCTTTCCCTAGAGAGCTGATAGGAAAGTGTGCTGTCACCTTGCAGCCTCGTGGAACTGAGTTGTCACTCTCCCACCTACAGCTGAAAGCCGGCTGCTTCTCAGTCTCTACCAGCCAGACTCAAGGCGACTCTGGATTACAATTGACTTTTATCATATGAGTCGTATCCTAGCTTGTAGGCTATACCACATGTGTGGAACTTCCTACCCCTGGAAACCTGTGAGAACAAGAAACCCTGTTTGTCCCCTGAATCTGACAGGCCTGAAGGATCTTTCTCTTCAGAGCTCTACCACACTGCCTGTGGTAAACAGGGTATACCCCTGTTATTCTGGGAACTGGAGGGAACAAAAGGGAATTGAGGGCTCTCTCCCTTCAGCAAGGACCCTGTTCTCTTCATCCCTGATGGCTGTCTGTCCTCATGAAGTGTTCTTTCCTCCCTGGAAATTGGCTCTCCCACTTGGTCATCCCTGATGGCTGTCTGTCCTCATGAAGTGTTCTTTCCTCCCTGGAAATTGGCTCTCCCACTTGGCAGCCCTGTGGCTGCAACTCTCTTAATAAAGCTCTGCTGAAGTGATATTCATTTCAGCTTCCCTTCTGCACACCTATAACGTCTCTACCCTGGAAAATAATTCTGTGTGAGAGTCATACTCACTATGTTCTCCCTGCATGTGCAGTGCTGCGTGAGAGCCATAGTCAATGCATCCCCCTGCATGTGCAGCACTGTGTGAGAGCCATAGTCAGTGCATCCCCCAGCATGTGCAGCACTGTGTGAGAGCCATAGTCAGTGCATCCCCATGCATGTGCAGTGCTGCATGAGAGCCATAGTCAGTGCATTTCCCCTGCATGTGCAGTGCTGCGTG
>JABTXL010020982.1:1492202-1508052 GCA_025134845.1 Neodon shergylaensis | reverse complement strand
GTTAGTGCATTTCCCCTGCATGTGCAGTGCTGCGTGAGAGCCATAGTCGGTGCATTCATTTCCCCTGCATGTGCAGTGCCGTGTGAGCACCATATTATCTTTGTTTTTCATCTGTGCTTCAAGGTTAGATGCTCAATTTTCTTCCCCATTCATGAAGCCAACCGCAGAGCTGGTGATGTTCACAGAGAAAATGCAGTGGGGACACAGAGTTACTATGACTAAGTATGCAGAAGCATCTTCATTTCAGCTAACATGCACATTTAGGAATGCTGTTGACTGCTTTATGTAATGGGGGAAATACTCTTTGGCTGGCATCAAAATTGTTATACAATGCCTTCACAAGGCTTTGTTCTCAGGAAGTGTTTTTATAAACAATGTTACTCTTTGTGATACAGTTGGAACATAATACGTCATAGACCACTGTGCAATGACTACATATTGCTTTTTATGATGTTACGTATTTTCACATATAGTCACCCATTGTCTCATTCCTGACAACTTTTTTGCTTGTTTGTTTTGAGACATTTTGGAAGTATCTGTAGACCACGCTCCTTTCCCCTGATGTTTGGTGGTATCGATTCTGAGAGATGCTTACACACTCCTGTTCAGACTTCTGAGAGGGAAAGTAAGATGAGCGTGGAAGCTTCTTCTGTCCTTGCCTACAGAGACCTGGCTTCTCTGTGTGATCCAGTTTCTCTCCCTCCATCCTGGTTTGCAGGGACACTCCTGTGAACTCTTGCTTTGCCTGTGCTGGTCTGTAACTTTGCTGGAAGTACATTTCTCCAAGGCACTGTCATGCCGCACTGCTGTTCAGCAGGCCTCTGTGACAGATCCCATATTTAACAGCAATGGTAACACTCCCTGGGGATGAGCCTTGCTGGCCTGCCTAACCGCCGTAGGCTGCTTCCTGCTTTGCTGTTGCCTGTGCTCTGTCTGGCCCATCCTTTTATTAGTATCCTTAGAACAGATGAGAACTATTTCTAACCCAAGTTCTCCTGGATTATTCATGGTTTGTTCTCCTGTTTATTTCATGCCCACTTTAAAAGTGATGCCCCCTTCTCTGGACTGCTCTCCTGTGTGGCTCCACCCCCTTCTCTGTATTGCTCTTCAGCGTGGCGTGGCTCCAGTGGGCCTGGGTTTTAAAGTGAATAGAAAGCTGTGCTGTCAGAAATCATGGCCTCCCTTTTCTTCCGGGGTTGCAGGGCTGCTTCTCCCAGATGTTGATTGAACAAAGAAGTGGGCGTTCCAAATAGGCTCCACCCCAACAAACCCTGTTGCCAAAAGCCTCCAGGCTTTGGCATGGTCTTATTAATGAGACAGCATAGTAGTCAGGACAGAAGCTGTCTCATTTAGATGTTGTGTTCCATGGAACTATTTCTGTGATAAAAATACCCTCCCTTCTCAGAGCAGAGGCAATCACTTCAGTATCTCCTGCTGTGCAGCAGAGGAAGCCAGTCAGCACAGGACCCATGGGCTGCATTTGGCCCTGTGTCCTTTGGCCAGTTATGTGGCTCCTAAGAGACGTACAGTTGCATGGAGAAAACGTGAGGGAGGGTGACCTGGGGAACCAGCTGCCAAACTCCCAGCACTGACTCTTGCCTCCCTGCCCCGAGCCATTGCTCAGCTGCTGCTGGGACTGCAGGGTCTGCAGTGGAGAGGGTGACTCAGAAGTTTGGATGAATCAGCTCAGCTCATTTCAGCACAGGAGCAGGGGAAGAGTGAGTTGGCCTGGGTTGGGTGCTGTTCCTGGGGTTCCCTGAAGAAGCGGATGTGAGCTGTTGCCTGGGCACCTGTCTAGACCACTAGGGTCTGCTGGTTGGTTACACCATAACTTGGGATATATTTTACTTTTTCAATTTTCAATTTATTTCTTTCATATTTGTGTGTGTGTGTGTGTGTAGGCGCATGCACGTGTGTGGAGGAGCTAGAAGCCAACCTCGAATGTTGTCCCTCGGACCTGTTTGCCTTACTTTAAAAAATGTTTTATTTCCTTATTTTGTGAGTGTGCACACATTATGATAGAGGGCAGAGGACAGCTTTGCGGAGTTGACTCTCTACTGTCCCCTTGTTGGATCCAGGGATCTAACTCAGGTTGCCAAGCTTGCTCAGCAAGCGCTTCTACACGCTGAGTGGTCTCACCAGCCTGGTGTACCTTACTTTTTTGAGATAGGGTCTCTTCACTGGGACCTGGGTCTCACTGTCTTTAGGTTATGCTAGTTAGCCAGAAGGCCTCAGAATCCTCTTGTCTGTGTCTACCTGGTACTGGGACTGTGTGTGCCACCATGCTTGGCCTTCCACTGGGCTTCTGTGGATCAAACTGAGGTCCTCATGTGTACACAGCAAGTTCCTCACCAAATGAACCACTTCCCATGCCAAGTTGTATTTTTATTTCCAAAAAGAAAGATCTCAGGGTTCTGGAAGCAAAATATGTAAAACAAGGGCACCAAGCAAGTTCAGCCCGCTCAGAGCACACATGTCACGTGTTAATTTTCTCTACAGAGCTGTCCAGGAGTCATTGCTTCTTCTATGCATATGAATACAGGATGTTCTTACTCTTTCAGAGTCCTTTCTTGATAACTCTTGCAAATCCCTGTTTGTCAGGTAAAATGATGCCTCCACAGGTTTCAGAGGTTAAGATATGAATGCCTTTGAAGTCTGTTTTCTGTTGGCCAAGTGTGGTTAAATAGTCCAGTGTTGGCAGGAAACGCAGGCACAGGGACCCAAGTATCTCCTGATGGCTTCTCCTGCTTCGCTGTGTTATATGATGCCTGGTGGCCGACTCCCTTGCAGACAGTGAATCCCTTCTTGGTAGATAGTTTGACCCTAAAAAGGAGGCGATGGGGCCTGAGGAAAGCGAAGAGAGCCCTCTTCCTATGAGTAGAGGGCAGATGTTTCTGCAAGTTCCGGTGCACTGTGAGAGAGGCTGCTATATTCATGGTTCACACTCATGAACTGGAACAGAGGCAATCCAGGCAAGCGCACAGTGAGAGCGAAGGCAGGAATGGGACCTGCTGAGGGCCAGGGCGGTGGTTTGTAGGCTCATGGTTTTGTCAAAAGAGCTTCACACAGATCACCAGCCGGATGCAGTGGGACTAACAAACTGTGAGAATTGCAACAGAGTAGCCAGAATGTATGTGCGTGTGAATTTGAATAATTGGTGAGTGACTACCCAGCACTGCCAATGAAAACAAAGCTTGAATGAGGCCAATTTTCAAATTCTGTCTGATGAAACATAAACAGAGTGTTTACGAAGCAGCCACACTGCCTGAGCGGTTATCTTCAGAATACAATGTGCAGCCAAATGGCTCCTAATTGGTCTCAAAATATTTACCAAGCCTAGCGCTATCTGTGTAGTTTCTATTGAGTTGTTGATTTACTCCAAAAAGACAGTAAAATATGAATATTCCAAGACTAACAAAAACAACTGTCACAAGCGAGGTGTTAAAAGGCATAAATACAAAACACACAGGTCCTTGACAAAACAGAAATATGCGCGTGAATCCTCTTTTCTGCTTTCCTTCATCTCAGAATGTGAGGTCCAAAAAAGTCACGTACCCCTTAAAACTTTCCATATAGCTGCTAATAATGGCAAAACTGTCATTTCAGAAACCCTGGTTTCTTACTTTCCTTTTTTTTCCTCCCAGGACCCCGAATATCTCAGCATGGTGGTTTCAAAACAGGTTTATAGGTCTAGGGAGGTGGCTCCGCTTGTAGAGAGTTTGCGTAGTAGCATGCATGACGTCCTGGGTTCGGTCTCCATCACTGTATAAACTGGTTATGGTGGCTCATGCCTGTTACCCCAGCACTTGGGAAATAGAGGCAGGAAGAACAGTTGGTCGAGGTCATCCTTGAGCATTTCAGTTCAGCCCGAGATAGGAGAAACAAAGCAAAACGAAGAACCAGGTCTATTTCCAGTCCCTTTTGTGTCCCTTATCTTTATAAGTGGACTCAATTTAGCTATGTTACTAAGCTATAGAATACAATGGAAGTGGGGGGGGGTGACTTCAGAGACCGTGTCATCAGAGGCATGGTGGCTTTCTTAATCTCTAAGATTTCTCATCGGGAGCCTGCTGCTATGTGGAAGGACACTCAGGAATCCTGCATAGGGCTGATGGCATGGTTCATGCCTGTAATTCCAGTGCTGGGAAGGGAGAAGCGGGAAGATCTAGAGCTTGAGGTCTGCCTGGTATACTTGATACCCTGTTTTTATAACAACAAAGACAAACCTATATTTTGAGAAATCAAGACCTCTGTCAAAGTCATGTGAGTGCCATCCTAGAGGTAGGACCTCCTGCCTTCCTTTGGGCAAGCCTTCCTGTGATCTAGTCCCCGAGAGAACCGTGGAACTGAGTGAGTACTCCCCAATTCCGGAAAACCCCTGCTGCAAAACTTGTCACCCTGAGTTGGGTTGGGCGGGAGACTAGGCAATGGCTGCCTCCACCTTCTAAAGTCCCAGGGACAAGCCAAATTTTGATTTCATTAAGTTCTCCTTGGGGAACCGATGAGTTTGTTGGTTTACAGAGTCATGGGTGAAGGTGGGTGACCCCCGAGCACCCATACTTGAAAGTTTGCACCCTGCATGGATGATGATGTCTCCTAGGACACTAAAGACCCAGGGTGGTATTTACACAGCTGCACAGATGAAGCACCTTCCTCTACTCTTTTCCTGGCTGTCTACTCCAGCTCCTCCCAGAGTCCGCAAGACCCTGTGAAATTAGAGCAGGATTGCATAGGAGTGGCGGCTCTGGCGAGGGCCCCCCTCCTTCTTTCTCTGAGGGAATCTCCACAGCCCGCAATTTCCCCTTTGATGATCTTTTCCAAGGAGCACTACTGTTCTGATCTGAAGATGGTGGCAGTTTGGCTCAGAGGATAGACCTGTATGCACACCAGCTCTTGACTCACAGAGGTTGTGAGATAATGTTTATTTTAAGCCACTCCACTTTGGGGTAACTCTTGGCAATACTGGTGGTAAACAGTAGACTTGAGACAAGATGGTTAGCACTTTTGCTGGCACATGTGTGCTCAGACTCCCAGCTCTGAGTCATCTGTAGTGATGTTACCATTATTTCGCCGTTTCGCTTTTGAAAGAGATGGCTCCCATAATAGACATGTAAGTTCCACCCTTCCCTAGGTGTGTGTGCGCTTTGAAATGACAGTTGCTAAGATTAAATTGATTTATGGTCTCATTTGTTTCTCGCTTTTCTGATTTGTTCTGGGCAGTTGTTAATGCTTGAGCTTTCTTGTGTGCTTATCTCTGTGTGACTCTGTGACTCGGGACACGTGCTTACCCATGCCCTCGGAGGAATCTGTGGTGACAGGAAGCCTTTGGCACATCCTGAAGACAGCTGGTTGGAAAATAAATACACCCAGGCATATGTTCCCAGAGGATGTGCCTGAGTTGGAGTAAAAATTACAGGCATCCCCAGGGAAACCCCACTAGGAGATTGCCCATCTTCCTTAAAAGGGTGTTAGTCATTTCTTATCCTGGGTTTTGGCCCGAGGCAGTGCTCCAGGGTTGTGTATACCCTTAATTTTGAAAGACAAATGCTTTGGACCCATAGAAATCGTTCGTGAGGAGAGGGCCTTGGCCAAGCACTAAGATTCCTCTCTCCGTATGTGTCTACAGTGTGCAGATGTATAGGTAAGAGGTTGGTATCAGACGTGTGTGTGTGTGTGTGTGTGTGTGTGTGTGTGTTTGTACGTGTACACAGATGTGCAGGTGTGTATGGAGGAATGACAAGGCAAAGCTTGGGGCTGGCTAGTTAATAATTTCTGTGTGTTTTGGTCTATAGAGCTAGGATGGAACAAGTGTGTAATCCTAGCACCCATGAGGACAATGGTGAGTTTGAAGCCAGCTTGGGCTATATAGAAAGATGTGGGGAGGGGTCTTTAATATAATTAACCTTGTGGTTAGCAGATTTAATAAAAGAGAAATGGAGAGATGGAGAGATGGCTCAGTAGATAAAGCACCTGCCATATAAATGTGCTGGCCAGAGTTAGGACCTTTTGCAACCATATATAATGGAGGTGTATGTGGCAGCCTGTCTGTAAGCCCAGCCTTGGGAGGCAAGAGGCAAGGCGAGACCGGGCTGCTTGGATGCTGCCGGGATAATTAGCTAGCTAGTCTAGCCAAATAATGGTTGAGCCAATTTGAGAGGGCGGGGGGGGGGGGGGGGGAAAGAGAACTCCTCAACATTTCAGGGGACAGTGGTCTGGAAAGGCAGCCGGTATCACTCTCTGGCCTCTGGTATGTACATATATGTGCATGTATGCATGCATGCTCAAACATATATACTCCCACACATGCAAACATGCATGTACATATATCACATACATATAGACCATAGCCTTGCAACAGATGGGTTGGTGTTATCTGGGACTGGAGCCTGTCAGATTTCTCTGAGGTCGTTACCACCTTTTTTGTGTGTGGTGTTTGGAGGTTTCCTAACAGCTGTAGTGTCTTGCTCCTCCTTGCCTTCTGCCAGGAAAGGGGCTCTCCACCCTTCTGTGGAAGGTGTTCTGGGTGTGCTTGTCCTTATTCAAGTGCTTCTGGGTAGCTGGTGCATCTTCTCACTTAGAGTAAAGAAGCCTCTGAGAAAATGGGCGTGGGGAGGTGCTACTGTCCCCAGCCAGACCCCCACCCCCCAAGCTTCCAGTGTGAAGGTGTGCACATACATATTTTATATTTTATAATGCCTTAAATGTCTAGCTTATAATTGTTACAGTAAAGTAAAGCAGCACTGTTCTCTGAGTGGCTGCAGCAGGCAGCGGGTCCCGAGACCACAGCGGGCCACGAAGGCAGCCAGTCCCAGGCAGGGAGCCCCCGAATTTGGCGCTGTTCCCCAGACCACGCCACAGGTTCCTGAAAACAGCTGGACCTGGGCAGGGATCTGCATGGTGGTCCACAGGCCATGAGGGCCAGTGGGTCCTAGGCAGGGAACCTAGGCAAGGAGCTGCATGGTGGGTGAGAGACCGAGATGGATAGACAGGCTAGGAGACCACGCTGCGGGTCTCCGAAGGCAGCTGGTCCCAGGCAGGAAGCCACACGGTGGGTGAGAGACAGAGACCTATTTGGCATGCTATACAGAAAAAGTGGGCATTTATTTAGTGGGTTATGGAGGGGAAAGGGAAAGGAGAGAAGGGAAAGGGGGGGGGAGAGAGAGATAGAGATAGATGGAGGAGGGAGGGGAGAAGTGGGGAGAAGGAGCTAGGCAGAAGCTGCCTCTTCTAGAAAGAGACTGGAAGAAAGAAGCAGGGACTGGAAGCAGAAGATCTGCCCTGCCTCAGCAATTGTCCTGGGAGGGAGTGGGCAGGGCTTGTCTCTTAAAGGGACAGACCTTTACAATAATAAACTCTGAACTAGCTTGTTTTCAAATGCTTTTTATAACTTTTACTTAAAAAAAATTCAGACTCATAAAAACTTTACTACCTATTTTAAAAATGATACCTGGTCATGTTTTCTTTCCTGATTTTTTCCCCCTTACACATTTTCCCTTGGGGCTTTAAAATGTCCCCAAATTGCTGAGGCTGGAGAGATGGTCAGCACATGAGAGCACATAGTGCTCTTGCAGAGGACCTGAGTTTAGTTTTAGCACCTACATCAGGTGGCTCGTAAATAACCTGTAATTCCAGCTCTAGGGGAATCCAGTGCCTCTGGCATTTACGGACACCTGCACTCATGTGTGCAGAGAAACAATTACGCATAGTTAAACACAAGATAATCTTCAAAAAGTCCTCAGATTGTAAAGTTCACAATGAAAAACCTGCAAGTATATTCCTATTTTGCATCTCCCCAATCTGTTGCTTTCTGTCATGTTGGAATTTTTGTGATCATGGATTTCTATCACAGAGGACTGTTGTCATCATTCTTATGTTTGCAAAGGTCCTTGAGGTGAAACTTCAAAGAGGTGTGGTAGCTCAGAGTGATGTTGTGGCATTCCCTGCCATTGGTGACATTTTAGAATCATAGTGTCATTATTTTCTTCTTGCTTTACTGATGTAGACTGGAGGAGGCTGAGGATGTAGCTCTGTTACCACAATGTTTGCTTAGCATTCAGGAAGACCTGGACCAGACTCCCAGCACTGTGTATACCCCATGTGGTGGTGCATGCCTATAATCCCAGCTCTGGGAAGAGGCAGAAGGCTCAGGAGTTCAAGGTGATGCCTGAGCCTCATGGAACCTGTCAAAAGAAGAAAAAAGAAGAAGGAAAAAAGAAAAAACTTAGCCTCCCCCCCAAGAGAAAAATATCCCCACGAATCTGGAAAGAGCTAATTATGTGAATTCCTGTTCCCGCCTGCCTTCTTCGAGGGGCAGAGTAGGATGTTTGTAGCGCATAGCTGGAGAGCCAGATAATAGGCACAAATCATGATGTGGGAAACTGGTCCCTGAACAGCTGTCAGCCAGCTGCTGTGCTAGTAACTGGGCAAACAGTGCGAGTGTTCATCTGAGAATCTTGCGTTGTGCAGAACAGAGTCACGCAGAACCATGGTCCTACATACTTGTCACAGGCAGCAGAGCTGTGGGCTCACCTCTTCCACCTGCTGGGTTAGTCACTGCAGGCCAGTGCCAAAGCTGCCACCCACTTCTACTGAAACCCTGTGGAGGGACCCTTCCCCTGAAGAGCTAGACTGGATGATGCATGTGACCCTATGGCGAAGACACTTGGTAAATTACTGTCCTCTGTGTGATTAGTTATCCTTCAGGGTAGAATGATTTGAGCAGATTATTGCCAGGATGACTCTGTATTACAAAAAGCTTGCATTGGCAATAGTGCTCCAAATCTCTATGTTGTACTGTATAGAAGTGTACCAGCTGGTGGCTAGCACCAGTGCTGGCGAGCAGCCTCCAGGAAGGGACAATGCTGGGAAAGGTTTCTTTCAAATGTGTCACATTTTAGGGACCTGGCCTCCTTCAGACCAGTGTAGGCTGGCATGATTTACTTTTAGTAAGAGAGCAAATGGGAGAGACCGGCCGATGGTTTTTTTCATATGAACTTTACCCTTCGTTATTTCATTGTTTTTTGTTTGTTTTTGTAGTCCAGAGCATCCTCAGAGTTGTGAACCCCTTTTTGTGTCCTCAGGGCCATAAGCCCATGTTTCCCTTCAGGGTTTGTGTGGAGGTGCCCTGTTCTGCAGCCTTACATGGCCAGCTCCAGAGCAGGGACCTGGTGAGACTGGCCACAGCCTCTGCTAGGTGTGCTGGACCTTGGCTGGCTTTGTATTTGTGGTGAAACAAAGGCAGGGCTTCTCAGACTAAGGATACATCTTTTGGGCGTGTGTGTGTGTGTGGGGGGGTGGGTTGAGAATCTGGGCATGTCACTAATCCTCCTCCAAGCAGATATCGGCTGAGAAAGACTATGTGACCCTATTTAGGAAAATGCATACACCCTGTTAGCCTCTCTTCCCTTAAGAAGGAAAAATCATTACATGGCAGAGGTTCAGGCCTCGTGGGAGGTTTTTCTGGTTGATTTCCATTTTAAGAATCATGCTTCCATGGGTGTGATAAAATTATCAGTACATTCAGACCCCGCCCCATCCACCTTCGTGTGTGGGTCCATATCTTGTGATATCCTAGGCCTTTGCCCTCTTTCCAGCTCTGGCAGTCAAGGATACAGATGATATTGTAATGTGAGATGGGGGGAGATGTTCAGCTGAGAAGAGGTGGCACACAGGGTGGCCCTGTGTCCCCCCCCCCCTTCCCTCCCACATGTCTCATTCTGGCTCAGAGCTAGTAAGTGATGGGAAGGTTCTGAATACATTCTTTCAATCTAGCCTAAAGGTGACCTGGTCTCCTTAAAGCCTGCCCCCTCCCCAGATGCAGCTGCTCAGTCTTCCTAGCTACCCTGCCCCCATAGCCAGCCCAACCCTCCTTTCCCTCTCTGTTCCCACAGCACCGATTGCCACTGCTAGCGGGCATCAGCAGGTAAAGAAGAGTGTGCTCATGCTGTACCAGGCACAGACCCAGCTGCCCCGCCCTTCCTCCTGCCTGCCGCTCTGGACTGCAGAGTGCCTTGCTTTTTTCTGCACGTACAATAACATTGTGCAGAGCCTTCGAAGTCCCCTGGCTAGAAAACTGTACTCCTGGAAGACAGGATGTTGCTCATGTTGTTATTTCCAGCCATTTATCTAGTCATTCATTTCTTTATACAATTACCCTCCCAGGACCCAAGAATAGATAGATGAGCGTGATATGTTTAGGCACGTGATAGGCATCGTAAACTGCCGCTTCTTTTCTTGTTTTTCCGAGTGACCCGCAGAGAGCTGAGGAAAGTAGAAACCTTCTCCAAGAGCTCGCCCCTATGTAGCAGCAGCAGAGGGTCTGTCCACCCCTGGACCCTGACTGTGATGTGGAGAAACTAATCTTGGGAAAACTTCTTTTGGGAATGGCAATCTCAGAATTTACAGGCCAGCAGCTATCTCTCTGTTGGAAAGTTTCCCTGCCCTCTGCCAGCTAACTGTAACCTAAGCAAGGCAGGGAAGGGGATCCCAGTTTGCTGCTTTTCATGAGATGGGTGTAATCCGAGCATGAGGTTGAGTATGAGGAGTGGAGTTTGGAGGGCCTTGGAATGTGGATGCGGGGAAATTGGACCACTGGTGCTGCAAATGGTCCCAGAGCTGTCACCTGTTTTCCCCGGAGAGTGAAGACTGTTATTACTCATCCTTTCTCAAAACAAGTGGTTTTGTGTGTGACAAGCCCCGGGGGACCACATTCCACAGGATCCCTTTATTAACAAAATTGCGCCTTGCAGCCGGGCGGGTGTGGCTGGAGAGCCCTTCCCAGACAGAGCCCAGAGGCACCTGGCTGGGTAATTGCCAGCTTGCCTTTTGGCTTCTCAGTCTTTGATCACAGATGACCTCTCAGCTGTAATTTCTGGACCCTGCAAAATTTTCTCTTTTTTCCCCTCCTCTTTGTAGGTTTTATGAAGCTACCCGGGCTATGATAATGATTTGAGCAGTCACCTTGGAAAGCAATTAGAGTAGATGGGCAGGGTCAAGATCGATTTCATCCCTGGTATCTGTCTGAGGAGTGTTTTATATATGTAATGAGTGAGTTTGACCTGTCCAGCCAGCTGAGCAGGACTTCATTTCCCTGAGCTGGCAGCTTCGCCGATCCCGGGAAGCTGTTGGCTCAGAACTGTTTAGAGAGGGAGCCCAGTCGTTCCTGGGACCAGGGGTGCTCACAGGAAATCTGCTCAGAAGATTTTCACAGATCTCACTATGACCTAACTTCCTTAGAATTATCTAGAAGAGACGACAGAGAACTCCTTCTCCTAAGAGGGTATGTTTGAGCATGTGCCAGGTAAGGGTTGGAATTTGTGTCCTTAGAGAGCTCCACAGGTGAGTAGGATGATGGGTCAGGCCCGGGACTGTGGGCTTCTTTACCCATCACCTGTGCCTGTCAGGTCTGCATACCCCGGACTTCTTCCTGCCTCCGATGTTGTTCTTTATTGGTATCCCTGTCCAGACACTGTCCTAAAGGTAGTGCATGATGGTTCCTGGAAAGGGAGAATTCACCCAGGAATTTGTGTTCGTTTTGCTTTGCTACAGAGAGAAGTGCCCTACTTTGCACTCAGCTAGTTTTTTTTTTTTTTAAGAGTTGTAATGTCCATCAGTCTTTTGTTTTGCTGGTTTTTGTTCTTAACTGGGTTGTGAATTCCTTTCAGAGTTGCTTTGCCTTGTATTGCCCTATGCACACACATATCACAGTGTGATTTATTTGCATGTATGTGCTTTATCATGAGCCATGTTCTGTTTGATTGTGTCATCATTGCCTCTGTCCTCATGCCAGGACGTAGTCTGCTGGTCGCTTCTGCATACCTGGAGGCAAGCTCCCCACATATGCTGCATGACTGTCCCCTAGTTATGTGACTGATATTACAGTTGCTTTGCATGTTGGAGTTATATGTGTACATTTCTGATCCCCAAGAGAATGAGGCCTTTCTTTTGGGGGCATCCCCTAGTTTTAGGGCTTGCCTATTGCACAATAAGGATTTAAAAATTGTTTGCCAAGGGGATGGATGGATGGATGGATGGATGGATGGATGAATGCTGAGGAGTGGGAGCTCCCACCCAACTCAAACAAAAGTGTGTGAAGGCAGAGCCTGTGCGTGCTCTCCTGACTTGCTACTTAAGACTGAATGAAGAAAGGAAGCTGGGCGGCAGTGGTGCATGCCTTTAATCCCTGCACTCAGGAGACAGGGGCAGGTGAATCTCTGAGTTCGAGGCCAGCCTGGTCTACAGAGAGAGTTCCAGGACAGCCAAGGGCTACACAGAGAAACCCTGTCTCAAAAACAAACAGTCCGAGGAAAGGCTTATGGTTCCTGTCTTAACTGAGAAAGTTCAAATGTAGGCTTTTTACAGCTGCCCAAAACAGAAGCGAGATGGCTCAGTGGTTAAGAACGCTTGCAGAGGACCCAAATTTGACCCCCAGCACCCAAATCAGGCAGCTCGCAGTCCTCTGTAGCTCGAGTTCCTGGGGATCTGATGTCCTCTTCTGGCCTCTGAGAACACCACACCTGTACCTGGTACACATACATACATGCAGTCAAACATGAATACGTACAAAAATAATAAACTATAAAGATAGTGAAGTATATAGATGAAAGTCAGAACCTTCAAGTGCCCAGTCCAGTTTTTCTCTCCAACCTTAACTTGTCATCTCCCTATCTCTTGTGCTGATTTCATTCATTCTGACTGGTTTGATTCTGCAAACAATCCCCTCTGTGGGGTTTAGTGTTCAGTTGTTTTTTTTTTTTCAACTCTAATACATGTAGCCTTACATGTCCTCATCTACCTTCCTCAAGGCTGAGGATGAACTTTTCTTCAGCCAGAGGAGCTGGCACCCTTGAGCAGAGTGGGGTTGTTGGCTGATCTCATTGGCTAGAGTATTGGCTTTGAAAATATGCTTTTTTTTTTTTTTTTTCTGAGACAGGGTTTCTCTGTAGTTTTGGAGCCTGGAACTCACTTTGCAGACCAGGTTGGCCTCGAACTGACAAAGATCCTCTTGCCTCTGCCTCTGAGTTCTGGGGTAAAATATACTCTTATATTGGTGACTGTGGTCATGAGAGCCAGGGTTGCCCAAGGCTGACTTTGATCAGTCAACAGAGTGAGAGACTTTCTGTGTCCTTGGCCCCAGCCTCTGTAAGGATTTGTTAATAGTGCTGGCTTTCTAGGGGGGTCCCTCCCCCACCTCTGCGCTCTTTTGTTTCTTTTGATGACTCTACTAATCCATCATCAGTGACTCTACTAATCCATCATCAGTTCCTTGCATGTTAGGGATGGGAGACTGTGGAAGGTATGAAACATTAGTGAAAGGAATTTGGCAAAGCTACTAAGTAACTGGTGCATTCTGAAGTGAGTCCTGTGATAGTTATTGATGTCATTCCAAGGTAGAGATCAACTGTCAGCTAGGGCAGAGGCAAGTCATTGTTGGTTTTTTGATTTTGGTTTTTGGTTTTTCTAGACAGGGTTTCTCTTGTGTAATATCTCTGACTGTCCTGGAACTCGCTTTGTAGACCAGGCTGGTCTAAACTCACAGAGAGCCACGTGACTCTACCCTCCCTAGTGCTGGGGTTAAAGGCATGTACCCCCACCGCCTAGCCAAGTCACTGTTGAAGAATGCCTGGTGCGAGGCATGGGGGACTCGTGCTTCACCTGTGCACCTGTTATGACAGAATGACAGCCTTGCCTGCTAGCTTCATGGAGCTATGTGGACAGCACCTGAAGCTAAGCATCCACCCCCATCCTCCCAGGCCTGTGGTTATATTTGCAATATGTCTAGGATGCTACTTTTTACATTTTTATTTATTATTTTTTTTTGGGGGAAGCAGGGATCCAGGGTGGCCTTGACCTAATAGAGATCTGATAACCTCTGATTCCCCAGTATTGGGATTAAAGGAGTGTGCCACCCACCACACTCATCTTGGGATTTTTCTTTTTCTTTTCTTTCTATTATGAAAGTTGAACAGAGAAATAACTTAGGTCTGGCTTGAAGCGAGGCTTCTTTTAGCAAACACAGCACAGAGACTCTGAGAGTACCATTTGGCCATTTGGTTCAGTGATTAAGATTTCTTTTAAAATATTTTGCTACTACTGATACTAGGGTTTTTTTTTTTGGTGGGGGCGGGGAGACTAGAAATGGAAGCACAAACTGCACACAGGCTAAGCTGCTGCTCTGCCATTGAATTCTGTCCCCAGCACAGTCACATTCTTTGAGCATCACAGTTATACAGATTCTCTCAAGATCGCCATTCCAGTGAGAGGAAATGAATGGGCCCAAATCAGTGGGGATTGTTGGTTGTTTTCTCCTGTAGGAACACAGAGGGGCCTTTTGACCATTGCACAGAATGTGAGGGGCTGAAGAAGAGATTTACATTGTTTCTAGTGCGCCCCCATGGTACTCAACTTCCAATGACTAGTCTCTTCTCCCCATCCAAGGGAGTGGGACAGGTCTGACTTGCCCTTAGACCCTTAATTCCTAAATAGATCTGTAGAGTCAACCCTAAACAAGCCTAGGAAGTAAGGGTTGTTGAGCAAGATTCTCTTAGCAATGTTTAAGACCAGAGTATCCCAGATGGCCTTTTGGAGCTATGTCCTTGCCTACTTGGAGTGAAGTCTTTCTTTCGGTGAACCTTATTGGGAAAGAAATGGTTTTTTGGTGGTGGTGGTGGTGTTTTTTTTTTCTCCCTCCTTCCTCAATTAAGTAACTTTTCTGTTTAATATGCATTCTCCTCTTGAGCCCTTGAAGATACAGAAGAAAGATAAAATTGTCTAAGAACAATTATCAGGGACTGTTCTTGGCCCTTTCTCCAGAGTGTGCAGGCCCCACCATGGTCCATATGTCAACACAGTTCTGTTTGTTTGGAATTCGGTCACCCCAGGGGGCTTGCGGTCTTGGCAGAGCGCTTCTCTTTCTCTCCAGCGTGCCACTGAAAAATGCATCTTGTGCAAGTTTAGGGGTTTAGAAATCGTGCACTTCAAAGTGCAGTGTGCTACAGGGCATGCTACAGACCGGCCCATGAATGGAACACAAATGCCCGCTTCTCAGGAGATGGCAGAGCTTGGAGCAGGTAAGCCGCCTTCTGTTCATTGTTTAGGAAAGGAGCTTTTTCTCTACTCCGTGCTTCCACCTGGCCAGAAGTGGATGAGGCCGTGGGTTGGCTGACTCAGGGCTCTGCCTGGTCTTTGTTCTCAGTGTTCCTGAGCAGGCAACACGTGTTTCTTTTTGCTTGAATTTCTTAAACAGGCCTCCAGCTGAGGGAGAATACCCATGATTGGTCATTAAGACCCCTTCCCCCCATAATCTCCATCTTCCATGGTGTTAGGAATATTTTTTTTAGAATGAGCCTCTCCACCGATGCAAATAATTCCAATCAGACCATATCAGACCGAATAAAAGACGCCCATGTTTAATGCAGTGCTCCCCTGAGGCACCGGGAAAGCATGGAGAGGGAAAGAGAGGAAAGGGGAGACCATGCAACAAAACCCGGAGACCACATGTTCATCCTCTGGGGGGCAGTTTAAGTAGCCTGTGGGAATGGTCTTGACCCTCCCTGGGGAGGAGTCACTGTTTGGCGGGCTTTCTCAGAGGTGGAGTTTGGACTAAGGCAACTCCTAGGGGAGGGGGCTTGAAATGAAGTTCCTGCCCAGTATTCCAAAGATGGATGCCAGGGGGCAGGGATGAGGCCCCCCAGCTTTAATACATGGGCTTATAGCAAAGGAAGACCCCATCCCCCCATAAGGATACTTGATACCTTTTGTTTGGGTGTTCTCCAAAAGTGAAACTTGCTTGCTTGGCTGGATTGCCTTCCTTCCTTCCTTCCTTCCTTCCTTCCTTCCTTCCTTCCTTCCT
>JABTXL010020982.1:1455518-1492192 GCA_025134845.1 Neodon shergylaensis | reverse complement strand
TCCTTCCTTCCTTCCTTCCTTCCTTCCTTCCTTCCTTCCTTCCTTCCATTCTGGGACAGGGTCTCTTATCATGTTGTTGTTGTTGATTACTCTTTGACTCTTGACTTTTTGTTCTTTGGAGGCTGCCACCCAGCTCTCAAATAAATCACATACGGAGGCTTATTCTTAACTACAAATGCCCGGCCGTAGCTTGGCTTTTTTCTTGCCAGATTTTCTTAAATTAAACCATCTACCTTTTGCCTCTGGGCTTTTACCTTTTCTTACTTCTGTATACTTACTTTCATATACTCGGTGGCTAGCTGTGCAGCTGGCCCCTTCCTTTCTCCCTCCTTGATCTATCTTGCTCCTCCTCCTTTTCCAGATTTCTTCTTCTATTTATTCTCTCTGCCTGCCAGCCTTGCCTATCCTTGCTCCTGCTTCGCTATTGGCCGTTCAGCTCTTTATTAGAACATCACATGTTTTAGACAAAGAATCACAGCTTCACAGAGTTAAACAAATGCAGCAGAGTTAAACAAAAGCAACACATCTTTACGTCATTAAACAAATGTTCCACAGCATAAACATGTAACACACCTTAAAATAATATCGTACAGCATTATGTAGCCCAGGTTGTCCTAAAACTCGCTATGTAGACCACTCTGACATTGCTTCTGCTTCCCCAGTGCTGGGATGCAAGGCATGCATGACCACAGGTGGCGAAGCTTTCCTTCTGGTCGGGGGCATTCCCTTCCACAACCTCCTGAGTGGTGAGGCCACTGGCTACTGGGAAGGACATAGGTACTGCGGAAGTGACCACGCTTACTCTGCAGGACCTGCGCCTTACAGGTTGCTTGGAATGGGAGGGGGAAAATGAGTTGTGGGTGGAACTTTCCAAGCTGTCTTTCTTTTTCCCCACGCAGTTACACACAGCATGGTTTTAGGGTACTCGTTGATATCAAGGGATAATAAGCAAGAGCTTGCCAGTCTTTATTTATTGTTCTTAATTTTAATACTTATTATTTGTGTCAATTTATATACATGTGAGGTCAGAGGTCAGCCTCTTCCTCAGAAGAGGCCCACCATTTTTTTCCTTCTGAAATATTTTGATATGCAGTCTTACATCTAGGAAAAGACGTGGTAACTCGAATTTACTGTATTCGATAGCTTTTCTCGCGTGCCTTTAAAGCATGAAGTTGTCAGGAAGTAGGCTCTGGGGTGGGGGACTTTCCTCGGAGGGACTAGTAGTGGCGTCATCATCGGGTTTTAAAGTTTCCCAAAAGGAACTGGCTAGGTAGGGAAAAATCTAGGTTGGCAAGCCGGCTCTATTGCCTCGTGTCTGTCCTTGGACAAATTGCCCCAGGCCCTGGGCATTATGGTCAGTGTCAGAAGCCGGGTCTGTGACAAGTGAGATCTTAAACTGACTTTCACAAAAGAACCACCTGCACCCTTGACTCCAGAATCGGCCACAGCCCTATCGTTAAGTAAAGACTCGATGTGTCTGTTGATTCCTGGACCAGCTGTGGGAGAGGAGAGCGAAGCGTCCTCTGTGGCTCTGGAACCAGATTTGGGGTGGAATTTGGAAAGGGAGCATACAGGCAAGCTGTGAGATCTGCCATTTGTGAAACATGCAAGCTGATGAAATAGAAAGGCCCCGGGATAGACGACCCTCTCTGCTTTCGTGTGCCCTCTGCCTTCCCTTCCTCGCACTGGCGTGTTTGGTAACAACCTGAAGACAAAGCCTTTCATTTTAGCTGTCAGAGCCCAGCGCTGGGCTGGAGGGGAGCAATTTCATAAAGCTCCAAAGGTCTGACTTTACAGGTCTGTTGGCTGCATTTTCAATATGACTCTATTAGTTGTCCGTTCTTCCAAGGGTGACTGCTTCATGCCTCATGACCTGGCCACTTTGATCCATGGTGCGTGGGATTTATATGGCCAGATTCTAAGCTGAGCTGCGAAGAAAGTCAACACATTTCTTTTACGGCTGTTAAAATAGATTTACTGTCTTTTATTACAAAAGTCATCTATGTTCGCTATAGTCTGCTAGATGTAGGCAAAAGATGAAAACTGTTGAAGTCGCCCACTGAAGTGAAACCAAGGATGCCAGCCTCTTAGGAATGGGCCCTCGGTCCTTCTACCACACTGAGATCTGAACTGGCCCTCCCAAGGCACCTGGGACCCACAGTGTGATACCTATCTATGCAGTTTTTCTTTTCAATTACTTTTATTTATTTATTTATTTATTTATTTATTTATTTATTTATTTATTTATTTATGTGTGCACACACACATGCCAAGGAGAGGTCAGAGGACAGCTCGTTGGTGTCGGTTCTTCTCTTTCGCCGTGTTAGTCCTAGAACTGAACTCAGGGTATCACACGTGGTAGAAAGCATCTCTGCCTGCTTGAGCCATCCTAGGGCTCCATGCAGTTTTTCCACCCTGAGATACCTCTCCTATTCATTGCAGCCTTGTTGGCGTTCTCCCTTCTGTTTCACCAGAGGCTCTGAGCGACTTTGGGACAAGTGAGCCGCTTGCTCACCGCCACAGTCCTCAGAGCACCTCGCACAAATGATTTTCTGGGGGGTTAGAAGGAAATCATAGTGGCTCGCCCCCCCCCGCCCCCCCCCCCCCGGCCGCCCCCTGCTTCTCAGGCTTTCTGCCTGGGACTGTCCCAGGAGTCTTTGCAGCCAGGTGTGTGCTCTCAGCTGCGCTCCAAGGCGCTGCCCCACGACTTCCCCTGGCCTATCTCCAGCTAGTGCTTTTCCAGAGGGATTCTTTCCTCCGGGTCTGCATTTACTTTCCTCTCTTCCCTGCCTCGTTCCTTCTCCTCCTGCTCTTTCAAGTCGGCTTGCTCGGGGACGTGGAAGCTGCCTGTAGCTTCAAGAGCAAGTGCCCAAGAGGAGCTGAACGCTTCTCTCTTCCCCAGCTGCCATCTCTCCCGTCGGCCTCGCTGGAGTCTTAGTTCTCTGCGAGCCTCACAGGATCAAAATTGGTGGGACCTGAGTTAGAGAAGAGGGCCTGGGTTTGGGTTGTGTGCCTGCCTTTTGAGCCGCGTGGTTTCAAGGCTTCCCTTTCCCATCAGCTGAAATCTGTTACACATAATGAGATTTGTGAAATGATTGTGGAAAGCTATAATTTATCCACAGAGATGGGCAATTTTCTCTTTCATGACACATAAGGTAGCTCTAGATTTTGTTATTATTTGTGTTTAATATGGATAGAACCTTTAAATGGGAGACGCTGTATTTATGGATTGGAAGACTTAGTGATATTTTGTCCACTAATCAATCTACAGGGGTCAGTACATTCCTGACTGAAGGAAGTGATGTTTTCTTGTTTACACTCCTGGAAGACATCAATAAGCCAGTCCCAGGATTACATCACATGCAAATGCAAAGAACTCAGGGAAGCGTCAACAATTCTAGCTAACAAGTTGAAGGGCTTACACTCTCTGACATGAAGCTTTTCTCTAAAGCTCCAGAGATCAGGGTAGTGGTGTAAAGTTGGACAGGCACATTGGTCCCTGGAACTGATTAGAGTGTCTGGAAATGCACCCCACACTCTTATAGTGTGGGGTACATTTTCATCAAAGCAGCCAGGATCAGTCAGTGAGGGGAAGGGGTGGGATTCTCAGCATGGTATGTTAGGAAAGTTGCACATCAGTGCAGAAGAGATAAAACCTGATCTGGGCATTGTACTGTATGGAAAAGTGGACCCAGGATAAATCAGACTTAAAGTTAAGAGTGCTTGTAACTCATCAGAGGACCAGAGCTCAGTTCTCAGCACCCACATCAAGGCAGCTTACAAATGCCTGTACTTCTAGCTGTAGGGATCCCATGCCTCCTCATGGCTTCCATGCCCCTCCCAAGTGTACTCACACACCTAAAAACATCTCTGCTACTGCAGAGGGGTCAGAGTACTGATAAAATAAGGAACTAATAAAACTAGTTAAAAAAATAGTTAGTGTTTGTTGTAGGAGGCAGCCGCTTGTTTATTACTGGCTACCCAGAACTGAAATAATCACACAGAAACTGTATTAATTACAGCACTGCTTGGCCCATTAACTCTAGCTTCTTATTGACTAACTCTTACATCTTAATTTAACCCATTTCTATAAATCTGTGTATTGCCACGTGGCTGTGGTTTACCGGCAAGGTTCCGAAGTGTTTGTTCCTGGCAGTGGTTACATGGTGTCCCTTCACTCCGCCTTCTTTCTCCCAGCATTCAGTTTAGTTTTCGCTACCTACCTCTATTCTACTCTGCACTGGCCCAAGACAGTTTCTTTATTAACCAATAGTATTCGTAACATACAGAGGGGAAAAAAGTGTTCTGTTGCTTGATTCCTTTGCTTTGCTTTTTTGAGACAAAGACATGCTGTGTAGCCCGGGTTCCACAACTCAAGGAGATGCCAAAGGGTCTCCTGGCAGGAGGGGTCTCACCTTTGCTTGGTAAAGTGCAGTTCCTGGGGTTCTAATGCCAGTGTGCAAAGTCTGGCTTTTGTAGTTAGGGACTTACTTAATAAACATCTGCTGAGCCCCTTCTATCTGCCAGGCACCATGGATGGCCTACAATGACTCAAGGAGATATTCTTTTTTTTTTTTTTTTTTAAGATTTATTTATTTATTATGTATACAGCATTCAGTCTGCATGGATGTCTGCAGGTCAGAAGAGGGCACCAGATCTCATTACAGATGGTTGTGAGCCACCATGTGGTTGCTGGGAATTGAACTCAGGACCTCTGGAAGAGCAGCCAGTGTGCTTAACCTCTGAGCCATCTCTCCAGCCCTCAAGGAGATATTCTTGTCTCATCCTCCCCACCACTGAGATTAAACTGTGTGCTGCCACACCTGACTTTTTTTTTCTCTCGCTTTTTGCGAGTTTATTTTCTGAATGGCACCACACTGTCCTCCTCGTTAAATAATTAACATTAGAAAGCAAAACCCCAAACTTGATTCTTGTAGCTACCTGGCCCCTTCTAAAGTAGGTTGGTTGATTCTTCCACTCTGTTCTCCTCTCCTTCTTTTATTGAACAAGATAATCATACCTTAGCTCATGGTTTTCAACGACTCTGTAATACAGTTCCTCCTGTTGTGGTGACCCCAACCATAAAGCTATTTTTGTTTCTACTTCATAACTATATTTTGACTACTGTTATGAACATAATATAAATATCTGTGGTTTCTGCTGGTCTTAGGGGACCCCTGTGAAATGATCATTTGACCTCAAAGAGGTTGTGACCCACGGGTTGAGAACCACCACCTTAGTGGGTGTGTTATGTTCATCCATATGCAGAAATGGTCTTTCATCTGGCTTAATTGCATTTTGAAATCTTGGCCTCCAAACAACCCTTTGGTATCATATTAATAAGCACAGAATCCTTCTGTTAGCCAATCTTCTGGAATTCCTGCCTGGATCCGGTTTCTATCCATTGGAAGCAATTTGCCCTTCCACCCCCAGTTGGGGATAGGGTGATAGAGTTCTATCATCTGCCTGGTGGCCCCAGGCTGGAGTTCTTGAAATCCTCAGAGCTGCACTGCTGGGTCTGTGCGTTTATACATAGACAATAGATGTTTGTGAAATGTGAGGTCAGTCTTTCCTTCCCACCTATTCTGTTCTGGATTCATTTGTTCTACGCAGGGGCCAAACTAAAGGAATCACATCCGATGTGGGGGTAGTCAAAGAAGGTCAGCTTAATCTGTAACAGTCTGGGGTCTGTGATGTCTCTGTAAGCAAGGAGTGGGGATGAGAGGTGGCTGACTTTTCAACTAACCTGAACTTGGTACACCACTCCATGCCTTGAAACTCCTTACATGATGGTGATGTCAGTGTCTAATCTAAGATTGTAGGTTGCTTCAGGATTTTCATGAGATAGAAACCTAGTGAATATCAGCTTTTTGGCAGACTATGTTCTAGATACAGGAAAACAATGGGCAGGAACCATGAAGGCCCTAATGGGGTCTACATTGTGGAAGTGGAAGTTCCTAAGACATGACCTCTTGTCTCTTTTTAAAAGCCCCGCACAAATCCGTCTAAGTAGAGTGCCCAAGAGAAAGCCATCTCTCTGTCTTCTGTCTTCATGAGTGTGTGACAGTGTTTCCAGGCCCTCGTGTCTGACTCTTCCTCATTTCTGAGGAAACATAAATGGGCTGGGGAGTACAGACTCCCATGGTGCCTTGCAGCTAGAAGGGGCTCAGCAGATGTTTATCGAGCAAGTGTGTAACAACCAAAGCCAAGCTTTACAGACTAGCATTAGAGCCCCAGACACTGCACTTTACCTAGCAAAGATGAGAGCCCTTCAGCTAGGAGACGCTTTGGCGTGTTTCTGGAACAGTCCTATGTGAAAACAACCCCTCCCCCAAGTTAGGGAATTCTACACTACCAACATGGTTGAAACAAGCAGGACTCTAGGATGACCTTCCCTAGGGCCTCTCTCTCTGCGACAGCAGAAGCAAACCTCGTAGCTATAAATAACCATCTGAGTCATACATGAGGGCCCCAGGTTAAAACAACCGATTCCGCTTGTTACAGAGTGTAAGAGAGAGCTTTTCCAAAATCCATGGAACAACGTGGTACTCAAATGGGTCTTATTCTTCCTGGAAAGTGTACAAAGAAAGTACAGTTCCCCTTCTATACCCCATCCATATACTGTTTTGTTTTTTTTTTTTTTTTTGATTTGTGTATATGTTGATCTTAGCATATGTGAAGTAAGCTGTTTTTAGTTGTTTACTGGTGGGAAACAATTAAATATGGCTACTTTTTAACTTAAAGACAATTTCTAAGCTCCAGTGGACAGATACAATTGTTAGAGGGGAACTTTAAGCATTTTAACCTAGTATTTTCCTGGAGAGCTGATCCAGGAATTGGTATGAAACAGCAGAAGGATCGTGTGTGTGTGTTAAGTTCAGAGAACAACTTGTACAAGTTGGTTCTCTTCCTCTACCATATATATAGGGTTCTGTAATCAGAGATGAAGCTTTTCTTTTGTCCCAGCCACCTAGTCCCAAATAATCACAGAAAAGCTTATATTAAATTACAATTTGTTTGGTCTGTTGCTCAGGCTTATTACTAACTAGCTCTGACAACTTAAATTAACCCATTTCTATTAATCTACATTTTACCACATGGCTTCGCGGCTTTACCTGTTCTCTAGCATCTTGCTGGTGCTGGGCTGGCATCTCCCCCTCACTCTGTCCTTCTCCTCTCTGTATTTTCAGTTTGGCTTCCAGCCTGGTCTTATTCTGTCTTGCTATAGGCCAAAGCAGCTTCTTTATTAACCAATGAGAGGAATACATATTCATAGTGTACAAAAAGATCATCTCACGGCAGGGCCCACTGGTGGAGTTCATGTTGTCAGGCTTTGTGGCCAGGGCCTTTACCTACTGAGCCATCCCAGCAACTGAAGGATGTCGTGTTGTTCTATTTTTGACATGCTCATGTCTGTATATATGAGTATATGTATGTGTGTAGTATATGGACATGTGTCCAGAGACCAGAGGCAGATCCTACTTTATTGTTCTCTACCTTTAAGATAGAGTTTTGAACTTGGAGCTAGGCTGTCAGTTCCATCTCTGCCCTCTTTACTCCCCTCACTGGGGTCATATGCACACTCATGTACACCTGGCTTTTCATGTGGGTTCTGGGAATCTGAACCCAGGTCCTAAGGGTTGCACAGCAGTTCCTCTAACACATTAAGCCACCTCCCTAGCCCTAGGATAATTAAAACAAATTATTTACTTGTTTTATCTTTTGTGTATGGGTGTTTTGCCTTCATGGATGTCTGCACCATGTATTTCCAGTGTCTGTGCTGGCCAGAAGAGGCAGTTGAATCTTAGGAACTGGAGTTACAGATGGTTGTGAGCTGCCATATGGGTGCTGGAAACTGAAACGAGGTCTTCTAGAAGAGTAGTTAGTGTTCTTAACAGCTGAGACACCTCCCCAACCTTAGAATTTTAAAAAGATAAATGTATTTGGAGGCTTGCTTTATTGAAAGATGTTATCCTTACTAGGTTTTAGGTGTTGAAGTGATTGTTTTCAATGGAATAATGGTTTAGGGTTGTTTTCAGGCTGGATGATTAAGGGCTAAGTTATGTGAGCCATATTTGTGAAGAGTAGGGTTTGCCATTCTGAATATTAGAGTCTGTGCACACCTCATCCTGCTAGTGCTGGGGTTACTGTTCTCCTACTGTCTAGTTGCCGGGGATCAGCAGCACCACCGCTGGTCCAGCTTCAGCAGTTCTGGCTGAGGTTAGACCCTTCACACTAAAGGGAGTCTTCAAGCACAGCAGACCAGTTCCTGTGAGGCATAGTGCAGATAGGCCGGGATAAGTCAGGTGGGCTCTGGGTCAACTGTTTGATGATTTCTGTGGCTAAAGCGGAAATACCCATGAGTTTGTGTTAGCGCCCTGAATTAATTGCATGGTAATTAAATGTTAACATGGTTGATCAGAGGAACTGTGTAATTGAAGCATAATAAAATATGGCATGCTTAGTAAGCAATTGAGTTGTCTTCCAAGGATGGAGCAGTACCAGGCAGGCGAGGCACAGATGTCTTTAACAAGCTGTTCCTGGCACAGCGATGCTCTTTTGTTTTCTAAGCAATTTATGGGGATGTGTTGCTCTAAAATGATGTGCCCAAAACTGCTTATCGCACCTGAGAAGCAGATTTGTAATTTAATTAAAAATACTTGGGATGCCTGATAGCTCAATCAGCAGAACATAGGATTCTTAATTTGAAATTTTCTATATTCTATAGCACTTTGAATACTTTATTTTATTTTTTCTTTTGAGGCAGGGTTGCACTGTATAACTTTGGCTGTCCTGGAACCCAGTAAGTAGACCAGGTTGGCCTCAAACTCACAGAGCTCTGCTTGCCTCTGCCTCCCAGGTGCTGGGATAAAAGGCATGTGCTACTTAAGCTTACCTGGCTTAATACTATATTTCTTAAAAAATGATTTGTTATTTTATGTGCATATTTTGCATGCTTTTAGGTCTATATATCACATGCATGCAGTGTTCATGGAGACCTGAAGAAGTTGTCAGATCCACTGGAACTGGAGTTACAGACAGCTGTGAGCTGCTGTGTGGATTCTGGGAACTGAACCTGGGTCCTCTGCAGGAGCAGGCCGCGCTCTTAACCTTTGAGTCATTTCTCTGGTTTCTGAATAATTTTTTTTAACAGGCAGATTATTTTACATTTAGTTAATGGTAAAATGTCAACTTTTTTTGCTATAAATGTTTGAATATATATAAATACACACACATATATACATATATATGTATTTGGATGAGGCAATCTCTCAGGATTTCACATGAATACTTTATAGCAGGTCGTCGTAGATTTTCCTATTCATAATCTTTTTCACTCTTGAAATATAGGTATATAAAAGATATACTGTCATAAAATTTATTTAAAAATATTTTTGTGATTCATACTGTTTAGTAAGTTGGGTGCAAATTTGCACAGTGAAATGGATGTTTTTATTTAGTTTTTAACCTAAAGAATTGAATGATCTGTTGAATATTTTATGGGTCAGGACCGGGAATGTCTTTACCACTTTTTCAGAGATGTTTGCTATTTTGATTTTATAATCGTCTATACTGAGGATGCTTATTTCCATAAATACTAGGTGCAAAATGACAGAAGTATGTTTAAAGTATTTTCAGAAATTGCTGGCAATTTTATCCTAATTCAAAACTGAAATTCATTTAGGATGTTTTATGGTGCTCAAGTCAGCTACTCAAACAGCAATCTTAAAAAACAAACATTCTATCACAAGCGAATTCAAAGTAGACTAATTTGACACAGCCCAAGGAATGGCGCTCTTAGAGGATGAGGTCTTTATTTCCTGTATCTCTCTCTGTGGGCTCAGGAAGCTGTGTGTGTACAGTAACCTAGTGAAGTTCACAACCCTGAATAGTCTCTCCTCCGAGCCAAGGAGCTCTTGGTAGTGCACGCTGGTGCTGGGTGGCATTGATGGTTTCCGCAGTGCAGAGTGGGTGGCGTGCTCAGGACCGACGCTGCTGTGAAGCTGTGAGGTGACTCAGGCAATGACTGCCAGAGACATCTCACCTTCATTGTGTTTTATTTTGAATTAAGTAGAAGAGGAAAATTGTCCTCTGACCTCCATACATGTGCTGTGTGCATATCCACATTCATGCATAAACATGTGCACAGATACATATATCACACACACAAGCTAAAAATAACATAGATATAATTGCTTAAGGCCCTTTTCACAGTGTGCATTTTCATCGTTCTCTTTTGAGTACAGAGCAACTGTCGAAAATTCTTAAGTTCCCCGTGCGCTGTAGCAAGTCACTAAACTCTGGAGCATTTGATGTGATTGGCCTGCCGAATCTGTTTCTTGGAAGGAAAAACCATTCTGGGAAGATCCTCAGTGTTGCACCGCACCGTAGCTTGTGTTTGGGGCCCGCTTCTCCTGTATGGATTGAGAAAATCTGTTTTTCCTCCCAAGTGAAGGCCTCACCTTCCAGCGACCATCCACAGTCACAAAGTCCTTGAGTCACTCCAGGCCTCTTCTTTTAAATCCCCATCTAAGGCTCTTAATTCCTCCTAGGTGGCTTTGGTTGGTGTCCCAGCCTCTAATTGTTCAACATCTCAGTTTTACGCATCCAACCTGCAGCTGCAACAGAATGCCTCCCACGCTCTGCACCTTGCTCCAGCTGTTTTTCCAGCTTTGGGGGCCTCTAAACCCCATTCCTTCTGAACAGATGGGATACAAATGCATGAGGTCATTCTGAACCCTTCCTACCTCGATGACCTAAGTTGTGCTCCCCTGGCCTTATCACTTACATGCCTTCCTGCCAAGATGCCCCGTGACCAGCCGTGTAGGCCCTGGGCCTTTGCCATGGTGGTTTTCTGTTTGTTTTACGGTGGACTTTCTGCTGGCTACCCACCATGGTGGCTTAAAAACCAGAATCTATGAGAGTTTTATTTTCTGTGAACCCTCTGCCTGCCTGCCAGGTAAGAGGATATGTCTGTACGTTTGGACCGAGATTTTCTGTGTGTTCCCACAGCCTCAGTGCTTCCGTCCTTCCTAACCTCTTGTGAATGCAGGATTTTTGTCATCCTCCTATACTCTGGGGTGGGGGGCAGTGAAGGAGATCTAGGTGTTTTTCTTGCTTCTGCCGATGAGCTCAAGTCACATAGCCTGTACTTACTTCCCCTCTGCTATGACTGTCATTCCTCCTGTCTTGGGCCAGTGGTAGAATACAGACTTCACGGGGTCTGGCAGGAGTACCTGGCACATGAGGAGCCCTGAATAAATGCCAGTTCTGTCCCTAGTCTGCACTGCAGTCAGGGGGCTGGGGGGTGGGGCAGTTCAAGGTACAGATGGTATTGAATAGGTACTGATGGTCCTGCCAGTATCACGCAGCCACAGGCAATGTAGGGGTGAGGGCCCAGAGCCCTGTCTGTCAGAGTTACAACCCAGGCTTCATTTCACTGATTTCGATCTTTACTAGGGACAGAGAATGTTCCAGAACTTTTTCATACTGACCCCTCTTCTCTCCACTCAGCAAAGCAAGGAAGAGAGAAAGACAGTATGTTAGAGCTCAGGGAGAAACCCCAGTGCTCCCTTTGCTGTTACTGATCTTGTCTCTGTACATAATTATCTTGTGACTATCTGCCCTCTCTGTGTACGCGTGCATGTGTTTGCATGTGTGCCGAGGCCAGAGATTGGCATTGTCTTTTGTGATTGCTTTCTTCATTATTTTATTTTATGAATTACTTTTAGTGAGTGTGTATGTGTTTGCATGTGTGCATGTACGTGTGTGTGTACCTGAGTGTAGGTGTGGGGTTAGGTCTTCTGGGGGTGGAGTTTCAGGTGGTTATGAGCTTTCTGGTGTGGATGCTGTGAACCCAATTCTTGGTCCTCTGGAAAAGCAGCATGGACTTTTAACTGTGGAGCTATCTCTGCAGCCCCCACCTAATATCACTTAAACATAACAAACTCAGGTCATCATGCCTCTGTGGCCAGTCTTTCCCAGCAGAACCCTTCATTTACCAGCCTTCAGTGTCCCTCAAGGATGTCTGGCCTTGCCACACACATCCTTGCTTACCTGTCGGAATGGATTTTCTGGATTTGCTCCTCTTCAAGAATAAAACTTTTGAATAGACTATCTCACCTGTTTGCAGCATGCCCTGGCGTTATGAAATAGAAATCTCCCCAAAACCTTTTCTGCTCTGGAAATGGGGTGTCATTCTCCTCAGACCTCCAAATGTATAGTGTTTTCAATGAAACAAAGTTCCTTGAAAAGTATATTTGGTGTGTTTGGAAGAAGGCATTGAATTGGCTTTTTATTCCGACAGATTTTGTACCTTGTGTTAAGTGGATGAGCTTGTTTAATTAAGTCAGTGTGTTCATCAGTGTGTACCCGTGATCTGACCTTCAGCCGTGGAGGAGACTGTGTACTTCCGGAGCTCTGACTTTTGATAGTTAGTGGAGGAGAGTCAAATCCTGGGTTTGATATGCACCGTAGTACATGGAAATGCTCTTCATGCAAAGCTGGGATTGTAATTGAAGCATTCGAGACCTGGCGAGTTGTGCGTTGTGACTGATCCCTTTGCAGTCCTGATGTGCAGGTTCTACCTAGCTGAGTCCTCCAGTGAGAAGAGTTTTATCTCTGTCCTGCTGGGATGTGGAAAGAACAGACCCTGGAGTGAGACTTTCCCAGAAGAAAGTGAATATGTTACTGAAGTTGGGGGCCACAGTCTTCATGTACTCCAAGAAGGTGGGTTCAGCCACCGATCTTTGAGAAGCCAATTAAAGTGGCTAAATATATAGTAAAAGAGAGAAAAAGGAGATTTTTTTCAATTTAGCCATATTGGGAAGAGAGACAAAGAGGCCTAGTGATCCCCTATCCCTAAAGTCCATCTTTAGGGTCATGGAGCAAAATTATTCTTATTATTTTAAAATATGCCTATGTGTGCATCTGTGTGGTATGTGCACTTGAGTGCAGGTGCCTTTGATAGTCGGAGACCTTGGATCC
This sequence comes from Neodon shergylaensis, assembly GCA_025134845.1. Taxonomy (NCBI): domain Eukaryota; kingdom Metazoa; phylum Chordata; class Mammalia; order Rodentia; family Cricetidae; genus Neodon; species Neodon shergylaensis. The sequence continues at coordinate 1,479,205 of JABTXL010020982.1, read as the reverse complement.
CTCTGATGCTGGAGTTACAGGTGGTTTTGAGTCACCTGATATGGGTTCTAGGACTAGAACTCGGGTCCTCTGAAAGAGCAGTACATGCGCATAACAGCTGAACCATTGCTCCATCCTAAGACTAAAGTTTAAGTAGAGTTCAGTGTAGCAAGTCTTTCTTGTAAGACTATCTTTGAATCACCAGCCCTCAAATATTAACATGGAGACTTCTTATTAATTATGAAAGCTCGGCCTATTAGCTTACGCTTGTCCCTAACTAGGTCTTTAGACTTAAATTAACCCATTCCTATTCATCTATACCCTGCCACATGGCTCATGGCTTTAACCTCTCTTCCTACACGTCTTGCTTCTTCGCCGCTGAATGGCAACCCTGCCTTTCTTAAGCTTCCCATTGTTCCTCTCTACCTGAAAGTTCTGCCTGTACCTAGAGCCTAGCAATTGGTCGTTCAGCTTTTTATTACACCAAGCACAACAAATACATCTTCACAGGTATACGGATATCGCACAACAGGTCAGGGCTTTGCACGTCTGAGCAGCTGTGGTCAACATAGGGTCCTGTCCACTGTAGATTATTGTCTGGGCTTCAGTCTCAGCTTGCAAGGGGTTCTGATAAGTTGTGAGAACCGCGTCACATCTCTTTCCTGGAGGTAGTCCCCTGTCTGGCTTTTCTTTCCCAGCGTGAGATTCCTGTGGAAGTTCTCGTTTCTTGGGGTCCATTGTTCAACAGTTTAGTAGATGATGGCACACCAGAGCCTCTTTAGGATATCTTCATGTCTGCCAGGCCAGTTAGAAATATGCAGTATGCTGTTTTTCTTACGTAGTTAGTGGACACCAGTGAAAAAAAAAAAACGTTAGTTTAGAATCTCTGGGGAGGAGCTGGGTGGTGGTGGCGCACGCCTTTAATCCCAGCACTTGGGAGGCAGAGGCAGGCGGATCTCCGTGAGTTCGAGACCAAGCCTGGTCTACAGAGCTAGTTCCAGTACAGGCTCCAAAACCACAGAGAAACCCTGTCTCGAAAAACAAAAACAAACAAACAAACAAAAAATCTCTGGGGAGGGAGACAAAGGGACAGATCTGTGTGTAAGAGGAATACGTGTGGGTTTGACTGTTCTTAAGCTCCATTCCTAATCTATCAAATGAAACTGCTAAACAATGGAAGATTTAAGGCAATTTTAATCCTAAGAGTTTATTTATAATTTTGATATTTGGGAGGTTCTAGTATGTAAATCTATGCAGTGGATACCTGGCCCAAGTTATTTCCATATATATTATATGTATTATAAATATATATAATTTTATTGCGTGGTATGTTGCTTTCATATATGTCTGTGCATCATGTGCTTTCCTAGTTCCCTTAGAGGTAAGCAGAGGGCATTGGATCCCCTAGAACTAGAGTGATGATGGTTGTAAGTTGCTGGGAACTGCACCTGGGGCCTCTCAAGAGCAGCTAGTACTCTTAATCACTGATCCATCTCTCTGGCTCCTCCCCAGTATAATTTTAATCTCCTTCAAGGTAATTTTAGTTTAGCTGTTGCTAGCCATCAGCTCAGTGTTATCTCAGGAAGTCCTAACTTTATTGTTTGTAATGCTAGTTTATTTTCACGCCGTCATAGCAATCCACTGTGTATACATCACAATTTCTCCAACATTACACTCAGAGCAAATGGATGTGTTGTGTATACAAATGTATTTATTATGACACTAGTGTGTAAAAACCATCATAAAACTTACTCCATTGCAGCAGTGAAATACAATTCTGTTTGGAAGTCTGAATGTCTAGTTGACTCTCGAGCTAAGAACTGTGTCTTGCTTTGTGGCTCACCTAGGCAGGAATCAAAGCACACAGCTCTGTTTTATAATCTGTGTGATGTGTATAGTCCTATGAGGTGTGCAGCTAGAAAGGTTGGTGCGATGCTATTTATATAGGAAAAGTTATCCATAATGTTGGTGCTTCCTTTAGTGGACAGTGCAGCAGAAGAAACCAGCATGCTGCATCTGGTATTGCCATTTAGTTTTGTTTTAACTGCTTTGTGTACACGGTTGAATTTTTATTTATTGTTTATTTTTGTTCTTAATGTATTTTCGTGTCAGAGTCATGTGAATAAGAATTTGCAGTGGATAGGCTGCCGAGCCTAAAATAATCTCACAGAATGTTTGGCATTGCCTTGTTAGGCATCCCTGACCTTTCCTGTGTGTGTGTGTGTGTGTGTGTGTGTGTATGTGTGTGGCTAGTCGCATACCAGTCATGTTGGATATCATGCCCCTTCCGTACATGCCTCATTGCAACCCAGCCCTCACAACACCTTTTCAACCAAGATCTGTATGAAAGGGCCAAGAAGGTAGCTTAATTGATAAAGTGCTTGCCATGGAAGTATGAGGACCTGAGTTTGATCCCCCAGAATCTAGATTAAAAAGCTGGGTGTCAACGACATGTGCTTGTAATCCTACCTCAGGGGGGCAAGAGACAGACAGCCCCTGAGATAGACCACAGTCTTCCACACACCCGTGCCCATACACGTTCCGGGATAGAGAGGGATGGCACCAGGGTTATATGGTCCTGATGCTAAGGAATTGTCAGTCAGGCATGAAGAGAAATCCTCAAATCCAGCTTGTCTGACTGATGCCGCACAGATAACCAGATGAAGCCATTTCTTCCTGAAGATGGAGATGTGAATTTCAGGCTGACAGAGCCTTGTCAGGGTGGAATCTCTTCCTGCCTTTGTGTTACATCTTGTCTGAAATTCTTTATTGCTTGAGGACTGGGCAATATCAAAAGAACGCCGGAAATTTATTGGCAGGGCTAGTGCCACCAGAGTGGCTTCAGTGCCCTGTGAATTTCTACTCTCTCCTGTGTAGAAGACACATGGTATCCTTCCCTTCTGAGTTTATGTCTGCGTTTTATGTGGGCTGCTGGGTTATTTTGGTACAGGCTTCATTACGCTGACATCTAGTTTGGAGTTTTGCTGTTCTGCCTGAAGAATTCTGAACTTCACTGGGGTTTTGTTTCGACTACAAATAAGACAAGAGATGGGATTCACTATATGTCTTGGTAGTCCCCTCATTGTCTTAGGTCCTTTGATTTCATCTTTGGGTGCACACTTGCTTCTGGACAGCTGCCACAGCCACAGAAGTCTTTTCATGGCTTTTCATTCATGACTGGAGCCCCAATGTGTCTCTGCTTTAGATATTGCCAGCTTCAGCCCATGCAGCTTAATGAGACAGCAGTTCCGGCAGGTAGGTGATAGGTCAAAGCCTTACCTGTGTGCTGGATGCTGTGCCGTCTCTGTAGCAGCTTGCCTCACATCCTATTTTGATGGCAAGAAGATTTTGTTTCGAGCAGTTTTTTTTAAGACTTCATGTAGATTTTCATGTAAGTCATGATGGAGACTTGTGTTTTGATAAACTTGGTCCCAAGCTTTATTGCAGAGTTGGAGGTTGAGGTTGAAGTGGAAGGGGTGTGGGGTGGTGGTCTGTACTGGGGTATGCCTGGAGTGTGATGTTAGTATGAGGTTGTAGAGAGCCCCCTGTTCCTTCCTGGTGTGGACACCTCGTTTTCTTTGTTGGAGATGGGTGAATGCAATTAATGATCTCGTAGGTTTCTTTTTATTTTTAAGGTATGTTTTGTGTTTGTTTGTGTGTGCAGACATGCACATACACTCATGTGCATCCATGTATTTGTTTTCAAATCATACATGGAGAGGCGTTTATCAAGTCCCTGTGAAATGACACATTCTTTCTTGGAGGGAAAAAATCATGAAGATTCAGAAAGTTCTAGTGAAAGGTGTAACTGGAAACTGCTTTTTCATTTCTCAGCCACCCAGACCCAAATAATCATACAAAAAGTAATTAATTGCAACACTACTTGGCTGATGGCTCAGGTGTATTTCTAGCTAGCACTTATATCTTAAATTAACCCATTTTTATTAATCTGTATATCTCCACGAGGCTGTGGCTTACCAGTAAGGTTCCAGTGTCTTTCTCCTTTGGCAGCTACATGGCCTCTGCCTGACTCTGCCGTCTTTCTCCCTGCATTCAGTTTAGTTTTCCCGCCTACCTGTATTCTGCCCTGAAGCTTCTTAATTAGCCAATGGTAATAAAATATATTCATAGCGTACAGAGGGGAATCCCCTATCAAAAGGCTGCTTAAGGCTCAGAAAGTAGCTGAGTGCAGTGAGGGATGCTTACCTTTAATCCTAGCCCAGGTGAGGCAGAAGCAGCATGGTATCTGTGAGTTTCAGGTCAGCTTGGTTTACATAGTGAGTTATAGGGCTATATAGCCAGGGCCATGGAGTGAATGCCTTTCTCTAAAACAAAACAACAAACTCTATGAACAACTCACAAATCTCAGGAAGTCCCTGAAACTCACAAGGCCTTTTCTTCTCTAAGGTTATGTAAGCAGTAAATCAGGGCTGCTTAGGAGAGGGGACGCTGGCCTTCTGAGCTGTTTACAAGTCATGCCAAGAGCTCCAGGTTTCACATTTCATGAGTCCTCACCCCTGCTGGGATGGGCTTTTGCTGATGTAAGTCTCCTTGTGTTGTCCTTGGTCCCTGTTCATACTCTTGATAGTGCGGTTGGGGCGAGTTAGAAGGTACAGCCTTGCTGAAGAAAGTTAGTTCTCTCTTCTACACACTGTGGTTCAAGATCTGAGCTCTCAGCTTCCTGCTCTTTTTGTCAACACCTGTCTGCTTTCATACCTTTCTACCATGAGGACCTGTGTCCCTCTCAAAACAAACTCATCCTTCTGTATGCTGCTTTTTGTCATGGTGTTTTCTCACAGGAATAGAAAAATAGCTAATACATTGGGCAACCAAACCTAAGGCCTTGGACATCCACTGAAGCTTTCTACCACATACCACTTTTGACTTTTATTTTATTTTTTAATTTTTTTAAATTTTTTTATTTTTTTGGTTTTTCGAGACAGGGTTTCTCTGTGGCTTTTGGAGCCTGTCCTGGAACTAGCTCTGTAGACCAGGCTGGTCTCGAACTCACAGAGATCCGCCTGCCTCTGCCTCCCGAGTGCTGGGATTAAAGGCGTGACTTTTATTTTAAATTAGTGTCTCCTTTGTTGTCCACACTGGCCTTGAAATCACTCTGTAGCCCAGGCAGGCCTCTCTTTGTACTTCTTCTGCCCTGTCCCCCTAAGTTGCTGGGATTATAGGACTGTTCCACTAGACCCAGCTTGCTTCCTGGTATTTGTTGCTGCTACTGCTGTTATTTTCAAGATAGGGTTTCTCTGTGTAACCCTGGCTGTCCTGAACTCATTCTGTAGACCATGCTGGCCTTGAACTCAGAGAACCTCCTGCCTCTGCCTCCAAAGTGTTAGGATTAAAGGCGTGCACCACCACTGCCACTGCCTGAATTTGTCTCCATTTCTTTAAATGACAGCCATGTGGCCAGTATTGCAGGAGTACCCCACTGGTGCAGAAATCAAACAGCCCTGTTACCCCTACACAGGTTTCCTCAGTCCTTTAGGAAAATCTGTTTATTCTTAAATGAAACCAGAATGAGATTTTCATCCTTCACCACTACCTCTGACTTGCTAATCTTTGGTCCATTGTTTCAGCCACTTAAGCCTCAGTTTTCTCATCTGAAAATTGGGAGTAATGTCATCTACCCATAGGATTGTCCTGTGGGGTGAGAGGGTATAGAAAGTGTTTATGTCAGAACCAGAGCTTAGTGCATCCTCAGGAAGTCTGGCTGGCTGCAGCCCTTTGCTGTTGCATTTCCCTGAAGCAGAGGGAGCAGAGCACTGGCCTTGCTGGTGAGCTTTTAAACTGCTCAGAGCTTTGCATTTTCAACCAAGGAAAATCAAATCCTTGTCTGCTTTGTCAGAGCAGTGTGAGGACTTCATGGAGTGACATACACAAAGGAGAGTGCAGAGGAGAGCTGGGAACTGAACGATGCCTTTCCAGGATAAGACAGCAGTAGTTTGGTGGAAGAATAGATAGTGAGCATCCAGACAGGTGACTCTGTACCGTGCTTGCTGCACAAGCCTGAGGACCTGGGTTCAGATCCCCGTAGCTTTTCTGATAAAAGCCAGGCTTGGTAGATATGTTTGTAATCCCAGCTTCAGGGACGTGGGCACAGGTGATGCCTGGGGCCTGATGGCTAGCCGGCTAGCCCGGTAATAGAGCTCAGGCCAGTGTGTGATCATGTCAGCAAGCAGTGGTGGTGGCGGCATCTACATGTATGCACCTATGAATGCACACGTGCATGCACACACACCTACACAACAAATGCACATAGATGCAGAAAGTATAGTGTTAATTAAGATCTTCGAAACAGTTAAATAGCCACATGGAATTCCAAGTGCGACTGAACATAAAAATAACTTGTTAAAGTTCTGTGATGGTCCTAAGAAGTGGTTGTCCCTGTTATTCTCATTTCCCCAGATGGAGAAACTGAGATTCTATGTGGTTACGCATCTTGGCCAATGTCATGTATCTGCAAGTTCCAGACCTGAATAAACGTAGCCTTTGGGATCTGGAACCCACAGTATAATACAGAATTTGTACTTTTGAATCAAGTGATCCCTTTCTTCTTGTCCCTGTGGATTAGTCTGCTTTGTGGCTTCTGTGATCAGATACCTGAAAAAAACAACCTAAAAGAAGTATTTGTTTTAACTTACTGTTTTGGAGGGTTCGGTCATGGTGCCTTGCATTGGTCCCGTGTGCTTCAGCAAAGCATCATGGCTGGGCAATGCGCTATGGAGGAGAACACTTCTCTCTGTGGAAGCTGGGGGCTAAAAGGGAACTCCAGTATACTATTCCTTCTAGGCTCCACATCTAGCACTTTGGCTAGAGTTGTTAACTATTTCTTAACATACATTAATAAACATTTCCTTAGCATACATTAATAAACATTTTATTAATATTAATGGCTCCAAGTCAGAGATGATTTGGCTCAAGCTATGTTGAAATTTGTTGATGTTATTTCTCACACCCTTATTTTAACCCATATCCTTTATAGTTCATAAAGAAACACCCAGGGAATTCACTTTCTGTGCCTTTTCAATTTAGATTGTTAGCAGAGATGATGAGGGCACATTAAATAAACCCAACCTTGACGCTCTGCCTCTCCGCCGAGTGCAGAGCAGTGAATTGATGACTCTGGTTGTCTCCTCTCTTAGGTGGTGAATGTGGGTGATACCAGGCACTGGAGCTGGCCAGACAGCAGCCAGACAGAAAGGGATCCGCGAAGCAGCGTAGCAAAAATTGTCAACTTGTGGCAAGCTGATTTCTAGGCACCTGTGTCCATGTGTCTGTCTGTTTGTCTCTGTGGAAGCCAGAGATCAATGTTAAATGTCTTCGATTGCCGTCTACCTTTTAAAAATTAATTTTGAAATTATTTTTAGTTATGTGTATGTGTGGGCCCAGGCATGTGAGTGCAGGCTCCATCTGAGTCCAGAGGTGTGAGCTACCCAGGAGTTGGAGTTACTGGCAGATGTGAGTCTCCTGATGTGGTTGCTAGAAACCACACTTAGGTCTGGTGACTGAAGTCAGATCCTCGGGCTTGTGCAGCAAGCACTTTATTGACTGAGTTGTCTCCCCACTTGCTCCGTGGCAACTCGTTTCTGTTCTGTTGTTGACAGCTCTTAAAGGCTGACCATATCTACAATTGTCAGCAAAGCCCAGACTCCAGAAGAGAGTGTCATATCCCTCTGGAACTGGGATTTCTAGGAAAATATTTGTGAAGTTTTTTCTATTAGTGTAAGTGAGGGTCCAAAGGAAATTGGGCCAAGACCTGAGGGATATACACTGTCTTTCTTTGGTCATTTGAATTTTACTTTATTTTTAAACTTTGACATGGGGTCACACTGTGTGATTCTAGTTATCTTGGAACTAGGTAGACCAGGCTGGCCTCAGTCTCACAGAGATTCAGCTGCCTCTGCTTCCTTAGTGCTGGCATTAAAGGTGTGTACCATTTCCCCCAACCCCATACACCCAACAGTATCTGAACCCTTTACGGTTGTAGAATTCCTTGTTCTCTGAAGTTGTGTTCCTAAATTGCCCATAGTTTAGGGCAACACAATCTGTATATTCGTTTCTCTGCTTTTTGAAAAGTCTGGAATTTACCCCCCTGAAGTTTGTTAAAGTCCTAAGAAGTGAATGATGCTTGGGTACATGTACGTGTGCATGCGTGTGTGTACAGGTACACAAACCTCTTTGAAGCAGATGGAAAGGGTAGCTTCCTGGCCAACATCATCAATGTTTTGGAAATACAAATTGTGAGTAGGTCTTATTTCTACTCCTTTACTGGCAGAGGATCAGTAAGTCAACCTTCTCTTCTTTGCTTGAAGTAGGAGCTCATAGCCACAGCCAAGAGACTGTGGGAGGCGAACAGGAACATGGTACTCTGTGCTGTTAACCAGAGCAGAAGCTTTAGGCTCCATATCTAGGAGGTTCAATATTATTTAATCAAGTATGTGTCTAGCTCTTTGGAAGTTCTGCTACGAAGAATGCACTAATGGCAAAACACTGTCTTTGATGTTTTAATTTGTATGCACTTGATGTATTTTAGAAGTGCATGTGCGCACATACGTGTGTGTTCACATTCATGTAAGTGAACACATACATCTCTTGTAGGGTGAGGACTTGAAGTGATGAAATAGAACTAATGCTCTACCCTGTTGCATGTGTTTTTGGCTGCAGTGAAAGAGCGAGCCTTTAGTGTCTCTTTTTAGGGTATTGTTTCTTTGGCTCTCTCATGCAGAGGGTGAACATGTCCAGTGCTTTGAGTTCTAGGCTGAATGTCCTTAATCTATGACTCTGAAGCTCAAAGGCTGAGAAGGGCTGTTTTTGCGACTGACTGTGCTGCAGTGCACCCTGCTCTCTCCCTGGGATGAACTTGAGGAAATGAGAATGTGCCCACAATGTCTCTGACAAAATGGTGGCTGACTGTAAAGGATAAGAGAGCAGGGCTCATCGGTAGCAGCCCTTGTCTCCCTTTTGTTTTATTTTATTCTGCTTGTTAAATTATTGCTTATCTGTAAGACAGTGCTTTACAGTGTATGTCCAGCTGACCTGGATTTTACTCTGGATCCAAACTGTCTTCCAGCTGCTGAGATTGCAAATGTGTGCAAGCATGCCCAGCTCCCTTTATGTTGTCCAGGAGAGATGCATTTCTAAGTCTTGTTATTACTACGACAGAATACTTGACAGGAGGCAACTTAGAGGGGGAAAGGGCTCTGTATTGGCTCACAGTTTAAGGGGTGTGGTCAGTCGTGGCGAAGGCATGGCTACAGGTGAGTCTGTGGCAGTGGGAGGATGGATGAAGATGGATGTGTCTTGCTCACATCTCGGTGGATCAGAAAGCAGAGGGATTCACTTCTATTACAGCCCCACATGCTCAAGGTTCCGCCATCTCTACAAACAGCACCAGCCTTCAGGGGGTTGCTATGAGGACCTCCTGTTAAAAATGCTTATTGGGGTTCAGCAAACTGTACAATTGGTTCTTCCAGAGGTTGTCAATTAAATCCTCATGAATGTGATAGGTTAGCTTAGCAGGATACTGGCTGATCGAGCTCGTCTGAACTAGGCACTGTGTACAACCCCCCCCACCCCCCTACAGTCATCCAATACAGATGAACTTGGAGCTGTAAACTCTGTCTCAAGAACCAGTTTTTTGAGGGGTATTTCCCTGGGTTACTGCTGTTGTTTTGTTTTTTTTTTTTTTTTTTCTGAGAAAAAAGAGAAAGTGAGTTCTTGACTGGCTTACCCTTGAGGTTTTCTAAGGATGTTTCTTCAGCGTGGCAGCTTCTCTGGCTGGCTTATTCTGCCTTTGGGGTTATAATTTTTTTCCTCTTCAGCTGTCATTTTGAGGACAGAACAACTCTCTAGTGTCAATTTCAGAGTTCAAAAGCCAGAGAAGAAATCCGCATCTTTCCCCCTGGGATTGCAGTTAGCTCACCCCACTGAGATAAGGGGGAATGTCATGGTCGAGTGTTCGGAAGCTGCTGATAAGATTAATGGTCTGTCCTGAGCTGTGCTCGGCATCCCCCCTCCCTCTGTACATGTGCGTGTATACATGCACACACATGCACACACACGGGCGCACGAGTGTACATGTATACATACACACACATACACACAGTAAGCTTTTAGAAGTTGTTTGTGGTGTGGATGCTCATTCTTGCTTACCTTAAATATGCCCAAGCTTATGCCCTGTGTTTTGGGCAGCTGTTTCAACAGCATCTTCAGTGAATAGCAATGGGAAATAAATTCCAACAGAGCAAACTCACTGGGTGGTTAAATAAGAGGAGATGAAGTTTTCAGTTGACATGGATCATAACATTTTCAATAAGACATGGGCAGGGTGGTTGTATGTAAGCCCTCAGATAAACTTTCTGCAAACCCTCCCCTGCTCCACCCCATGCTGCTACCAGATTGACACTGAGTGCCGTCAGTGGGTTTCCATCCTAGGTAATAGCTGCAGGATACAGGCCATTTTTTTTTTAAATCAGCAACTAGCATCTTCAGACCTGGCCTCTTGGCTACGTGTATTGAATACCCCCTTCCTGTGTAATCCCCTTGTGTTGAAATAGGGGCGGCCGGGGCTGCGTCCCCAAACACCCCGGCCGCCTGCTAGCCTAGCTTATGCCCCGAAATAACAACACACAAACTGTATTCATTTAAATACTGCTTGGCCCATTTCTATCTAGCCTCTTCTGGGCTAACTCTCGCACCTGGACTAGCCCATTTCTAATAATGTGTGTAAGCACCCCAAGGTGCGCTTACCGGGAAGATTCTAGCCTACGTCCATGCTGGGTCGAAGCTTCATCGCATGTCTGTCCGGGAGAGTGGAGCATGGCTTCTCTGCTCCAGAGAGCAGAGCTTGTCGAGTCTGACCTCACTTCCTCTTCCTCCCAGTATGCTATTCTGTTTATTCCTCCCACCTATGTTTTAACCTATGAGGGCCAAGCAGTTCCTTTATTACTTAACCAATGAAATCAACAGATTGATATATGACACTCCCACATCACCCTTGAGCTCTAGAAAGTTGTAAATCTCTCTTTTTAATGAATTTGAATGGGAAACTTGTACCTTTAGAGTAGGTTATAGGACAAGGGAGATAACTTAGGTAAACGTGTTTGCTGTGCAAGCATGAGGACCTAGGTTCAAATCCCCAGTATCTATGTCAAGAAGCCAGGCATGGTTAGACACCTGGAACTCAGCACTATAAGCAGGCAGAGGATCGCGGAAACTTTCTGACTGTCAACTTAGCTCAGTGCTAAAACCTGCCTTGAAGGACCTGCACACATAACCCCACAATCATCACACACATACAATCCCAAATTAATTAATTAAAATTTCAGGGTAAGTTGGGAATCTCACCTAAGCTGCTGATGAAATGAAAGGTCTTCCAAAGGTTCCGTTGAACATCTGCAATGCATAGTAATTCTGAACTTGTGTGCTCTTAATATAACTTTGTATGGCTACACACACACACACACACACTAGGGGGTGGTTAAGGGAGAAGATGACAGATTCAAGTCACCAGTGCATCAAACAACAAATACTAGGCTGACCTAGTGGGCATGTGTTTGGCTCAGAGCTTACTCAGTCTTGGGCATACATAGCGTATTTATGAAGAATGGTGTGTGCACACATCAGTACCATTTAGGAGTGCACATCAAGGGTCCCACTTTAAAAAAGAAAAGACAATCAGTTTGGTTGGGAACTGAAGAGACAAAGCAAATCTTTTCCAGTGCTCTGTGAACTGGGGTTGTGCTGAGCCACTTCTCATGCTGAACTTCCCACTGGACTCCCGCTGAGTTGAGCTCACAACTGTGGATTCTGACCCAGGAGCAGAGTAAGCTATGAACCTCCGGGTCACTGGATTCTGAGCTGCTCATGTTCTGCCTGGAGCGGTCAGGATGGAGGGCGATCTGAAGGGGAAACCACTGTGCTTCCAAGATAGGCATTTTCTGAACATAAATTCGACCTCCTCTACTTCATAGGAGGAACAGTCCCCCAAACCACTTGATGCTGGAGATTCTGGGCAATTCCAGCCTTCTAATAACATAGCCTTTTCAGTTCTGGAACTTAAAAATATCTTGTTGATATAAATTCAAATCATGGGCTTCCACCAAACTGTGAAGAAGACCTTTGTAAATGGAGGGGTTTATTCTCCAAGTTGTTCTGTTAATGGAATAATTCTGGTACTCAGAGGGGCACACATGGTGTGTGTGTGTGTGTGTGTGAATGTGAGTGTGCGTGCGTGTGTGTGTGCGCGTGTAAGCATGAAGCTCCACCTTGTTTATTCTCGGTACAACATATCAGTGCTTTCTCTTCTTTGAGATTTGGATGAGACTTCAGACTCTGACCTTGAAGCAGGTGCTGGAAGAATAGAAGAAAAATCATGTTGTTTATAACAGCTGTCTGGGCTACAAGATTGGTAAACAGTATCCGTTAACTCAGACCTATAGCTTTAGAATTCAGAATTGGTTTGGCTGTGCTCATGCATGTACTGTATGCATGATTCTGTGTATTCATGCTTATAGATATTTGAGAAACCTTGGGAGGGTCTAGAAGTTCAAGCTGGTGCCTGTTCTTCATGAGACAGAATTTCCAAGCAAATGAGTAGAGAGGACCTTTTGACCTTCACTCATTTCAAAATTTGAATGCCTTTTCCTTTCATACTGCACTCGAGGGACGGTAAAACTGATTATCTTGAGTTAGAACGTTAGCTGGACAGAGGGGCCTATGGATGTCGGTCAGTTGGTAGAGAACTTGCCTAGTGTGAGGGAGCCTTGGGTTTGATCCCCAGCACGGCACAGAGCAGGTATGGTGATACACTTTAGAGACAGGAGATTCTGTCTCAGAAAGTTAGCTCGATCGTACAGGGGCGATGCTGTGTTTTTTTTATAACTTCTCTGTGGGCATGTGTTCATTTCACACTGATTACAGCCCAGTTCTTGGTGCAAGAAAACAGAGGCCGCAGTGAATATATGGAACGTGCCAAGGCCATGAGCGTCATGTGACTCTCATTCTGTTCTGTGTAGCTGTCGATCATACCCTCCTGTTCAAGTTTCACACACGGTCTTCAGAGTGTTCAATTTGCTTGTTCCTATGAGCTTGCTAAAGCCATTCATGCATCTTCAGGCAAAGTGAAGGCAATATGTAAAATGTTCTCAGCCCTCCCTGAAACATTTAATCTCTGGGAGATGATTTAAAACCAGCGCGGGATTGACTGGTACACACAGATTTATGTAACTTGCTTCTATTGGAATTCATTGAGATGTCCTTGTAGTCTCTTCAGAAATGGGGTCATTCACAGGCCCCTGGGTACCTCCCCACCCCTCTTCCTCCAGTCGTATTTTCTCAGGCCCTGGCCAGCACCAGACTTGAGGTTAGTTCAGTGCCTGTTCTGTGATAAGGCTAGGATTGAGTGTGGCCTTTTCCTTGGTGTCATAAATTGGCGGACACTTGGGTGCTGTCGTCTTCTCTTACTTACCCATTTTGGTTTTCCCACCATGTCCTTATCTTATCTCTTCAGTTGCTGAGTGCGGAGTGCTTTGCAGATGGCATTTGCTAGACCTGTCTGGAAGTGCTCTGAAGGCAGTTTAAGAGGTCTGGAGACTAAGTCCTAGCAGACATGGTAGCCTCGCGGTGTGCTGTTGCAAAGCAACAGAAGTAAGGCTGCTAGGCTCTGCTCATCTCTCACCCTGTACCCCACAGCTGGGTTCAGGTCTGTCTGTAGATCTCTCATGCACCCTGCTGAGGAATTCTGGTCCTCTCTGTCAAAGCTCTTCAGCAATGTGGTGTTGGATCCTCGACTCTGCTGCGAGAGGGAGCTGATGAAGGAAGGCCTAGGACTAAACAGAAAGCTGAATCTTATGTTCACAGTGGATGTGGCCCGAGCGGTGGGTAGGGGAAGACAATGATGCAGCTGGTCATGTAGAGTGGGTATTTACTCTTTTTTTTTTTAATGTAAACAATATATTCAGATATTTTAGGGGAAGTTGATGTTACCCCTTTCTCTAATAACTGTGGAAACATGGGTGCATTTCCCATGGATAAATCACATTTCGTATGTATGTTAGTGGTACACATAGATACTGGGCTTCACTGCTGAGAGCTTCTGTGGCCCAGTGAAGTCAGTACTAGTTCATCTAGGCTTCTGGTATGGAGTGGCCTGGCCAGATACTGGCAAGGGTTCACTTCATGGGTCTAGAGGTATTCTCCTCTGCTGAGCTGGTCCTTTGGAGAACTTAAAGGTATTTTATTTCCAAACTGAGGTAAGCTATCTTAAACCTGTATTGTCTCCATTAGCTTAAGTTGCTGGCTCAAAAGAATCTTCTCCCAGCCCATGTTCTCAGAGATTTTTATTTCTGGTGGGGACTCGGGAAGTGTTCTCTGTGGGCAAGAGGTCCTGTGGGGTTAGATGCCAGCCCCTGTCTCAGGGGAGTTGTCTTGTGTTTGCACAGATAAGCTGTGAATTGCGGGGAGGTGAGGCTGGAGGTTTCCTGGAATTGGGTATGTATGGGGTAGTGTCGTGTGCCTATTATCCACATAGCAAGCCATAGTTTAGAATCTAGTATACAATGTCATCATGGTATGCATGCATGTGGTGTGTACATGATAGTACCGAGGCTCAGAGTTCTGAAGATCCGTGAGCCTGATAATGTTCATGTAACTGTGAACTTGAGCCATGTAGCAGTTGGGCTCAAAACTTTCTATCATGACTTTGTCGAATGGGGGTTCAATATATGGATCTTGGACTCAGGAATGGGTGGGTTTTTTTTTTGTTTTTTGTTTTACTTTTTTTATTGTGTGTGTGTGTGTGTGTGTGTGTGTGTGTGTGTGTGTGTGTGTGTGTTAAAAGGTCCTGCCGGGTGGTGGCAGTGCATACTTTTAATCCCAGCACTTGCGAGGTAGAAGCAGGTGGATCTCTGAGTTTGAGGCCATCATGGTCTACAGAGTGAGTTCCAACACAGTCAGGACTTCACAGAGAAACTGCATTTCAAGAACAAAAAATGGGAAAAAGGGGGGACCCTTTAAATGATTCTCAGGCAGGTTGCTTGTGATCTACATTTTGAGAAGCTTGAGTTAGACTCAGGAAAGTTGGTGTGGCTGCATTTCTTTATGGCCTTCTCTCATCTGTTTGCCCTTTACCCAAAGTGATCTGCTTGGACTCAACTTTAGTAGGAAGGACCCCAATTCAAGCATTTAGACTCTAAAGCCCGTATCGATTTGGATAGCTGACGGTGGCTGTATGAGAGAGATCAACAGATACATAAATGATAAGTTGTTGTTTGATCTGAGTACAGTGGTTTTCCTCATTTATTCCTCATCAGTTACTAAGAGGTTTCCTCCTGTGTTTATATAATAATAATAATAACAACAACAACAACCACAATACTAATACCAGGAGGCTGCATGAATCGCAGTGGTGTTTAGATGTCTCATGCATGTTCATAGAGATTGGCGCCTGTACCATAGGCTGTCTTGGAACTTTTTCCGGGGACAGGTACTGGTATTTTTGTTCAGCAGCCTGTGGGTAGTTGATGAGAAGGCCCCTGCAGCAACTGTGGATGACTCTGATTTGGTGATGGAACAAAACCTCATCCTGGAGGCCTCAGAGCTCAGGCAATCTACCAGTGTTTGCTTCTGGTGTGAACAGCAGCTTTTTGCCAGCTGTCTTAATCAACGAGAGGCAGACACTGGGTCCTCAGATGGCCTTTCCTCCAATGTGTCCCAAATGTCACTGTGGACAGTAGTCACCAGGGCTTCACTCCTGGCTCTGACTGCAGGTTGAGACTGGAAACCGATGTCTGCATCTCCTATAAGCTCCCAGGTGGGAATCTGTGCCGAGTCAGGCAGGCGAGCCCAGATGACCAGCTTGGCTCTGCCACTTCAAGCTGTGCTGCCTCATGTGACTTTCATGCTTAGGCTATTTTCTTCTTTCTGTGCAGGACAATGTGACTGAATTGGATGACCCATAAAAAGTGCACACCTAGATAAACGTTACTACTCCTCCTTCAGCTAGACAGAAATTGGGTCATGGTTAAAATGTGTTGTAGCCATCCGTCCTGAACAGATCAATAGATGAACCCACCGAATGCACTTTCCAAAGCATGGGAGGACCGATTTCAATATGAGATGAAACCCGAAGTCAGTGTGCTCCCCCTTCACAGTTTATCTGTTTCATTCAAGCCTCACAACAAATACTTCCATATACGACGTGTGAACTCTGTTGGCTGACACCATCTAGCCATGCTGGTGTGGTTTAAGAAGCTGGTGACGACTGAGTTTTGTGTTGTCAAGTTTTCTAACTGGGTATGAAGAAATTGCTCATCTATTTTTTAGTTATTAATTAGATTTTATTTTTGCATGTTTGCATGTGTGCATTTGCATGTTTATGTGGGTGTGGGGAGGAAAGTGGGCATGGGTGTGCTTGTGGCGTCAGGGAACAACATGCAGGGTCAACTTTTCCCTTCCACCATGTAGGTCATGGTTATCAAACTCTGGTCAGCCATCTTGGTACTAGATACATTTATACATTGAACTATCTCACCGAGCCACCTTGTTGGTCCCTTGCTTATTTTTGTTAAGGCTTTTAAAAAATAATTTTAAATTATGTATATATTTGTGTGTGGATATGTGTACCTGAGTGCAGATGTTCTGTGGAGACCAGAGGCATCCGATCTCTGGAGCTAGAGTTACAGGCGGTTGTGAATTGCTTGACATGGGTACCGGGAATATATTGGACATAGGACCTCTGGAAGTGCAGTATGTGCTCTCAATCTTTGAGCCATCTCTGGTCCCTCGTTTTGTTTTTAGTGACCTCTTTTTTTGGGGGGGGGTGTTTTGTTTTTGATGGAGGTATGTAAGGCTATAGGGGTAAGCACATTCTTCTACTGGATTCTCATAATACCCAGTTCAGAAGACTTCTGGAACCTTTGAGATTTCTTCCCAGCAATGCACGAGCCATTCTGTAGATAAAAACCATCCAGTTTAATCCTGTGTGTGTGAGGTCTACCTGGACACAGTGTCAGATCCCATCGGTTCAGGACTCTGTTTCACAAGACTGCCCCTGGCTCAGGTTCCAGGCCAGCAAGTCATAGATTGGAACTGCCATAACATACTCCATGAGTTCATAATTTGCTGCAGCATCTCATGGAACTCAGGGAAACACACACCAAAGAGATAAATTGGCCAAGATGTGGGACATGGGTCTTGGAGCTTCTGAGTCTTTTCTGGGCACCACGCCCCCTTCAGGGAGTTCCCCAGGTCTATTCGCTGGGAGTTCACTGAGCCAGTGTTTGTGCAGCTTTGTTGCTCAGGCATGATTGACTAAATCACTGGCTACTGGGAGTCATCTTTAGCCCCTCTCCCTCCCAGAGTTTGGGGAATGGGAACTAATGTCCCAATCATGGCTTTGAGTCTGGATGATTCAGGGGGTCAATTCTAGCTATGTAGAGGTTCCTCCTGTCAGCTCCCTCATTAGTGTTCCAGAGACATTATTACCATTCTGCAGAGGCTTAGGATTTGGGGAACCACATGCTGGGAAACCAGGAGGAACAGGTTTGTGATATCCATGCAGTTGTCTGTATTCTATTACCTACAAGAAATTAGGAGCATGAGGTCTAAGTCTGTCCCGGCTACTGACTGACTCTGTGAGAATGGGCAGGTGCCACAGCTCTGGGCTTTTGCTCTGTCCATCTCTGTGAGAGTGGAGATCCTGACTATCCTCTTTGATGTTCATTGATGTGACCAGATTCTGTATTCAGTATGTGCTCGGTAACCATGTGCTACACCAGCGAGGGAACTGGTTGAGGCCCAGGCTTCTTCAATGGTGATGTACAATTGAGTCATATAGAGAACCTGAAAGGTTTGAGGTGGGCCTGAGATTGTGTGATTCTACCAAGTTCTGGGTGTGAAACCCTGCCTTTTGCAGCCTGTACATTGAATATTTCTAGGTGAGATAAGCTGTTCTATGATTGACAGAAACTTTTATGCTTCTTCCTCTTAGTTTGTCTTTGCGATGATGTGTGTGGTATGCATACAAGTGTGTCTTTAAGGGTGTGAACTCAGAGCTTGCTATAGGGTGTCTTCAGTCATTTTCCATCTTAGTTTTTGAGACACAGTCTCTCATTGAACATGGAGCTCACCAGTTCAGCTGGGCTGGCTTCAGTGAGCTCTCCAGCACTGCGGGTACAGATGCACTGCCATCCCTGACTTTTATGTGGGTTCTGGGATCTGCATTCAGTTTCTCATACATGCATGGCAAGTACTTCACCCACTGAGCCATCTCCCAAGCGCCCCCCCCCCCCAATTAGTTCGGGAATAGGAGCTTGTCATTGGGACTGACCACTAGTCTGCTTTTAATTTAGCTCACTCTCCAGTAGAATGTCCCCCTTCCACGCAGCAGCAGGGAAACTGTCAGAAGTACAGATTTGGGGTCCAGCCCGCCCTCTGGGATTGCTGTGTTTGAGAACCACTTCTCTGCTGAAAAGTTGTTGGCAGATGTTGAGGAAGTTCACTGTGTTGCTGGTGTGTAGCAGGGGGTTTTCATGTTTGGATTATGGGTCATGCCAATGTCTTGAAGCCAGGTGCAAGTTGGAGAAAAATACGACATTCAGAAACCTGCGTGGATTTTAGTGAAGGTCCATGGCTGAGTGGGAGGTAGGATTAGATGTGACTCTAGTTTAGATGAAGTCATATGACTGGCATGCTGCCCACTGCCCCGCAAGGAGAATCACATGGTCACCATTGGAATCAGCTGGGGCACGTTAAAAGCTATAGAAGCTTCGACCTGCCCTCCCCAGTCTGATGTAATAAACCTGCAGCCTGGGCATCGGGATTTTTAAACACTCCCTGGGAGATTCTAGCACTCAGCTAAGATGGAGAGTCGCTTGCCTTCTTGAATCATCTTGGGACTCTTTTTTTCCCCGCTTGTATGTTGCTAGTTTAAGCTCCCATCTGGTCACTCTTGTTTTGCATATGTATCAGCAGTTCTGTCAGCGGCTACAACTGTAAAGAGCCTTGCAGCTACTGCTTCATTTATCATAACAGGCATTCAGTTGTCACAAGTGCATTTTTGGAGTCTTGCTTTTTAAGATGAAAAACAAAAACATGACTGTTCTTTGATATTGTCCGTCAGTGTCAGTGATTTTTTTTCTTTTTCTCAAAGTATTTTTATTTTATGTGTCTAGGTATTTTCATGTATATGTATGAGTGTAATCACACACACATATATATGATCTACATATCATATATTGCACATATATAGCACATATGTGTATGCATGTGTGTATGTAGGTATGTACATATATACATATATATGCAACGTGTACCACATTCATGCAGAGGCCCGAAGAGGGCATTAAGATTTCTTGTAGCTGAAACCACATGGGCGCTGGGAATCAAGCCAGATCCCAGCACCCATAGCAGTTGTATAAACTGTTTAACCATCTCTGCAGACCTTATTTTCATTTTTAATTTTGTGTGTGTGTGTCCCCATCTGTGTGTCCCCCCCCTTTGGCCCCCCCCCCCCCCCCCGCCCCTGTTGAAATTCTCTCGGGTCACTCTAGGCTGTGTCCGGATGTTAGCTGAAGCTGCCCAGGAAAGGCATCGTTTTGGTTCACCCGTATCACAACCTTAACATCATGGAAGCTTGGGGGAGAAGGCGCGTCTCAAAACAAGAAGCTAGAGACCAACTTGTCAGGCTCAGCTTCTGAAGTAACTCACTTCCGGAGACCAGTATTCCTTCCAGGAAGGAGCCTGTTCCCATTCCCCAGTGTCCTCTCACTATAGCCCTCACAGATCTGCTCCCACATTGCCTCATTGGGGAATAAACTTCTAACTCACGAACTTTGAGGAATATTCAGCTTATATCCAAATTGTCTATATCTATAAAGTGTCTAAAGTACTATACAGACAACCTTCATTGGTGGTTAGGACAAACCCATTTTGTGGATAACACACCAACTTGCCCAGTCACTTAGCTGATTCTTTTGGTCCAAAGCCTTGGATTCTTTATTTGATAGTTTGGGTTCATCCAAGAGGCCAGATGAAAGATGAGAAGATGAAAGAATAAGCTTAAGAATGGTAGTTTATTAAATTCCAAACTGATGGTTATCTGGCTCCTCCTTTTTTCAAGGAAATTTTCTGTTCAAAGGATCTAGTTCAGGCAAGTAAATAGGCACCATTTCCGTTCCCTACACACAGTGCTTAAGAGGTAAGTCCCCAAAGGGCTTTTCCTCCTTGTTATGCCCAACCCTTGCCTCCTCCTTGGCTGTCTGGAGAGTGCCAGATGTACCTCAGTTCTTGCCACTTTGTTCTCTCTACTATTCCATCCTTCTAAGTTGAAGAATCCTGTGGTGACACCCATTGGGTATTTTTATGCCCCCATTTGTCCCCTGCCCTGCTAGCTTTAATTCCTACTGTGTAGCTGTGCAAAGTGTTGCTGCCAGTGACTTGTAGTAGAGGTAACACAACTCACCAAAGTCCCAGAGCTCAGACTGTAGCTTAACTGGGAAGATGAATAAATTATTTCTCAACTGTTTAGTGGAAAGGTGAATTCCAGGGCATGCATTTGTTAAATAAGCACACTGTGTCCCCGAGAGGTCGTTCGGAGGGCCCCTTTAGAACATGCCTCCTCCTGAGTTTTGGCTTTGGAGTTTGAGGTACATGCATCCACGGATTTCAGTGTGTGCTTTCTGAGAGGCAGGGAGTGGTTAGTTCTGCCTCAGAATGTGAAATCTTTGCCTTTGACTGCCTTCTATGTGGGCGGTGCACGGCTATGCCCACAGATGTGGGCCGCTTGCGAGGCACTACGCAAATTATCATTCTGAAAAAAAAAAGTTCCAACTCTTGAGAACAAATAGAATGCTTGAAAAAATAGATAGTAGAAAAAAATATCCGATTTGATTGGCAGTGGGAAGAGGGTAAGGCTTTATGATCTGTGGATTACTGTAATAAAACATCCGTGTCCTTCAGAGGAACATGAAGTCACAGTGTCTGGAACTGTATTCTTTCTGTTGTAGGGGACCAGGCTGAATGTCGTTAGACAAAGGAGGACACCAGTGGACATTTCCAAGGGCCAACTGTGAAGGCAAAAACTTAGCTTTTGCAGGGATGATTTGGTAACATCCCCTCCCTGCCCACCCTCTGTCAGTATTTAAGTTATGAGTGTGTACTTTAGGCGGGCACTAACTGGCATCCTAAGGCACTGTGGTAGGATGGGACCAGCCCTCATGGAAGCATCCGTGTTTTTGCATGAGTACAGTGTTGAAGGTAGCAGAGAACTGTCCTGGTAAATGGTCTATGTGCCGAGATTGGGTGGTAGAGGAGACTGGTATCTCCGTACACAGGCTTTGGGGGGTCTTGATAGTGGTATTTCTTCCACTTTTTAAAAAAAGATTTATTTATTTGTGGCTGCTAGATTCTGATCGACTGTGGGGACAGCAGCACTTTTAACTGCTAAACCATCTCTCTAGCCCCATTCATGGTGACCTTTTTTGTAACTTAGTGACTGAGAGGGCATAGGTTCGTAGTAGGACAGCAAACAAAAGTTGTGGAACAGTGTACCTTCCGGGTAGCAAAACAGCACCAGGGTTTCAGTCTGTAGTCAGTTCAGAGAGTGGTGGACAGAAGGTGTGATTAGTGTCACCATCACTGTGAAGTGTATGAGCCAGGGCAATTGCTTGTCTGTCAAATACCTGAGCACTGAAATTAGTGTGACGTCTTTGAAGTCGAAGGGAGGCTGGTCCAGCACATGAAGGCAACGTACTCAGGGACCTCTTAATATCTGGAGCATCTGCCAGGTGAGAAGTGTGCTCTGGTGGAGACTTGAAAGCTTCCCTGTGTGCTCCCTGTTAACCAACTGGCACTGCCTTTGCTCTTTTTATTCAGATAACATTACCCGTTAGTTCCTTCAGTGACGGGCTGTGATGTGGAACTGTCAACTGGAATAAATGCTTTCAGCCCTAGGTTGCTTTTGGCCCTGGTGTTTTATCACAGCAACAGAAACCCTTAGACAGACCCCACTGGAGAAGTGTAAAAAGCAAAGAATATTTATTTAAAATTGTGAAGTCTAGACATTTTTCTGTTATTCATCAATAGGTAAGACATTCCCTTAAAACAAATGATACCTCCAATTAAATTGTTTAAGCTGTGTGGTGGTGGCACATGCTTTTAATCCCAGCAGTTGGGAGGCAGAGGCTGGTGGATCTCAGAGAGTTTGAGGCCAGCCTGATCTACAAAGCAAGTTCCAGGACAGCCAGGGCTTCACAGAGAAACCCAGTCTCGAAAAAACAAAAATTAAAAATAAAAACAAAAACAAAAAAATTTAAAATTTCCCCAAATTCCCAGACTTGTATAGAATCCAGTACCTGACGCTGAGGATGGTGGCACTTACCATCAGCTGCTTCTTCTCACATCCATGAACATAATTGAGCCAGTCGCCCACAGTCATGCCCATAGGACAGCCTGTTGTAGATCATCTTTCCCGGAATCTCACTTCCGGGTGATGCTAGGTGGTGTCAAATTGCCGAGGAAAGCTGAACATCACAAGGAGCTTTCTTCCCACCCTCAAGAAATTGCTTGTTGCCATGGAAATTGTTTGTCAAGTTATGGGAAAGAAAAAATCTACATTTTTTTTCTGTGAAAAAAGAAAGATTAGAAAGTAGAGAGGAGAAAAGTGGGTCAACGGGAAACGGAACATTTCCTCCCAGGACAGGCCACATCTTTTAACCTTTCATTTGCATGGCGTCTCTCCCCCCACTCTCTCTCTGTGTGATCCTGTTCCTTCCAGAGTTTTCTGGATGGGTTCCAGGCCTAGCAGAGCTACAAATCTTTCACAAATTTGCATATCCCTTTTATGCTCAACCCAGTCAATAATGAGCCATTGTTGCCTGTTCTTGGACAGTGGCCTGAGCTGTATATCTTCCCCTATGCATTGAGCAATTTCATCATCCCAGCCCTCTCATGGGAACCTCACCTGGCTGGCTTGCAGGCAAAGCAGTGTTCTGGTGGACCACTCAGTCAATACTTGTAAAATGGGGACCCAGGATACCCACCCACAGGAGGGCTTATGTATCCTAGACTGGTTCTGTCAATGCTGTAAATGTGACTTGGAAAACAGCCTGGGGAGCCGTGTCCAACCAAGCCCGGGCTTTGAACATCACGTCCTTCCTGTACTCGGTAGGATCTATGAAGCCGTACAACCAGATGAGCAGGGTGTTTGGAAGAATTGAACATTCTGGAAAATGGAAAACTTTGTATGGGACGAGTAACTGTTTTTGTTGCCTGAGGGGAGACCAAGGCATAGGCAGTGACTTGGTGTGGCAGGCACTGTGGGAGTGGGGGGTACGGATGTCACCCCTTCTGCTTCTATAGAAGGAGCTCTTTGTGGGTTTGTTGGTGACAGGAGAAAATGTGGCCCACCATGTGGCTTCATGAGAATTGGTTCTTGCTGAGGATTTGCATAAGAAGCAGCTGGACAGGTGCACCAGGGCATGGCGGATTTGCTGGGTCTGGATTCCTGAACGAACAGAAGAGTGTGATTGGAGACTTTGGTGGTTGGTGCTTAGATGGTTTGCAGCTGCTGAGTTCAATCTGCTCTTTTTGCCACATTAATTTTTTGTCCCTTGGTTTGTGAACTGCCAAGGGATTTGTGAGAAAGGAAAGAAGGAAGGAAGGAAGGAAGGAAGGAAGGAAGGAAGGAAGGAAGGAAGGAA
>JABTXL010020982.1:1405603-1455508 GCA_025134845.1 Neodon shergylaensis | reverse complement strand
GAAGGAAGGAAGGAAGGAAGGAAGGAAGGAAGGAAGGAAGGAAGGAAAAGAGAGGAAAGAGAAGGGAGGGAGAGGGACCTGGAGAAGAAAGTCTCATCAGAACTCAATCCCTGTCTACCGACCATTTCTGCTATGACCACATTTTGTGTCCCTCACTTATATCTCACAGGAATGTGTTCTGCAAACCCCTTTCACCCTCTGAACTCTGAAGAAACTGAAACTCTGTTTAGGAAAGGGGATGAAAAAACTACCTCGGAAGTGTTGTCTGCTGTACCGTGGATGCCCTGGGCGGTTTTCTCGTTGCAACCTCCCATTCCCTGCTGTTCCTCTAGGATGATTCTGTGCAGATGTTGGAAAACTGTGGGTCTTTGGTTGTAGATCACTCCAAGTTATTCTGCCTCTTCACTGGAAGGACTTCAGCAGTCTGCATATGGGAAAGTAGCCTGATCAATGTCTGCTCCTCAGCTAGTTCTTACTGCCAGTCCAGTTGGGAAATGTGGCAAGGCCATAGCCAGAAGTGTGATGTTGAAATATGCTGCATCTAAAAATGACTCTCCATTGTCTGTGTTGATAGTTAAAGGAAGAGGGAATGACTGGCAGGAATCAGGGGCCTCGAAGCCACAGTTTGAATTTGTCTAAACAGGATTTATGGTTTTTCTGCTAATTGCAAGACATTATACCAGTGATCATTTGCATTTGGGTTACAGAATTCCAGTTTGGGGCTGCACTCAACCCCAGGATGATTGAGAGATGGCAGCTAGTGCTGAGGATGTTCTTTAGGTCAGACCTCAGAGAGGACCAGAAGACCACAGTCCTGGATGCCTGCCCTCTGAGAATTAGGACTCCAGCCCAGGCAGGATTTGGATGATGGAAAGACTAAGGGAAAAAGAGACTATGTCAGGCCGCATTAGACACACTGTTGTGGAGCTGGGAACAGATGGGGGATGTCTGGGAACAGCATACAAACTCTTGGAACATGAACTTTACATAGGTTCTGAGAGAATAGGGAAAGTGCATACCAGAAAGGGTATGTGTATAATGTACAACAAGAGGTTTGATTCAGTGGTTAAGAGTACTTGCTGTACAAGCATGAGGACCTAAATTCAAATCCCCAGCATCTATGCAAAAGAACATGGCTGCCCCCTCCCCACAAGCCAGAGTTGGTGCGGGAAACAGGCAGACCGTGAATGCTTGCTGACATGCCAACCTAGCTGAAGTTGCCAGTTTCTGGTTAAGCCATAGATCCTGTAGGAAAGCAATAACGAGGAGAGTGAGAAAGGATCCCAGTGTCCTCCTCTGGTCTCTGCATGTGCGTGCATGGACACATACACCCTACATGTTCATTTACACACACACACTCTTTACAACACACACAACACACACACATTCATGCTTGCAAACACACCACACACACACACACACACGGGAATAGGCAGGCATCCCAAACTGACTTAATCAGTAAGCAATGCATTGGCCCAATAATTGAAAAAAGGTCAGTTTCTCAAGTTGTAGACATGTATTGTAGTCAGTGTGCTATTGCTGTGAAGAGATAGCATGACCACAGCAACTCTTGTTAAAAAAAAAAAGAAAAAGAAAGAAAGCATTTAACAGGGGCTGAAATTGAAAACAATTTCAGAGGTTTAACTCATTGTTATCATGGGTGGAACAAGGCGATACACAGGCAGACAAGATGCTGGAGAGTAGTTGAGAGTTCTTCATCTGGATGGACAGGAAGCAGCAGAGAGGCACCGGGACTAGCTTGGGCTTTTTTTTAACCCTTTAAAGTCCAGGTCTTTTATTTCTTTTTGTACATCAGGCCAGGAATTTGTACAGAATGGGCTCCAGTAGCTCAGGCTCCTTCCTGTTAGTCCTCACAAAGTGTGCTTCTCTGGGTGGAGCAGGCTGGTGCTTCAGCTGAGCCCAGGTGCCCTTCTCTTTGGTCGTTCTCCTTCACCCACTTCAGGAAGCTGTCTCTGCTCTTCGAGCGCTTGATGTGTTCAATCCGCACATTAATTCTCTAGGCAACAACCTTGCCCTTAACTTTCTTGTTTACAGTGATGCCCACAGCATGCTGGGTGACATTGTAGACTCTTCTGGTTTTGCCATGGTAACATTTATGGGGCATTTCTTTTTGAACAGTGCCCATTCCCTTGATGTCTGCAATATCACCCTTCTTGTAGATTCGCATGTATGTAGCCAAAGGAACAACTCCATGTTTCCTAAGGGCCTAGAGAACATAGAATGAGTGCCCCTCCTCTTTCCCTTTGTGTTGTCATTTGGGAGAGTTACTGAAAGATGGCTGCCTTAGCTTGGGCTTTTTAAACCCTAAAGTCCACCCCCAGTGGACACTTTTCCCCCAACAAGGCCACACCTACTCCTTCAATAAGGCCACACCTCCTAATGCTGAATGCCACCCCCTGATGACCAAACATTCAAATATATGAGCCTAAGGGGGCCATTCTTACTCAGCCACACCATTTCCTTACTCTCTCTAGGTTTCTGTGTTAGTTACTTGAGACAAAATACCTTACAGCTTACAGGAAGAAGGGATTATCTTGGCTCACAGTTCAAGGGTACAGACTGTCGTGGTGGGCAAGTCATGGTGACAGGTGTGTCAACAGCTAGTCACAGTGCCTTGTCAGCCAGGAAGCAGGGAGCTAGGAAGACTGCCAGTACCCAGCCCACTTTTCTCTTTTTACTCAGTTCAGGTACCTGGCCATGGAACTGTGTGATCTTTCTTAGGCTGGACCTTCCCCCTCAATTAACCTACTGTAGAAACTCCCTTACAGTAGGTGCAGAGGTTTGTTTCCATGGTGATGTTAAATCTGGTTACCTTGACAATCTTCCCTTATGCTCACAAAGGGGTGGTTAGTGTTTGTCGGGGCTCCAGTGCTGCTCAGTCCCATCTACAGTCTTCCAGCAAAAGACCTGAGCTTTGTTTCGGAAGGCACACCATAGTGGCCATGGGGATGACACATGTTTAGAACTGTGCTGAAGGTCTGATTTGTTCATCTTGCAAGTGGCCAGAAGGGAGGAGCTTGTGGCAATGATGATTTACCTCTGTATCTCACTGTTGCGGTTTCATTTCTGTTGTTGTAACCCAAAACCCTTAACTAATAGCAGCTTATTGGAGACAGGGTTTATTTTAGCTCATGAGTGTAGGGTCCAGTGGCAGGAGCGTCAGACAGTTGGTCAGTCCTACCCACGGTCAAGAGCAGAAGGAAATGAATGTGAACATGCTCGCTTGTGCTCCTCTGCGTTTCTCTACCTTTATACAGTTCAGGACCCTCTGCCTATGGGATGGTGCTGCCCACAGTGAGCTGAGTATTCCCACATCAATTGGCTGTGTTAAGGCAGTACACCACAAATGTGCCTACAGGCCAGCCCATGTAGACAGTCCCTCATCGAGAATCTCTTCCCAGTGAGTCTAGGTCGTGCTGGTAATCTCATCATCATACTCGGTTTGGAACCAATAACACATACTGTCTCGAAGCTGCTACATATATATGACTTTCCCAAAGAAAGTCTAGAACAACAGAAAGGAATGGCAGAGAGGATAGCATACTGATGAAAAATGTCCACTCAACGGCCAAATTGTGAGTGAATTTTAACCCTAGGATCAGTGATCTTTGGTAAGTAGAGAGGTCGTTCTGTAGACAGCCAGCTCAGCCTATTACAGTGTTGTTTAAGGCCTTGAGAATAAGAATGGAAAACCATGTTATGCGTGTCTGTGTACACCTGGAAGAACGCTTTGGTAACTAGTTTTCTCTTTTGTCTTCATTACCTCTTTCATATCCCTGTTGGTGCTGTGCAGGCTTATTCAGAGCTGGATTTCTTTCCTGAGACCTATAGAGAATCTTTCACTGATTGACAATAACAACAAATAGTGTCTAATTGCTTAACTTTCCTAAAAGCTGTTCATTCATGCACCTGCCCACCTTCCTACCAGTAACCCACTGTTAGTGAGTCAGAAACTATCCTGGCCTCTGCAGATGAGTCCACCTGTGGCGCGTGAGCCCTAAGCATGAATGCCCAGCTTGGCTGCGGGCTCTGACAATGCTTCAGTAGTATTGTTTGTTTGTTTGTGAGAGGGTTACAAGTAGCCCAGGCTTGTAGCAGTCAGTAAACTCTGAACTACTTCTGGTGCTGGGATTGTATGTGTGCACTATCAGACTTGCTTTTATGCGATGGTTTCCTGTGTGCTCGGCAGACACTGTACCAACTGAACTGCATCCCCAAGGCTCTAAACTTATGACTATGTGAAATATGTGGTATGTTACATGTTTGATCCTGTAGAAGTTCTGAGAAGAGGCGTTTTTCTGACTAGGAGATGCTAGTGGGTAGCATTTCCTAGTTTAGGTGATGTTTCAAATGGGTAGAAAAGGATGGGGTGGGACACTAGACAGACCTGTAAAACAGAGGTCGGATGATAGTGAATCAAGAATCCCAAGAGTCAGTTCTAGGAAGGCCTGGCTGTTATTCCAAGCTAAGACTACAGTTATTAGAAAACGGGGTGGTGTAGTTTCTCCAACCATCCCCCTGCGCTCCTGATCAGTATGTTGGGAATACGGTGCGTGAATTGTTTGGCTCTCAACTGCGTAGCTCAGGCTGATGATGCTGTCATAGGTTTGAGGTCTTTAGTGCTGAACTCGGGTATGGACCTAGGAGGATTGAGGGACGAGGCTGAAAATGTACACTGCCCAGAGGAACTCAGGGACTGGAGAAAATGGCCAGAGCAGCAGGAAGGATAGAGGAGGACAGGTCGCGTGTGATCGATAGGACCTTGCGGAAACTGAAGACATGAGCTTAGAGCACCTCATTTCTAGCAGAACATACTTAAAGCAGAGAAGAATCTCATATGGATATTTTTATTGTTGAACTAAGATATCTTTTAAGGAAAAAAATGGCTCTGAACATAATGACTTGGCTCATCTCATATAGCCAAGAATTCAGGTTCAAGCCTCAAGTGTAGCTCCTCGCCAGTCTGCCTTCCAGTGGGATGATTTACCCTGATTAGCTTAGCTCAGGGAGTTTGGAATTCTCTTGAGGAAGCTTGGAATCTACGCTACAAATTGCTTGACTTGGTATTTTGAAAATATGATAGATTCAGACGTGCATACGTGTGACATCCTGGATCTGCACAGGGGAGCAATGGTGGGGATGGTGAGCATGTTTGCAATTAAGAAATGGGGGGAGGGGCTTAAATTGTACCTCTGCACAGACTTAGCAAGACATTTTTAGTTTCCCACTTCAGGAAGTATAGCCTTGGGGCTCTTTAACTGTTTTTGACTTACTTTCAAATTTTCTTAGGAATGAGCTGGATTTTCTAGCTCGGAGACAGTATACAGTAGACAACATTGTGTATTTTCTATTCCATGGTAATTTTTATTTACTTGATAGTAATAGAAAGAAAGAACTAAAGTTAGACCGATTCATTATATCATGGTTGGAATTACTCAGTCTCCATTATAACTGAGTGGAAATGACTGAGTTATAATGAGTATATAATATAATGAATAATGAAGTCTCTCTTACCCCTCCCTCCTCCTGCCCTCCTCCCTTTCCCCCACCTTTCTCATTTCCTCTCCAGAGTCTCTTGTAATCCAGGCTTGCCTCTAACTTGCTCTGTAGCTGATAATAACCTTGAACTGCTGACCCTACTTTCTCTACCTCCCTAGCGCTGGGATTATAGGCCTGTATATCTGATTTTCTAGGCTTAGTGCATGTCAGGCCCATGCTCTACTAATTCAGCTGCATCCCCAGCCCCACATGCTTCCATATATCTTTAAAAAGATTTTATTTTAAATTATATATATATTTATATCATGTTATATAATAGAACACGTATTATATATTTATTTTAAATTATATATACTATGTGAGTGGATGGATGGATAGATAGATAGATAGATAGATAGATAGATAGATAGATAGATAGATAGATGGTTATGTGCATATGAGAGCAGGTACCTTCGGAGGTCAGATCCTCCTCCCACCCCGGGGTGGGGCTAGAGTTACAGGCAGTTGTGAGCTGCCCATTTTGGGTACTGGGTACTGAACCAGGGTCCTCTGCAAGAGCAGTGCAGACTCTTAACCACTGAACCATCTGTCCAGTCCCTTCAGTGTAGTTTATAACTGTTTTGTGTCTTTGATGTATCTGCTAATTTCATTAACATAACATGAAGGTACATGGTCACCAAGCAATGACATGACTCATTTCATCCTGGATATTATTGGTTATTTTAGGAAGCACAGTGTAGGTTGATAGAAGATACCAAAATATGCACTTTTAAAAAAGATTTGTTTTTTATGTATGTATATGTGTGTGCCTGCTTGAATTTATATGCACTTTGGGCATGCAGGTGTCCACAGAGGCTAGAAGGTACCGGATCCCTGGAAATGGAGTTGCAGGTGATTGTGAGCTACTATGTGGGCACTGCTGGGAACTGAACCTGGGGTCCTCTGCAAGAGTAGTATATGCTCCTAGCTGTTGAGCCATCTCTCCAATCCCCAAAGCTACGCTTTTTAAAAATTGACATTAGTAGGACAGTTATTGCAGTGGCTCCCAATCTCTTCCTGGTGACATTTTCAGCTAGATAATTCTTTGTTGTTGGGTGCACTGTAGCACCTCAACTCCATGTACCAGACCCAGCTTCGACAGTAAACAAATGTCACCAGGTGTTGCCAAAGGTCCCCTGGGGAGTGAAATAACTTGTGGTTGAGAACTGCTTATTTAGCAGAGACAAACATTTTTATGGCCTGTGGTTTTATGCTGCCTTTGGCCTATCATTTGAGGATTATGGTCAATAAATTTAACACAGAGTTAATTCTCACTCACAGACTCTGTGTTTGAGAATTTATCCATCACTAGCTGTGGCATACCTGTGAGCCTCTGAGGACCTGTGCAGCTCTGACAAGTCCAGTTGACCCGTGCTAAGTAAGGTTCAGCAATGATTCTGTGCTGGCTCTTTTTAACCATCAGTGTTAACAACCTAGAAATACCTGGAAGGCCACCTCAGTTGGGGAATTGTCTAAATCATCTGGGCCTGGAGGCATGTCTGTAGGAGACTGTCCTGATGTAGTTAGAACCTGCCCACTGTGAACTTACCATTTGGTGGGCTGGCCCTGGTCTATACAGGACTGGAGACAGCTAGCTGGCGGCAGCAAGCAAGGACTTAAGGATCCGTGGTCTCTTTGCTCTTGACTGTGGCTGTCATGTGACTTGCTACTTGAGTTCCTGCCTTGGTTTCCTCTCAGC
This sequence comes from Neodon shergylaensis, assembly GCA_025134845.1. Taxonomy (NCBI): domain Eukaryota; kingdom Metazoa; phylum Chordata; class Mammalia; order Rodentia; family Cricetidae; genus Neodon; species Neodon shergylaensis. Next base: position 1,448,250 of record JABTXL010020982.1, on the reverse strand, counting down.
AATGAACTGTCACCTGGAATTGTGAATCAAATGCCCTCCCCACATACTGCTTTTTTAAATGTCTATGGACACCTTTCCTCTGTGTGTGTTTCTGCTGGGCTGGTGCTCTAAGAGACCAAGCAAGGGTGCTGGAGCCCCTGAGCCTAGAGTGAGCTACATGTGGGAATCAAGCTCTGGTCTTCTGAGAAAGCTTTCCAGCCCCGTGTAATAGATATGTTTTAGTCTGATTTTTTGTTTTTATTTTTGCTACAGCTATAAAATATTAGCATATCCCCTTTCTTCATGAGTTTTTTTCCTCCTCTCTAGACTTGACATGATGTAGTTAGAACCTGCCTACTGTGAGCTTAACATTTGGTGGGCTGGCCCTGGTCTGTGCAGGACTGGAGACAGCTGGCTGGTAAGAATTCACTGTTTGAGTAGAAAAGTAGTGGAATGGATGGGTCCAGTGAGTAAACATGATCTGGGTCATGCTTGATCTCAATCGGTGCGCTGTTGCTCAAGAGAAGAGGTCACTGGGCTGCTCTCTTGTGTGTGTCTGACAACCCTGGGACTGGTGGAAACTTAGGGAGAATTCCTGCTTATGAGATATCCATGGTCTGGCGTGAGGAAATGAGGTCTTGTACCAGCTGTCAACACTACATGCAAAATGTTAATTGAGTCTTAAGCCTTACTTAGAGATCAGACTTACCATTTTAATGGGGTAACTCAGAGATAGATAATACCAGTGCCCCGGGAAAGAGGAAAATGCTACTAGGTGTGATCCACAATAAACTCGGAGAGCCGTAGCCCTTGACACCAGTGAGAGGGTTGGTTGTTCTAGCCTGGTAGGATGAGAAGTTAGAACAAGCTTGGGTCATCTGTTCACCATTTAGAGACAAGCCAAGAAGGAATCACTTAGAAATGACAAGAAAATTGTGTTGAGTCTTTGACTGAGCTAAGGAGATTGTTTGCTGAGCAGCTTTCTCTGCAGGAAGAAACCTCATTGGTTTTTTTTCTCTGATGAGACAGGCCTGGAAGGCTAAGGTCCGCTTGGGGGTATGTTGGACTTGATAACCTGGTACGCTGATCCTTCGTTTAACATCCTAGCATGGGTCCAGAAGTTCTTTGCATGGGTGTTGAGGATGCTGAAGGATCCAGTAGAGGGATGGTTTGAAAAAAATTTCTTTTCTTTCTTTCTTGTGTATGTGTAGTGTGCATTCATGTGTGATGTGTGTGCATGCGCGCGGGCATGCATGTGAAGGCCCCAGGTTGATGTCATGAATCTTCAATGATCACTCTGTACCTTATTAGTCAAATCAGGATCTCTCAATTGAACCTGGAGCTAGCCATTTCTGCTAGTCTCCTAGTCACCTTGCTCTGGGGACCAACTCTCTTTAGGAACTACAACAGGACTTCAGGCCCTCTAGGGCATTTATGTGTGTTCTGGAGGCTGGGACATTGGTCCTCATGCTTGCATGAATGCACCCTAATCAATGAGCCATCTCCCTGATTCTGAAAAGTTTTCCATGTTGCATTTGCTAAATGTAAGTGTATTTGAGTTGGTAAGTTATGACTAAGAATCAGACCATTCCCTTAGGCTAGGAATGAAGTCATATCTTTCCCATGAGATTCTGAGTTTGCTCCTGGCATGGAGTTTGCATGTATGTTCATATGAATGCAGATTTCTGTGGTTACCAGCATATCATATGCTCTAGAGCAGGAGTTACAGAAGGATGTTAGCCATGTAATATGAGTGCCGAGAACCAGACTTAGGTCTTCTCCAATAACAATCAATATATACCCTTTTAACTATTGAACCATCATCTCTTTAGCCTCAAAAATAAACAATTTATTTTATGCTTTTAATAAAATTTAAAATAATGTTGGTTTGGTGTATTTATATGTAACTTTATTTTAGGCATCCTTTTGTCTTCGCAAAAATGAAAAATCAGAACGAAATAAAGAAAAAAACCCACCTCCCTCTGTTCTCCTTCCTATCTTTATTCCATCCTTTTTCATTATTTATGAGTGGGACTTTAAAAAAATTTCCATTATCTATTTGCCCATTTGCCTGTCTATAATCCACTTGACTCTAGGCAGACAGGCGTTTCCAGTATAAATAGTAAAAGCTTTTCTGCCTTTGCATTTTATCTTACTTTGTCTTTCTGCCCCGTTGCTGCCAGCGGAGCAAAGCACTGGACAGAAGCAGTGGCCGTGCTCGCCTTCCTGACATTAATGGGGTGCTTACTATTAATGGGGAATTGGTGATCCATCATTTCCTCACTTGTTTTTCTCCGAGGAACGTTTGTTGCTTTTAAGAATTAAGTATCAAATTATCTATAATTGGGGAAAATAGTTCTCATTTTTTCATTTCTCCTAGGATTCAGCAGGGGCGTGGAATATAGAAAGAAATACAAATAGTCTGGTTGGAGACTCTCCTGTTGGCCTTTTCTGTGAGGAATTTGGTGATTTAGAACCTGCCGAAGCATCCAAGGATACATGGGAACTTGTGTGCTCTGAAGGATGTCGAGAGTATAGGCATCTGATGTGTTGTCTGATTTTTCTGAAGGAAACGCTGGGTTAGAGTCTTGGGATGTGTAAGTCATTCATGTTCTCTGGGAATAAATGAAGTTGCATTCCAGTTTGCTGGGTTGAGGTTCAAAACATCTAATGGTCAATTCCAAGGGAAGTTTTATGCGTGCGTGTCCATGTGTACACATGTATTGTTGGTGTATGTGCAGAGGATGATGGCAGATGCGTTCTCTCTCTCTCTCTCTCTCTCTCTCTCTCTCTCTCTCTCTCTCTGTGTGTGTGTGTGTGTGTGTTGTATTTTCCTTGAAACAGGGTCTCTCACTGAACCTAGGCCCTCAATCAAGTCAGCAGGTCCCAAAAATTTTCCTGTCTGACCCACTGCACCTCGCCCATGGCACTGTGTTTAGGGGCACATATGCTACCACACCTTGCTTCCTGTGTGTGTTCTGGGGTTTTGAACCCAGGTCCTCATGCTTGCACATACCTCTGAGCCATTTCTCCAGTCCTCTGAAGGGAGTTGGGTTGCTTTGTGAAGGGAGTGGAGCTGCAGTTAAGAAGAACCAGATACAAAGGAAGAGAACAACACACAGTTTTGCGTCATCCCAAGGCTCTGGGACCTTGTTGTCATGCGGTAGCCAGGTGGATTATCCCAGAGGGACTGGTTTGGTCAGAACCCAAGGCTTCAATTATAACCTCAACACCTTGAAAGTAGTCTTTTTCACCAATAGACTCTACTGTCCGGAATTACTTTTATTTGGCCAGTTTCAGGTTCTGTTTATGGCCAAATGCTCTGAGTGCAGCCCCCAGTGTCCTGTGGAGACATCCTAGACCTGCTGAGCTGTGGGTGCCAGGTGCTGTTCCGCCTGGAATGCTTTCTGTAGAAAGCTGCTGCCTACCAGGCTCCCAACAGTTACCTCTGCAGAAGAGACGCCTGCTAAAACTGTGGGAGCCATTGCTGGAATTTGCTCCTTAATTTCAGTCCCCCTCCTTAGTGGCATTGATCTTGCTTATAGAGCTGCAGGCATTTTGCATTTCAGCGCAATTGCATTTCTCAAGGAGAATTTCCCTGCACGTGGCGTTTAGAAACCATTTTCCCATCCAGCTAGCTACTGCACAACCCTGGAGCATACAAGCATTTGATTGGGCCAACTATAAGCATGTTATATTTGTTTTTGATGAATTCTAAGCCTCTTAAAGAGCCACCTGTTCCTTCTTTATTTTGCACCACCCCACCGTCCAATGCCTATCACTAAGTTCAGAATGTCGTTCCTGTCGAAAAGGGAAAGGCATTGATTTCTTCACTCCTCAGAGGTTCTTAGTAAGAATGGAGCCCTGGAATGAAAGACGAAAGAAAAACAATGTTAGTGGATGCGACAGCTGCTCTTGGGAAGAGGGAACCTTAAGTGAAGAATTTCCTCCATCAGATTGTCCTTTAGCGTATCTCTGAAGCGTTTTCTAGATTGCTGGTTGATGCAGGAGGACCTAGCCCTCAGTGGCACTGCTATCCCTTGACAATCTGGCATTTTCTGAGGCCTCCCATTCTGGATCCCATTTAAAACCCTCTGACTGAGCAATCACCTTTCTGTTTAGAATGTTACCCCTCCCTTTTGGGGGAGGAGCCCTCCAGCAACTCTCCTGTCGGGTCAGCAGGCAGCTAAGAGTGCCAGAGCTCCTTCCCTGGGGATTGCTCTGACTAGGATCACCAGAATTGGAGGCAGGAGTCTGCCAAGGGAGCTTCCCTCAAGTCTGCATGGGCTTTGTTCTATGTCATAGAGGCCAACGGATGTGAACAGAGCTTAGAAGAATTGCCAGAGGAAGCTTTGCTTCGCAGTGGGACTGTCCACCTCATCCTCTGGTTTCATCCTTCCTACTCTCTGTAGCCATGTTGGAGACCTGTCTCTTCTGAGGAGCTCTCTGGAAAATCCCACTTTTCTTGGCGTCACTAGACCCATTATATTTCATCCCTAGCCCCCAACTTCACCTGCTGCCATGCTTGTGAGTTTTCTAGTGTGACATCTTGTCTCTGCCACAGGCTCTGAGGCTGCACTGTTGTCACATGACTGACACACATTGTATGCCTGTTTTGGTCAAGTGTCTTTGGGGCATTGGAAGCCCACTGTGATACCATTGGGTACATAGGGAGGGTTTAAGTTTGTCCTTAGAAGCAAAAGGCCCCTGGATCGGCTGAGCTGGGCTGAGATTGCCACAGTGCTCTCTGGCTCCTCAGCCTGCTCACTGCCCTGTACTCTTCCTCCCATTCTACAGATGGAGTCACATGGTTTCTTTCCAATTCACTGCAGCCCTTATTGCCGTCCCAACTTAGTGTTAGGATCCTTGGCTCGGAATCAGATGAACTGTTTTAGGGTCAGGACCGCTTCATTTCCTGCATAGCTTTGGTGGAGATAGGGCAGGTGTTCAGATAGTATGGGATAGCCCTTTGGCCTGGAAAGCCCACCACCCCCATATTGAGTGTTCATGTATTTACTAGGTAAAATGACTGGGCCTTTTCCTGGCTCAGACATTCATTGTTTGGAAGTAAGATTGCCCTGCACCAGTCTGTTTGAGTTATCAGAAATTACAAGCACTCTGGAGGATGTATTTCCAGTGTGGGTCTTGGTCCTGCCTTACTCCTCAGCCCTGCTTCTGGGGGAACCCTGCTGAATTGCATACCAACGGCAATCAGATGGCATGGCATTTGGAAGCAGGGAATGAGGACAGCTCTGTCAGAAGCAGTGTTTGTATTTTTTTTTAAGCATGGTAGGATTTAAAGTCCCCATCAGCCCTTCCCACGAGCTAAGTAGAGTGGCAGCTGAAGCCCAGAGGCCAGGCGGGAAGGTGGCTACCGCCGCAGTTCTTTCCAGCAGGGAACAGCAGTTTGCTTTTCCCTGTGTACAGAATGTTCCCACTTCCCACTCTTCCTGTAGAGTAGGAAAGGAAAAAGAAATCACCATCCTGAAATGAGAGAGTAGCAGTTGGCTGGGCCTGGTTCAGGGAAGCCGGGCCTGGCCTGGACTCTGCGTTACAACTTCATTAGGCGCATGTGTTATTTTTTTGAGTGGCAGGAATAGTAAGATTTACACCTAATCAAGGAAAGGCTTGCCAAACAAACGCTCGGGTGGGGTTTCCTGGGTAGGAGTGTGATATTGTAATAAATGGGAAGCAGAGTTCTGCAGTCCAATCTCTGGGCTGATTGCACACATTACAGCAGGGGCCCTGTTTTCCAGGAATGCAACACACCCCATGTCCAAGGCCCCTCCTTGGAGGGTGTGTCCTCACTTCCTCTAGCCCTCTCCTTAACTGTTGGGGCTGTCAGAGGAACTGAGGGCCTAATGTGGGGATCCCTAAGATGCCTGCCTTAGGCTCTTTGCCTTGGGACCACTTGACAGGTGAGTGGACCTCATGTTAAAGTCCACTAGGGACTGATACAGTGTGGGTTAGGTTCTCCAGTCTTCTGAATACAGAACAGAAAGTGAATGTAGGCCTGGGACATACCAGTAACAGTCTTGAACATTTCTAAGCCCCGGTGGGCAGGGTGCTGTCCAAGAGGCAGAGGAAATCATGCTTGTGCAGATTTCTGTACCCTTGCCTGGCAGCTGCCTGATGCCCTGAGGTTTTAGATGCTCAGCCAGCCACTTACTTCTGCCTTCTTGGGGATCCCTGGGCTCTGCCTTCCCAGCTTGACCCCTCAGGCATTCTTTTTCCTGATTCTCCTCTTGCTGAGTCCAACTGCCTTTCTGTCTTTTCTCCTCTGTCTTTGGAATTAAACATAATTCCCGTCAGAGTTGTTTGCCTCCTGTTGCTCTCTCTTGCTCTGTTCATCCCCACAGCATGCCTTAGCTCAGGGTTACATGTATCTTTATTTCTTTCTTCTTCTTCTTTCTTTCTTTTTTTAATTTTCAAGCTCCTTAAGATCAAAGCCAGTTCCTCTGCTGATTCATGATACTTGACACATAACTGATACACCTGAGCAGTTGGCAAGTTTTATCTCTTAAGTTATATGTTCTATTTTTATTACTTTTTTATTTTTGTTTGTGTGTTCTTTTCTTTCTTTCTTTCTTTCTTTCTTTCTTTCTTTCTTTCTTTCTTTCTCCTTCCTTCCTTCCTTCCTTCCTTCCTTCCTTCCTTCCTTCCTTCCTTCCTTCCTTTTTTTCTTCTTCTTTTTTTTATTTTTGAGACAGGCTTTCTCTCTGTTTCCCTGGCTTTTCTGGAACTCACTCTGTAGACCAGGCTGGTCTTGAACTCAGAGATCCGCCTGCCTCTGCCTCCTGAATGCTGGGATTAAAGGCGTGTGCCACCACCACCCAGCTTGCTTATGTTTTAAATTTTTATTAGGAACAATTTCTGCTACTTCTCAGATATATTTATATCATATTCCTACCGATTTAAGATCTTAACTTTTTCCTTGTCTCTTTGACTTGTTTTTACCCATAACACCTCTCTGATCCTTATCCATTTCACTTCAAAGTGCCAGGAACTTAGTGCTGTTCGGCACAGGGTGACCAGGTTAGTCACTCACACTGGGAGTCTCTGGGGCATGCACTAGCTGTCAGAGTAAGGGAAAGCCATGCAGGTGGTAGGCAGTGGTCCTTTTTCTACCTGTCCCGGTCATGTCCCTTCCAGCCTTCCCCAACAGTTCCCTTTCCCTCTTCTCAGTGCTTTTGACATGTGCTGGGCCTGGTGCACAGACTGCCATCATCCTCTTTGTGTCTTTCTTCCACAGCTTCCCTGGGATACCTCTGTGGTCCCTTAAGCTTCCTCCACCAGACTCTTCCAAAACATCTGTGGATGAGGGCCCCTAGTGCACATCATATGTGCCCCAGTCGTTCTCTTAAAGGTCTGTCTTCCCACTGGACTGGAGGGGTGGCATGCCTCAGAAAGGACTTGCCTTTCCTTTTGTATTTTCCAGTACGTGGCCAAGCATCTAAAGTAGTAAATGCTTGTCGGTCTAGTTTATTAGTACATAAGGAATATTCTACCCCTGTCTCTGTCTGTCCCTGTGTGTGTCTTCTTTCTGCCTGCCTGTCTCTGTCTGTCTGTCTGTCTGCCTGCCTGCATATCTGTCTGTCTTATGTGTGTGGGATGGCATGCATACCTTACCTTGACACACCTCACTGGTCACAAAATTATCTTCATTTCATTTTTACAAGTAGCTTCTGTGTCGTCTTCTCTGTGCTCATGGTCTTCCTGGAGTATGCCAATGGGCAGGGACAGAGACACGGTTCCCTGTTATCACCCACAGGAGCCCACGTGGTTTTTATTGCCCTTCATGGAGACAATCCCAAGATCAATGGCTTTGATGCAGGAAAACATTTTAAGACAAACTAGCATGAAGCACGGTTGCAGTTTATTGAAAGATATTTAGAATACCTAGATTTTAAGCACAGGGGTGAAGGGAATGGAGAACGAAGAGCTAGGGAAGACGGTGAAGCTATCCTGACACCATGGGTATAGTTTTCTCTAAGAGAGGCTCACGATTTTAATATAGATTTTAAACACGGCGGCTCAGACACTTGTGCAAAGAGTCAGACACTTGGGCAAAGAGTAAGGCATACGAAAGTGCGAGTATGGGCTTCTCAAGGAAAAGTTACCTACCTTGAGCTTTGACCATTTGCATCAGTTTTGTGGCTCCCAGATTATAGCTCGAATAAACACTATTACTCCTTAATAAGTGAGATCATAGGATGTCTTCATAGCCACCTTGGATGAGTATATAATAGGTAAAGATATGGGATAGACAGGTAGGTAGATCTACATGTAGTAAAGTAGAACCAGGAGGTTAGGCTGTGTACTTGGATGGTGAATGGGGCATCTATCTGAGAGTCCTAGAAAACTGCAGGGTTCAAGAAGGGGAGAAAGACCTTAACTCACAGTTATTAATGTACAGAATTCCTGATTCTCTCCTGAACCAGACTCCTGGGGGAGCGCTCCTGCCCCTTCCCATGTCCCCGTGATTTTCCCTTCTATGTAGAGGGAAGATGCTGTATTCCCCTCATTGACAAGCCAGCCCTCAGAAATGCTGATAAATATCTCACTGTCTCCTGGGTAATTAGCCCCCAAAGAGCTGGGGTGCTTGCTGGAGCTGCTAATTTGTGTGTGTCAGCTTGCCAGAGACTCACCAGCAGCAAGACCTGACAAGCTGCTAACAAGTGTTAAACACTACAGGAGCTTCCTGCCAGGGGCTTCCAGATAGCACTCTGGGGACAAAAGTCTCTTGATGGCCAGGAATGACTGATGGCCAGAAATACCAGTTTTAGAAGTGTTCTCTAGTTTGGGAATAATAGAAAGTCACCTAACCTAGTCCTTGAATTTGATAACAAAATCGAAGGAAAGACATAGTGACACTAAGGCCATAGGTGACCGCCTCTAGGGGTTCTGGAAATTAGATCTGTGACACAGCTTTAAAATATTTCTGCCTGGTAGAGGCTTTTAGGGGATCTATGCTAATGGATGTTTAAGAGCAACAATTAACATACCACTTCATAATTAATTATGGGGCATTGGCAACCGACAGGGATTTAAATTCCTTACATAGCCAAATGTTAATTTGAAAAAAAAAAAAAACCACGTGAAACTATTTTTATTGGCTGTGTTTGCCAGGCAGCCTCTTTGACCTGCAGCTGTCCTGAGTCACCTTATACATGATGTTAGTGTTCTCTAAGCCAAGTGGCTCCTAAGTATCTTCACATCTTAAGCCAGTATTTGCATGTCTGCCTCACACAGCAGTGACCAGCAGCTGAGAGGGAGTGTGGAAATGCTTCTCCTGGCTTCTAGAAGATTATAGTCCTTTTAGATTGCATTGCTAACGTCAAAGCTTTGGAATTGGACCCCAGTGCTGTTTTTCAGCCATGGGCACCTCTTTCTTAAAATTTTAGGTCTCATTTTCTTCAGCTGTAAAATGGGAATAAAGTTACATCTTTGGGTCACTGTGAGGGAAAGCCAGGCAGTGTGCAATCTCTGCGCATTTGTGGTTTGTGAGGCTGCTGCTGGGCTGCCAAGGAGCTATGGAAGGTGCAACATGGTAGAAGGTTCCATTAGGTGAGATGGGTATATGGCGCGCCGCTGGGTAGTACTGGGTGAAGATGGAGGTACACATCAGAGAGTGGGCTTTGTGTTAGCAATATGTTGATCGGGCATTGGCGATGTGTCCAGGAGTGACTCACAGCAGAACCCAGGACCTCTTGGAGCCTTCATTCTGTGGGGAGGGAATGTGGGGTGCACACCCTGTGGAGGCAGCAAAATCATTGAGGTAAAGGGAGTTAGGCAGGTTCCAAAAACATGAGCCATTTAACTAGAACCCAAAGGTCTTGTGAGTGCCTTGGAATGGGCGGTCGCATTGAGGAGGATGGAAACATGCCCTTATGAAGGGATCCTTCTCAAAACCCTCCAGTGACAGTGGCTAGCCTTGGGAATGGGGCGTAGGATTTTCCTTTTTGTTTGTTTGAGGCAGAATAGCCCAGGCTGCCCTTGAACTCATGGTGTATCATTTGATCGATCACCTTGAAATTCTGAGCTTCCTGCCTCCACCTTCCCAGGGCTGGGATTACAGGTGTTCATCACCGTACCTGGCTGATGTGGTGCTGGGGATCAAACCCAGATCTTCCTGCGAGCACTCTGCCAACTGAGCTTTGATTTTTCTTCTTGAGTTTTCTCTACCTGTAATAACTGTGCATTATAGAAAACATGTACAAATTTTAAAAGTAAAAGAAAAATAAACAGCCATAGCTATTGCTCTGGCAAGCGATGTTTTTTGACTAACTTCCTTTCAGAGTCCCCTTTTCGCTCGTGGAGTTAGCCATACTCTCTTACTTCTTGGGCTAAGTGCTCACTCTACTAGTACTGGGAAGCTGCCTGCCTTTTCATTGAGTGAGGGGAGGGTGTTTCTCAAGTTCTTATAAGCAGTATTTTTTGGATCAAATAATGTCCATTTGAGAGTATAGAACCAGCTGAACTTAGGTAGCACGCCTGCAGGTCGTGATGCTGTTTCCAAGTCCTCAGAGAAAGGACCTGCACATCCTCCTAGAGGACTGGGCTTCTGCATTGGGTGACTTCCTGGTGTGAGGTCTGCAGGTTGCACTCAGGGTACTGGGTGTAGTCAAGGATATTTGAAATACCTTCCCAGAGCTCTTTCCTAAAACTGTACCTGCCAGAAAGACTTCTTAAGCCTTTGTGGGACTTGGAGCTGCCTGGGCATGGGAGGGAGGGTGGACATATGCAGTAGGAAGAAGGCAGAGAAGTAAGTGGCTAGCAATTGCCTTGGGTTTTTTGAGGAGGACTGCTAGCAGGATGCTTTAAAGTGAGGTGTGTGTGTGTGTGTGTGATGGCACCCTACTAACTGGAGGTGGCCGAGGGAGATGCTTGCACTGAAGAGGAAGGTTTTGCAACTTGAATCTCCTTCTTCCTGTGTCCTTATGTTATAACTCTGCTTAAATGTCATTATCCCCTATCAGACTGAGTTATCTGAGCCCATGATCCAGACATTAACATTTTATGTACCTTAATCGTGTTTAATTAAAGCTATAAATATGGACATGAGAGGAAAGGGGGCTAGGTGGGAATGTACCTTGGACAAGGAACTGTGACCTCTGGCCCAGTAGGACTTCCACTAGAGGAAGGGAGCATGCCACAAGGAGGAAAGGGGACAAAAGCTTTGGCCAGGCAAAGCAGAATATAGTTAGTAGTAGGGCCCGAAGACACAGAGGTCTCTGTTGGTAGTTCTGGCTTCTCTAGTGACTGCTGGGTTAACTGGGGCTAAATATCAATATCATTCCTGCTCATTTTCCTTAAGAGGTATGTTACTCAGGGTTCTCTAGAGGAACACACCACACACACACTGAATTCCAGGCTGTGGTCTATCTAGTCCAACAATGGCCATCTACCAACAGCAGGTAATCTAGTAGTTTAGTCCACGAGGCTGGATGTCTCAGCTGGTCTTCAGTATATGCTGGAGTCCCGGATAAGTGGGCTCTAATGCCAGTGACAGTATGGACTCAGTAGCGAGAGCAAGCTTCCTTCTTCCGTGTCCTTTATATAGGTTGTCTGCAGAAGGAGTTTCCCACATTAAAGTTGGATCTTCTCGCCTCAGAGATCAAGATTAGATAGAAGTGGATCTTCCTACTTCAAATGATTTAACTAAGAAAAAACGTCCCTCACAGGTGTGCCCAGCCTTTTGGGTTTTAGTTTAATTCTCGATGTAGCGAGTCAACAACCAAGAATAACCATCGCAAGTGGTATGCTCACAAAGTCACTCTCTCTATTCCCTTCCTCCTTTGCTCCTTTGCTTGCATGTCATCCTGAGCTCATTTCTCTGTCCTTCCAAATTTAGCATTGTCCTTTCAACCCACCCCATCTCTTTTAACTTGTAACATTGAGTGGTTATTTTGGGGCCTATACCGATAGGTAGCAATTTGAAGGAAGGGCAGGTTAGCATGAAATCCAAACTCTCAGAATTGCCATCAGGGCTCTGTGTGGCCTGCAGGCAGTGCTTGGTAAATGTCTGCTGATAGTCGCTTATCAGTGATCCACACTGTGAGGCAGCTCCCTGCCTCAGTGACCCTCATGGAAAGGTATTTCTCTGGGGCAGTGCTCTGATCCAGAACACAGGGAACCCTTGTTTCTTTTGACTGGGCTGTGGGGTTGCCCTTTGGATGATGTATTTGGTCTGAATTCTCAGAGCTCCTATAAGTCCCACCCACCTGAGGTCTTCAGGGGTAGAGGAGAAAGCCCCGGGAAGAAGCCCACTGGTGCCCTGAGCTAGTTCTTCTGAGAGCCCAGCACTGGACAGCTGCAGTCTTATGACACCAATTGAGCAGAGGGAGGCTACTCCAGGAGTGTGATCTAGTCTGGATGCACATGTCTCGAAACACAAAGGTGCCAGACGTAATCAATGACCATCAGAGGTGCCACAAGCTGGTGTCACAAGCTAGTGACTTCCAGGTCTTACGAGCTAGAAGAATGAATTTCCTGGTCATGGGAAGGTGAGCTCAAGAAGGAGTTTCATTATAGGATTGGAGGTAAGAGCCTGAGAGATAGGCTCCTGTATAGCCAGAGTGGGTCCCAGAAAGTGGGGTACCATCAAGGGTCCTCCCCAAGGAGTTAATAAGGCTTTTATATGGGGATAGGGTGAGCTAGTCAGTCAGTGGAGTCTGATGACAGTCACTGACCAGCCATCCGCCTTGTGTGGTGGCTGCCCTCCTCGGTGGCTCTTCTGGAAAGGCTGATTTCTTAGGGTGGACTACTCTCCTCACTCTGCCTGGCAAAGGGGGAACGGCTCTGTATCCAGTGTAGCTCAGTGGCATGTGAGAGATTTTGCGGCCATGTAGGTTAGCTGCACTGAGTAAGTCACTACACTCGCCACGTTAGCATTCAATGTTTGTGCGTGAAAACAGCGTGATTGGAGTGAGAAGCTGACTATGGTCAGGATGCAGGCGAGTTGTGGGCTATAGAGCAGAGTTAATTCTCAAAGTCTCGCTACTGTGCCCGGAACAGTAATTATGCATTTTTCCTTCTTGCCTTCGTTAGGTTGAAAACACTGCTTCAGTTCTTTGGTGATGACTGTGTCTGTCTTCCTCCTTTTCTATATTCTATGTTTGTTGTTGGTTTTCATGTACTTTTGTTTTTCTTTTCTGATGGCTCTGCGGTCCCTCTAAACGTTAACAGTATTGCCTTGTGCCTGCCTGTAAGCATGGTTAGTAATCGCCCTCTTGAGAGGCTGAGGTAGTTTTAGAGTCCCCTTCTTGGGTTGTCTTCCCCTAGCTGCACATGGGAGAAGGTGCCAGGCCTCTGTGAGGCTGTATCCCAAGTGTGTCAGTAAGCAGTTGGTTTCTACTTCACCAAGAACAGAATAATCTTGGGTAAACATAGCCGTTGGAAAAAAACAAATATTTGTCTTGGCAGCCATTGTCCCTCAAGAGTCTGGCCTGTCTTTTGGGCAAACTAGGAGGTAGGCCAGAAGGCATGGTATTGAATAGTACATTGCTTAAAAAAACCATTGGAAGTGTTTGAGTTAGGGGTATATAGAAAGCAGTGTCCCAGGGGCTGGAGCCTAACAGTAATTCCAGCTGACGGCAGAGGGTCAGAAGTTCAAGGTCATCCTCAGCTACTAGCAACCTGGTAAAAAGCTTGCTATGCAATTATGAAATCCTGAGTTTAATCCCCAGAAGTCATGTTGAAAAAAAATTGTTTTTGAGGGGCAGTGGTGGATGTACACCTTTAATCCCAGCACTCAGGAGGCAGAGGCAGGTGGATCTGAGTTTGAGGCCAGGCTGGTGTATAGAGTGAGTTCCAGGACAGCCAGAGATACAAAGAGAAAACAAAAACAAAACAAACAAGCAAAAAAGGGGGAGGGAGAGAAGAGGAGGAAGAAGAAAATTCTTGGCTCATCCCTGTGTACCTCTAATCTAAGTCCTGGGGAGATAGAGGCAGATGGATCCCTAGGGCTTTGCTGGCCAGCAAGCCTGACCTAATTTGTGAGTTTCTGATCAAGGAGATACCCCATTTCACAAAAGTTGATCGAGGAAGACACCAAGTCAGTCTCTGGCCTCTACTCGCATGTATCACACACAGGTGCGTGTAGGCATCCACACACACACAGTGCCCTACGTGAACATGCACACACACACACATACACACACGAGGACACACACACACACGAGGACACACAAGGAGACGATATCCCTTTCTGCCTCCCTCTTCTCTCCTTTTCTTTCTATCCTCACCCACCCTAGCAACTCTGAGAACTCCTTTTTTCCTCTTTCATCTCACTGGCTTAACTGGGGCTTTTTAACTTTACCCTGTTGGCATTTGAGTCTTGCTCAGTCTTTGTTGTGTGGGAGCATCCTGTGCAGTGGGTGGTACTTGGAGCCAACCTTGGCCTCTACTCTACTGGCGCCTGTAATAATACCCTTCCCCAGTTTCAGCTTGCAGAATCCCAGAATGTCCCCAGATATCCTTGGGGAGAGGGTACTACCCTTATTTAGGCACCCCAACTTAAGTTGGCTCTCCTCACAGTGGTCAGTGTGATCCCAGTGGCATGGAAGGCCTGAGGTTGGTGATGATTGGTGGATCCCAGCACGGGGGTGGGGGTAGGCTGTGTCTCTCAAACTTGACTCCTGTTGAGAGTCAGCTTTTATCCTATCAGCAGTGAACTTGGCTGTGATGTGACTCTCACAGAAGCATGGGTGGTTAGTGATGATCAAATCCACGTTAGCCGTTGCCTTTCAGGGCAGGTGTGTGCTGTTTCCCCCTCAGGGCTTCTTGCCTTTCTGTGATAGCTTTAAACAGGGCATGCTAGTCACAAGGAGGATACTCCAGAGATGAGCCTGACACTTGGCACCTCCAGGGGCAGATCCCTCAGCTGGCCAGCAAAGCATGACAGGAGTCTATTGCCCATCATGCCTGTGAATCAGTCAGACTCACTTTATGTCATTGGAGGCCAAGGCGCCGCCCTTTGATGGCAGCGTGTTACTGTGTTTGGGCAGATGTAGTTCCTGGGCCTTCTCAAGCATGACTACACATAGGTTCCGCCGGGCAGTCTTGCTGCTTTAGAAATATGAAGAAAAGGCTCTGCCCCAAAGGAACTGCCAATCTGCCTTTAAGACTTGAGCGTTGTATTCTTTAAAAAAACATCTTGGAGTCTAAAGTTGTCACAAAAATATCTCCCTGCCTCGGTTACTTAAAAATGAAGAATTTCTGGGCTGAGGAGATGGTTCACTGGGTAAAACAGTTGCCATGCAGGTATGAGGAATGAAGTCTGGACCCCTGGTACCCACATAAAAAAAAGCTGGTGATTGTGGTGGCTGCAACTGTAACCCAAAGACTTGGGAGGCAGAGACAGGATTCTTCTGGGCAAGCTGGGCAGTTAAACTGGCAGAATCAGTAAACATTATGTTTGGTAAGAGATCCTGCCTCAGTAAATAAAATGGAGTGATAGAGAGGACACCAGGCATCAACCTCTGACCTCCACATGCATGTACATCCACCTGTAAGCATGCCCACACAGACATGTACCCACATATGTACAAATTCCTTATACACATGATTTCCATTTTCTGTTGGCTCCTCTTTGTTTTCCTGCTGTTAGCTTTTCCTTGGAAATTTCAAATAGACTATGATAATCTCACTTGTACTCTGCATTGGTTGTCCACGCACGACCTTCTTGTTTGATCTCGAGCCCCCACTCAGCTGATAATTTTGAAGCTGAGCCTGTGTGTCACAGCATCCTGTCTGTTTCAGGGAGCAGCTCCAGAAGATTGAGGCTCTTTTCTTCAGTTTAATCGTCACTGCGTGTTGTCTGTCTGTCCTTCAGTCCTCTCATAGTGTCTCCCCTCTGTATCTAACCAAGGCTCCTGCTGGGGGGATATCGGAAGTCATCTTTCATTCTCCTTGCCTCTCACGTACTAACAGGTGAAGGTACTGCACCCCAGATGGGGTCTTTCTAGATTTGATCTTCCGCTTATTCTCTTATGTTTTTCCTGCTAAGTTCTCTGGCTCGACACAAGGCACAGCCTTCACTTAAGGAAAATGCTCAACCGTTAGGTGCCTCTGCTTGCCTGATGGCTCTTTTCCAAGTGCCTGCCCTTAGCAGGTTGCTGTCTGACCTCCACCCCTTAGAGGAGATACCACTTTTTAGTCAGTGGTATCAAACTTTCCAGTGGCCTCAGACATGTATGTCACAGTGTTGCATCTCTGGGTCTGTGTTTCAGCTGTGAACAGATAGACCAAACCAGAGTTCATATTACCCATAGATGATTTTAAAGGCTGTGTCTTTTCCTTGGTCACTGTTGGCCTGATTGAGCTGGGAGGGATATTTGCATGAACCCAACTTCCCGGTGCCTCTGACTTCTGCATTCTGTTCAATTTGCTGTTTGCCCCTCCCATCTTGACCTAGGAACTCTGCCCCAACTTTCACTGTTACGCATTTAGCTGATGCCCCTCTTGCTAAGGAACTGGTGGTCACTTCTCAGGGTTCTCGTAATACAACCCAGAGCTAGACATGGTCTCCCTAGAGACTGAGTCTGTCTTGATATGTCTGCCTTCACTGTACCCTTCAACTATGCTATGATGTCACTGCAACCGCTCCACAGAAGCTTCTTGCAGTCCTCTCCCTCAGTATCCTGATTTCTCTTTGATTTTTATTTGGTCTCCTCTGAATGATTGTAGCTTCCCCTGTAGCTCTTACCTTGACCCCTTGGAGGTGGCAGGCGGTGTGACCTCCTCCGCCTTCAGCTTAGCCTAACACTCTGGATGCACCATTAGAGGTCAATGGCAGCTCCCATGAAGCCCCATCGTCTTGGCCTGACCGTCTTCCCATAGGTATCCTTCCTTGTAGGGGCCTCTGTGTACCTGTGCTGAGCTCCCTGCGAGGTACCTGTAGCATCACTGTTCATAGACTACTCTCCTCTTTCCTGCTAGGGACCACACTCCCAGAGAGGACATTTCTCACTCTGCAGATGTTCTAGGCTGGGATATGAGTGCCGACTGTGAGAGCATTTTGACTCTCTTCCAGAGGAATCATCTCCAACCTGCTTGGTGTCTTTTCTCTTTGCACCTTCTGTGGAGTCTTGCCCTGCCCTGGTCCTGGAAGCTGTTACTGACCGAAGGAGCCCTTGGGGAAACCGGGCCATGTGTGCGCCTCCATCCCTTTCACAGATGAGAACATTGCACAGTTGGGAGGAGGGGACTGCACTGGCCCACAGACGGTGGTTAATGTTGGAAACTGACAGGAGCCCAATCAGGCAGGTGCTGTCTGATTCCTGCCTAGACCCTTGATTCCTTCCAGAAGCCCCATCCTTGACCTCGGGTCAAGGAGCTTTGAGACCAAGCGTAGCTGAAGTGATCCTAATAGAAGTTGTTTGAAGCTTCTGCCTGCTTCACTTCCCACTCCTTGAGGTACACACCATCTGCTTTCCCGGCTCCACTGAGTTCTTCTGGGACTATTGGCTCATTCCAAGGTCTCTCAGAATACTCTGTATGTACTGGATGCTTGGGGTCTTCCTCACCTAGGAACATTCAGCTTGGGAGCCCTTTAGAAACAGTTTAGTGTCTTAGGGGATGGAGTGGATAAAATGTTTGTTGTGCAAGCATAAAGACCCAAGTTTCCATCTCCAGCATCTGTGTAAAAAGTCAGATGTAGTCCTTGTCTGTAGTCCTGTACTGGGAGGCAATGGTGGCATCCCATGAGCTCCCTGGCCAGCAAGTCTAGACAATTGGTGAGTTCAGGTTCAGCGGGAGAGCCTGTCTCAGAAATCAAGGTATAGGGCAGTAAAAGACAGCAAACACCACCCTCTGGGCACTGCATGCACATGCGTGTATACCCATGAAGGTATTCCCCACACACTTATGCACACACATACCCCACATGCATGCACACATTCAAATGTACAAACAAAATGCAGTTTCTGAACTTGTGTGTATGTAATTCGTAGTTGGCCTTTTGTTTAGTTGAGGTATAATGGCATAAAATCATTGCAAATATGAACATCATATGTATATTTCTGTATGTACATAAATGTGCAGCTCATGTATATTCACACCTACAAACGGACAGAGAGGGCTCAGGAAATAGGGGGTTCCAGTGAAGTGGTCTAGATCTGGGTTTCTGAAGTCATCTAAAGGGAGGTACAGTTTATTTTTTTCTTCTCTTTAGGGGAGTTGGGAAAGCAATAATTTTCTTTTAATTGATTAAAATACCCTTTATTCTTTGACAGGTCTTACCGTATCTTGATCGTATCTGCCCAAAGCCCCACTCTCACTTCTCCTTCATCCCTAACATGTCCCCCTCCCGCCTTCATTTCTTCATGTCCTTTCCCTCGTTCTTTCATCGCCTTTATTTTTTTGGTGACCCATTGGTTCCTGTTAGTTGCCTGCTAGATTATTGGCTGATCTTGTGGGTTTGATCTTGCACAGGGAGCCAGAAGAAGGTGATACATGACCGGCCTCCTTTCTAGAGAATTCTCAAGTCCTCCGTTGTCTTATGGTAGAATGATGGTTTTTTTTCCCGTTACATAGTGTGAAATTCTAAAATCCCAAGTCCACATCAGTCAGCTATACTTTTATCCTATTCTGATTGCAAGATAAAAATAAATAAATAAATAAATAAATAAATAAATAAATAAATAAATAATAAATAAAACAACCAAACAAGAAACATATGGGAATTGCTAAATTAAAAGAATATGGAATGGGAATTGCTTTCCAAGTAGAATAGCAGTTAAATGTTTCTTTTTGACACAGTCTGGAGAGATCTCCCTGGTGGTGATGTCATGTTTTATGCTCAAGGTAGCTGTGATTGTTTTATTGGAATACTTTAATCTTTTTCCTTAATTAATTTATTTATTTTATATCCTAACTGCAGCCTTCCCTCCCTCCTCTCCTTCAACTCCCTCCTTCTCTCCTCTACTCCCCCCTTAATATACCCCTCCTCTGTAATTGCTCAGAAAGGACCAGACCTCTCTCGGGCATCAGCAAAACATGGCATATCAAGCTGCCTTAAGACCAAGCACTTCCCCCTGTATTCAGGCTGGGCAAGGCAATTCAGCATGAGGAATAGGTTCCCAAGAGCCAGCCAGAGCACCAGGGACAGCCCCTGCTCCCATTGCTGGGGTTCTTACATATAGACTAAGCTACGCAACTGTCACATTTGTGCAGAGGACCTAGGTTGGTCCCATGCAGGCTCCCTGGTTGTTGGTTCAGATTCTGTGAGTTCCCCTGAGCCAGGCTAGTGGTTTCTGCGAGTTTTCCGTGCCATGTCCTGTCCCCACCCCATTTCTTACAATCCTTCCTCTCTCTCCTCAGCAGAACTCCCCTATCTCAGTGTTTGGCCATGGGTCTCTGAATCTGCCTCCATCAGTCACTGCATGAAGACTCTTCAGTGACAACCGGGGTAGTCACCAATCTAATCACAGTGGATGGCCAGTTCAGGCTATGCATCGACTGATGGAAGAGTCTTAACTGGGGTCATCCTTGTAGACTTGTAGAAGTTTTGCTAGCATTAGGCTTCTACCTGACTCCTTAAAGCCCCACCCTCTTTCTAATCATCTCTCTCAGTACTCTCTCCCTCCCCCAACTCCCAACAGGATCCCTCAATTTCCCATGCCCACCTGCCCCCCTCCCCTGTCCAACTAGGAGATCTCCTCTATTTCCTCTTCCCAGGGAGATGGATGCATCCCCCTTGGGCCCTCCTTGTTACCTAGCCTCTCTGGATCTGTGGATTATAGCATAGTTACTCTTTTCTTTACAGTTAATATCTACTTATGAGTAAGTACGTGGCATGTTTGTCTTTCTGGGTCTGGGTTACCTTACTCAGGATGATTTTTTTTCTAGTTCCATTCATTTGCCTTCAAATTTCCTGATTTTTTTAAAAAGATACTTTAATCTTTAAATCATAATGAGAAGTGGTCAGAACCGTTTGGACAAGCATACAGAATAGTTGATGAAGGAATCCCAAGTGAATCAATTTTCACATCCGAGTCATCCTCACATGGTAGTGTTGATGTAGGTTGACTGGGTGGGGCATGTTTGCTCCGTGTGAAAAAGAATCTGAATCTAGGGTAGCATTATCCCGAGGATAGAATACAAAATAGAGATAGGTCGGACAGTCTTTAAAAAGTGAGCTTAGTATTTTTTTTTTATTTTAAACCAATGCACCTCAATTATACTTTAAAATATAAAAAAATGGCATATTCCTGTTTGAGCCCCCGGAGCCCTGCTTTTCTCCCCTGGGCATGATCTCTGAGGGGAGGAACTCCATGTGAAGTCTGCACCTGGGCCATTTGGACGCCCGAGTCTTGTTTGCCTCGTCCACACCTTCCTGTGTGCAACAGCAACAGAACAAATAAGTTGCTTGCGGTTTTATTTAATAAATATCAAATCAAATCTGTCAGGCATTATCATTTTGATTAAAAACACTAGTTTCACATGGCTCAGTGGTGCATTTTAGTATTGCACCCTCCCACTGTCTTCCCAAGAGAAGAACTCGTGAGGATGGTGACCACCTACCCCACTGTGTATTCTGCTGCAAAGCTGAGGCTTGGGTTAATGAATGGCTGAGAGCAAAGGCAAATGTCTTTTAGGGTTCCGAGTTAAAGTAGCTTATTTAATAGAGTCTTCGTCTTCCAGGCTTTACTTGTTACATCTCGGAAAGCCTTTTCGAGATGGAAGAGAAGACATAAATGTGAAATAGTATGCTTCCCTAATTGATAGACCAACAAGGAGAGCTTTTTCAAAGGCACTGGGTTTGTGGCAGAAGGTTGAGCATTTATTTGGTCAGTGCTTAGGTAGGGCTTCTGAATTAGGAGACTTTGAAGTACAAGTGAGGATACTCAACAGAGAATCAGGTACTCCGATTTTGATGTACACAAGCTTGTCTGTGCAAGACTCCATTCTGACCCTGTTTCCTTTAACCCTGTGAGGCCCCATTGTGGGGAGTCATTGCCCATATAAAATGTGCATGTAAAGTTCTCAAACATTCATTACCATTTAGTGTGTTTTAGGAACTGAGCTGAGTCTAGAAATATAGGGTAGGCCACAGTTCCTGCCCTCAGTCCTTCCAGATTAGACACTTAGTAAAATTCATCACTGTACTGTAAATGTAGGAATTAAGATGCAATCAATAAAGATTCCTTTTAAGAAGGTGGACTGTATGTGCAGATCCTACAGGGGCCAGAAGAGGGTAGACTCCTCAGAACTGGGGTTGTAAATACCTGTGAGGCACCAAGTACTAGGAACTGAACTCAAGTCCTCTGCTTTTAATCAAGAAACCACCTCTCCAGCCTGACTAGGTTTTTTTGTTTGTTTTGTTTGAAGATTTTTCTGGAGCCTTACTTCTGGGTCTCACCTTCCCCTTTGTCTTATAGAGGACAAGGTAGTCTTATTTCTAGTCTCCTTGGAATAGCTCTTCGCTGAGATTCTCTTGACCCAGACCAGCACCCAGTCTCTGGCTGGACAAGTTAGTGAGGGGAAGTCCGGAGTAGAGAAATGGCCTCTCCCTGTGTAGTCAGACACCTTCCAACCTAGCATAGCTGGGCTTTGCTTATTGACCTGCCTTTTGAAGGAAAATATTTCTAGATTTCAGCACAAGAGCAGGCACGACAAGGGACAGAAGCTGGAGAAAGTTGGAAGAGTTTTAGTCTGAAAATGGTTTTTCTTTTCTCCCTTATTCTTGCCATTGCTGTGTAGGGCTATCAAAGAATCTTCGTCTTATTTCTTCTTGGATTTTGTGATCTTGAATGACAGTCAAGAATGCACTTTGCTCTTTTTTGAGTTACTTATAATGGATTTTCTCCTCTGCATAGTCTTAATGCCTTCAAACTGGTTAATTTGGGGCTGCAAAATACTTGGGTTACTAATGCCACAGACAGGCAGGCACATAACAGGGTGGTAGTGTCTCTGCGAAGGGTCCAGCCCCACGTGGCAGGAGGAAGTGGGGAGAGTCTGTGCCACACGGTGTATGAGTAGTTCATCTTCTGTGCCTACAGTAGAGCTGATTCTGAATGAGGTGTGAGGATGGGGAGGGAGAGAACCTAGAAAAATCATGTCTTGTTAGTTCTGGTGGTTTCAGGAATTGTCAAATTTAGCCCCAAACAGGGGGAACTTTATAAAACACAGCCCTTGCTAACAATGCCCTTGCTTGTGGCAAATAGGGAGAGCGTGGTAGTAGCTTTTGTACTTCATGAATGATGTCTTCACACAACGGGCCACAAGGAGCTGCCCAGTGACGGGACGTGATGATTGAGTGCTCCTGCGAGGAAAGTGGTCTTCAAAGAGCTGGAAAGAGCCTTACTCGGGTTTAACCAGAAGTATTTTAGGGCAAGGCATGTAGTTCTGATAGAAAGGGCTTGCCTGGGTCCTATCTCTAGCACCACAAAAATCAAACAGAAGTGTTTTAAACAGATAGCTGTGCCTGCAGAAGGCCTGTTCTATGTCAGCGTTCTCTGGGGACCTGTTAAGATCAGACAGTGAACAAGAGTCTCTGCCATAGACTGTTTCCATCTCTGTATCAAGTGCCTGCTGCTCAGATAAACTCCCTGTTGCTGCTGAGCTTTGCTGGCTGGATAAACTGTGTGTTCACCTTGAGCCTGCCCTTTCCACCATTGGTTTTAGTACAAAGCAGGAAACTTAGACCCAGAGTTTAAGTTTAAGTCATATCCATGGCAAATGGCTAGAAAATTGTTCAACTGAGATCAAATTCGTTCCTCTTAGCCACTATGCTAATGCCTTCTCTAAATGCAGTGTTGAGTCCCACAAATCTCTTGTTTTTTTTTCCCATGTGCACATGAGTATGATGTGTTGTGTGCTTGTGTATGAATTACATTTTTGCATGTGTGTGGTTGTGCATACACATATAATTGGTATATGGGAACCTTTCCTAGTTGGTTCCGTGGCTGTGATAAAACTCTATGTTCCAAGCAACTTGAGGAAGGGTTTTATTTGGCTTAGACATCATGATAACAGTCTGTCACTGAGAGAAGCCATGACAGGAACTCTCCCCTAGGAACCTGAAGGGAGGAAGTCAAGCAAAGACCACAGAGGAGTGTTGCTTGTTGGGTTGTTCCTTGTGGCTCACTGGCTTTGCTCTTTCAATCAACTCTGGATCACTTGCTTGGGGGTGGTACCACTCGCAGAGGGCTGAGACCCTTTAATGGGGTAAATGCTTTTGCTTTTGGACCAGTCTGGTAGACACATTTTCTCAGCTGAGGTTCCTCTTTCTAGATGACTCTAGCTTGTGTCAAGTTGGCAAAAAAACTGAACCAGTACAAGGCCTGAGGTTGATCGTCATGGTTCACCTTCGATCAATCTCCACCTCTTCTTTATCCACTGAGGCATCGTCTCTCAGTCAAATCCAGAGCGTGCTCTCCAGCTTGCTCTGTGGATCTCCCATCAACACCTCTGAGGATGCAATTATGGAAAGGCCACCATGCCCACCTGAGGGTTCCGGGAGTTCTGAACTCTGATGGTCATAGTCATATGCTAAGTACTTGAACCTCTGAGCCATCTCCCCAGCCCCATCTCACAAATCTTAACACATCTCAAGCCCCTGTGTAGATTGGCTTGGCATTGGGCAGGCTACCTGGCCTTGGTGGCCTGCAGGTTTTTCTGAGCTGTGAGTAAGTGTCATGGCAGCTCATCTCTGAAACAAAAGAGGGGCTCTAGTCTTTTGTCTTATCTTCTGCAGGCATTTTCCAGGCATAGAAGGGCAGCTAGCTGATAAAGGGGGCTAATTAGAAATATGATTTAAAGACAGCTCTGCAGCTAACCAGGAATTATGGCTTTCTAACCAAGTTCATAATTACGATCTTAGGAATGCTTGTATGATATGTAATCCTTAAAAATAAAGCAAAGAAAAGAATACATTTATTTTCCAGATGTAAAGTGAACATAATGGGCCCATTGTGGGAATAAATTTCTGTGTTTTGTAATCTCAATGGGAAAAAAAATCATTTAATATGTGAATGTAATCTAATGAAGATAAACCTGTGCGGTGGCTAAGCGTACGTACGCTAGAGAATGTTTTAACAATGGACCAGCTCACCTGGATACGCATGGCTCCTTTGTTTCTGTTCTTATGCAGTTTGTCTCTTCACAAATCTCACTGCTAATTAGAAATTAGGTGGGGCTGGAGAGGTGGCTCTGCAGTTGAGAGGAGCTGTGGCTCTTGCCGAGGACCTGTTCCTACCCAGTCCCTATGTGATGATTTCCTACTATCCTCGACTTCAGCTCAGGGGATTCGATACCCCTCTTCTGACCTCAGCGGGTACCAGGCATGCACATGTTGATACTCATATATACATAGATGTAGGTAAAACACTCAAACATGTACAAAGTAAATAAGTCTATTTTTTTTTAAGATTCTACCTATTTCGTGAAATCACTCTTTGCCTGTGGGATCCTAGGTTGGAGCTGGCCTGCTAACTTTAGCTGGAGGTCACACACATTAGCTGAATTATAGGTGATTAATCTTCACTAGAGGGTCACAGGACTTAGTATATTCCCTTTCCGACGAACTGCTATCATATTTCTTCATCTTAAGGAAAACTACTTGCTTTATCTGTCTTAAGGGAACTATTAATTTCCTTAAATTGGTTTGTAAATTATGAACAGCAACTTTTTTGTCTTGTATGTAATTAATTTTTTTTGACAAAAGGATCATGAAAGTTTTGTCATATTTTTGTAATTCATCTATTAATATCTCTGTGTGTGTGCGTGCATGGGTGTGCATATGCACACATACACATGCATGAGCATGTGGGTACCACTAGAAGAGGGTGTTTGATCCCCCTGTAGCTAGAGTTACAGGTGGTTGGTTGTACCTGCCCCATGTGGGTGCTGGGATCCTAACTCTGATCTTCTACAAGAACAGCAAGTATTCCTACCTGCCTAGAAGCTACTTTAGTGTTTTCTTGTTGATGTAGCAAGCCAAATTTGGTTGTGAAAGAAAATTAACCCCAAGGGGAATGACCTTAATGGGAGATGTGGCCTTGTTGGAGGATGCGTTGTCACTGTGGTGGCGGGCTCTGAGGTCTCATATATGCTCAGGATGCTACCCTGTTTTTCAGACCACTTCCTGTTGACTTAGTGAAGAGATAAAAACTCTCAACTCCTTTTCCAGCACCATGTCTGCCTACACACTTCCATGCTTCGTGCCAGTACGATAATGGACTAAACCTCTGAATTTTAAGCAAGCCGCCACAATGAAATGTTTTCTTTTATAAGAGTTGCTGTGGTCACAGCAATAGAAACCCTAAGACAACAAATATCTTAGTCTTTTATACTTTCAGATTTTGCTCTCATGTTTCAAAAGACCTTTGTTATCCTAATATTATAAAATATTCAGGCACATACTCCTCTAGTAATCATTCGATTCCATTTTAGATCATGTTTTTGTAAATTGAGAAGACTTGTAGAATCCCTACCCCCACTTCATAAATCCCCATAATTTATTAACCCACTTTTCATTCCTACCTGGACTTGATGACATGTACCTGTCTTTTATGAACCCTGCACTTCTCCCCTTGCCTTGTTGATTCACTGTGACCAGGCTGTTTTGGTAAATCTGTACTTGATGGTGTTTTTCTGTCTCTTGTTGGGTTTCTACTGAGTGAGGTGTCAGATGGTGAGCTCTTGGGGGGCTGGGGCTCAGAGTGGACATGACAGAAAGATGAAACAAGAAGGATCTGCTTGATAAACAAGTCCCAGGAACTAAGTAAGAAAGAGGTGGACTAGACAAGAAGGATTCTGTATGCTCACGGGGGAGGGCGAGTTGCGGGGGGGGGGGCGCAGGGTCTGAAATTGGTTTAGACATGGTGCAGGAAGAAGCACACATTTATTTGGTTTTTTGTTTAAATTCAAATCCATTAAAGCCTTCCTAATGCAGAGGAGGGGAAGTGTTCTGCCTCTTTGCCAGCAGTAATGTAATTTTGGTCCTTGCGTAAGTGTCCTGGGACCTCAATTCCCTGTCGGTCTAGCAAATTCCCAGCACATGTGGTGTGAGGGAGACTCATTGCTTTTGGAGTTACTTCCTTTCATTCTTAGTGTGGAGAAAATGACCAAATGTATATACGTTTTACTCACAGCCTCGTGTCTGAATCAGTACTTGTGTCTAATGGCTTCTCCTATTGTTCTAGGTATTGCTGCTAGAAGCTTCTCACACTCAGGATCTTCTCAGCGAAACCGATACTGCATAAACTGAGAATTTAGGTAAGTCTTTTAAAACTGGATGCAAGAAAGACTGTTTAAAGAAAACCATTCTCATTTACCAAGTCTTGGGGACAGGGACATTTGTTGATGTCCTCCAAAGCCTGTCACCTGACACCTCCCCTGTGGTCCTCTCCAAGGCCTGTGTGCTGTAGCGGATGTGCAGAATTCCTGGTCCTGGTGCCTGCTTGCTGTTTGGCTTCCTCCCCTGAAGGTTGGGTATATGAAAAGGGATGCGGAGGCGGGCATTTCCTGTACCAGGTCTTCATGAATCCACATTCATCCCCATGGTTTGCTTTGTAAACACTTTTAGAGGGTGAAGATTATAAGCACTGGGTAAGGAACTAATCTAGAAACTCCGTCGTCTTTGTAACGAAGTCCTGGGGACTTCGGATTGTAAAGATGGATGTGGGGTGGGAGGAAGTAAACATGAATTACAGGTAATGGGTTTTTCTTGGGTTGTGCATGGGACAGATCCCAAGTGGTATGCTTGGAAAATCTGCAAGGGGATGTAGGGACACACCTGCAGATTCTGGTTTGCTGAGTTTAGTCTGACAAGGTAAATCTAGTCCGACAGCCCTTAAGTAGTGTCATGGGCCATCCACCATGTCCAGTTCTGGTTCTAATTGGTTGATGGCCTTGGGCCAGGTCATTTATTCTCTGACTGTTCTCTGTCTCCATCTGTGAAGTTTGTAGGATAGCCCAGGCTAATTGTTTATGGGCTTTCAGATTTGGAGTGATAGCAAAACCATGTTAAGACGAATTTACAATATCTTTTCAGTGAATATGAGCAAAGTTGATGATTGTTGAAACTCAATGGGTTGTGGGAATCCTGTGTGTGTTTATATGTAGTCCTACTTTGTGTCTGGAAATTTTCATGGTAAGGTTTTCACAGAATAATACTATCCTCTGCTAATACCATCTTACAAAAGAATGATTATTTTGATACTGAAAGAGTAGGGACAAGGAGTGGTGGTGCACACCTTTAATCATAGCTCTTGAGCCAAGCAGGTCTCTGTGTGTTCGAGGCCAACTTGGTCTATATAGAGAGTTCCTAGCCAACCAGGACTATATTGTGAAGCCTTGCCTGTCTTTAGCGAATACATATTTAGCTTTATAAAAATGACTGGCTTTTTCACAACCTTTCTGAACCTCTGAACCCCTTCTCTACAAACCAGTGACCAGTGGAAGACTCAGAAGCGTGGGACGGAGGGCTGACATTGGTAGGTCCTAGAGTATTGGTAGGCCCCCAGAGCTGTGTCCTTTCTCTTATGCAGGAAATAAGGTGTAACCTATGTTGACATTGTCTGCATTCAGAAAATGCCCTTCGGCACATGTGAGTGAACTAAGAGACATTTGATGTCAAGTCAAAGCGAAGGGACTGTTCTGTTGGGAGCCTAGGTAGAAATGGCTCACTTTTAGAAACGTGGAATTATCTGTAGGCTGCACTGTAGTCAGTGCAGATTGAAACGGTGACAGTGTTGCTGCTAGTCTGATGAGTGGCCACAGCAGCTTCTTCCCCAGTGTGGTGGGGCAGCTCTTGATGGCTGTTTGAATACATATTTCAGGAGCATATGGTGTGGGGGAGTGGTTACCAACATCTTCACAATGGTGAGCCCGACACCTGGCCTCTAGGAAACCAATTACCCCTAGTTTAAGGAACTCAAGGCTGGGTGTAGATCAAGGGCATAGCTAAGTCTCGGCAGTGTGGTCTGAGTTCCTTGGACAGGGAGGAGCTTCACTGAGACATCGGATGTGAAAGGAGTATGCTTGGTGGCACTCTGTGCTGTGGGCTGTAGAGAACACATGCTATGTTTCTGTTGACTTCTTCTTGAACTATGGGTGGGTTGTTGTTGTCGTTGTTGTTGTTGGTGGTGTGTGTGTGTGTGTGTGTGTGTGTGTGTGTTGGAGATGGAGAAAGTCATGGCAGGGATTGCTAATAGACAGGGAAGTCACATGAGGGACAGGCACCGTTCCCTTACTTCGGAGAGTACTGAGATGTTGTGTCGTCCCTGTCATTTAGGGCATGGTGGCTCAGTGCTTTGTTCTTCCTATTCCTGTGAGTTTTGGCTTATTTTTCTGCTACCAGTACAATTTTCAGAGAAACTCAATGAAATTTGACAGACTTACCTGGCTGTTTTCTGCCACATCACCCAACTCTTGGCTTATAGCCTGTTGGTTATGCTTCAACTCTCAGGCTCTACTCCAAGAATACATAGTCACTGCCCTTTTTAGGGGTGAAAAGGGCTATATCAAACAATAGTGGGAGCACTTGTCTTAAATGTGTAGTAATTCGAAAGTATATATCCTAGGTGGGGCTTTTATTTAGACATGAACCAGGGAAAGGAAACAGGCTTTAAGGGATCTATGGACTCCAGATTGGAATAAAATTTAATGAATGAGCAACAAAACCAATCAATCATGTTCAGAATTTTTTCAGAAGAGCAAGACGTTCTGGGTGAGAGCTTGTAGGGATGGATGGTTAAGAACTGGAGACAGCCACACCACAGAAATCAGTGTGGGGTTTCAAAGGGTCCTATCTAAGCACGCAAGTACATGTGCATGTATGTGGGGAGGGAGATGCTGATGGATGGGGTGGGAATGATAAATGACTAGTCTAGTTTTCCATTTAATGGTTCATGATGTATTCTGGATTCGAGTGTCAATGCAATCTGTTGTTATCTTTGTTCACTATAAGCTTATAAGAAAATATTTAAAGCGCTATCTTAAATTCAAAAGAAACAAAAAGACATTATTTTGGACTGTCTGGGAAATTTCCAGTTCCCATCACTGTTTAGTGGAGGATATTCAATCCGTAAAATTCAAAGTAGGACCAATGTAGATACTTGGTGATATATACCAGCCCTTAAAGGTTATGACGTCAGCAACGATAAGCTGTTCCCATGATAACTTTCCTTCATTAAAGATGAAATCAGTTAGGCACTTTCATCTTCCCAGCATGCTCCGTCTGCTTAATTCTTTGAGTTGCTTTTCCTGGTGACTTTGGCCACCATTCCATTGCTTGCCCTCCACAGGCTACTGAGTGACTGACGCTCCTCGCTAGACCAAGGTTTCCATACTGGGCTGGGATCCTTGCCCTGCTGCCGTTTCCTAGTACACGCTTTCAAATAGAAGCAGCAACAGCTTTTAGATTGATTGACACCCCATTGAGATGACTCTTGCCCTCAAGACTGATGATCAAAATCTAATCCCCAGGAACCCATACGGTAAAAGGAGAAAATAGTCTGTTGTCTCTGAACTCAACACATACTATGGCACGTGTGTATCCTCACAAGTACACAGACCCATACACACACAATCTAAATTAATCAATAGGAAAAAGGAAAGATTAACTCACAATGTAACAAGATGCACTCTTTTCTTGAACTTGTGGCTAATTATGTATGCCCATGTTTTTCTTGAAGTTAAAAAAATTCTAAGGGAGAACTTAAAATTTGAGCCTTTTCTAACAGTTGGTTGGATTTTATGGAATCATTGGCTGTTTTTAGTGATTTTGCTTGCATTTACATAATTCACTTTGGAACATGAACCTGGAACTAAGAATTCAGGGCTGGAGAGGTGGCTCATGAGGACCCGAGGTTGGGTCCCCAGCACCCCAGGTGCACTAGGGAGGCAGAGACAGATGGACCCTGGAGCTCAATGTCCTGCCAGCCTTCACACTCATGTGCAGACACAGGAACATGTACACACACACACACACACACACACACACACACACACAGATACAAGAGATCACGTGTCTCTTTAGATGTAAAATTTGAAAATTCAAATTGATCATGAGAGTTAGCTTTCCAAAACTGTAAAAACAACTAGTATATTTGCAGAACTGAAAAGTGACGTAATACAGTTAAAATAAACATACTTTAAGGTCACCTACAATAGCATCAATATCTGAATATGTTGACAAAAGCTGAGAAAAATTCCATTGCCGTGATATAAACAGTGGCCCCATAGGAGGTCTTAAAACAGCCAAGTCCAATTGTTGCATACAGATGTCTTAAAAATGGGGTGAAGCATTGGGCTGGAGAAGTAGCTCAGCTGTTTGGAGCCCTCACTGCTTTTCCGGACGACCCAAGTACCCCTGTCAGGTGGCTTACAACTGCCTGTCACTCTTGCTTCTGGGGAACTAACACTCTCTTCTGACCTCTGAGCACTAGTACGGGCATGTGTGCACATGCACTTACACATGGGCATGTGAGCACACACACAAATTAAATAATTAAACATTTTAATGGGAAACAAAATTTGAATCACAATAGACCTCATATAGCCAAAGCACTCTTGAGCTAAAAGAATATACTTGAAGGCACCCCACTTTCTGACTTAAGTTTTACTACAGACCTATATTGGACCAAGACTATGGTAATGACTTAATAACAGATAGTAGAACAGTGAACAGAATAGAAAGCCCAGAAATGGATGCATTTGTGGTCAATTGATTTAGATAGCTGAGCCAAAAACACACAGTAGGAAAGGGGCAGTCTCTCTGATAGTTTTTTTTTTAATATAGCTATGAGGGTGTCAAATCCTCTGGAACTGGAGTTACAGCAGATTGTGAGCTTCCATGTGGGTGCTGGAAATTGAACCTGGGTCCTCTTAACATCTGAGCCATCTCTCCAGCACCTCCAGTAATTGATCTTAGGACTAGTGGATATCAATACACAATACAGAAATATGAAACTATGCCGTTACCTCTTGTCAATCAAAGGTCAATCAAAAATGTATTAGGGACTACGGTTATAGATTAGTGGGCAGAGTTCTTGTAAGTATTTTGAAATCCTGGGTTCAAACCCCAGTGCTTCAGAATTGGTATTAAAGGTTTGAAGATCTGAGTCTGTGAAATTACTAGATGAACACATAGTGAAAGAGGCTCTGAGACATTGTTCTGAGCAAATGGGGTTTGGGACATGAATCCCAAAGCAAAACTAAAAATAGCAGTAATAGACAAAGGAGGTCACATCAGACCAAAAGACAGCAGAGGAGCAACAAAAGCCTGAAGAGGGCTGGCAAGATGTCCTAGAGAGTACAGGCACTTGTCCTTGCAAAACTGACAGCCCGTGTTCAGGCCCCAGAACCTACCCAAAAGAGCTAGGTGTAGCAGTGCACGTTTGTAACCCCTGCACACCTAAAGAGAAAAGGGAGGTGGAGATGGGAGAATCTCCCAGAAGCTCCCTGCCTAGCTGGTCTGGAGCATGTAGCAAGGCAGGAGCAGTAAGACAGTCCATGTCTCAACAGAAGGAGAGAACTGCCTTCGGCCCCTGTGCTTGCTATGGCGCACAAGGCCAAGTTAGAGGAGAGCCAGTTTTAGGAGCCAGTTCTTTACTGTGGGTTCTGGATCTTGAACGCAGGTTATTAGGTTTTTATCGAAAGTGCCTTTGCCCACTGAACCATTTTACTGACCAGGCAGTGTTATTCTTTAGAGCCAAAATACAAAATGTATATGTTATCACTTAATAAATGGGTTAAGAAAATGATTTATAGGTACACGGTGACATGCTTGTCCTCCCTTTCAAGAAAGTAATTCTGTCTTTCAGCAACTTGAGTAAATCTAGAGAATGTTGCATGAAATGAAATAATCCAGGCACAGAAAGAAAAAGACTACATGTTATTTTGACACGGGATCTATAAATGTTGAGCTTAAAGTGTAGAGCAATGACTGGTAGCTGCTGGGGGCCTGGAAGCTGTAGTTAGGAGAATCGAATTCACGAGATCTCTTATAGAGTATGATAGCAACGCTAATGATGACCTCCTGAGACTGATAAAAGAATTTGTGTTATCACCACATACAAAAGCACATGAGATGATGTATGTTAATTACCTCAGTGTAACCGTGTGTGTGTGTGTGTGTGTGTGTGTGTGTGTATTTATATATATTGTTTTTAAATAATACATTTCATGAAATGTGTGCCATTTACTTGCTGATTAAAAAAAATAAAAAGCATTTCACTGTAAATTGTTTATGTCAAATTTTGTAGTACCAGCTGCGGGAGCCTGTGTGGTCCTGCTTCTTTGAATATCGTTTGTGTGTTTGGTGATTCTCACCTGTATATATAATATGCTGTATCTCTTTTCACATTATTAGTGTCTATCTGCTCTGTCTGTCTGTCTGAAGACGGCATGTGGGTGGGTGCAGGTGCATATGTGTGCACGTGAAGGCAGAGGTCAGCTGCAGGTTTTGTTCCTCCAGTGTTACCCATCTCACTTTTGTGAGACCAGATCTCCCACTGTTTCGGCGCTCAGTGATCTAGCTAGGTTGCCTGGCCCCAGACATCTGCCTGTTGCCTTCTCCCCAGCACTGGGATTACAACGATGGGCCACCGCACCTGACTTTGTCACATGCGTTCTGGGCATGAAACTTGGGTTCTGATAGGCACACAGCAAGCATCTTGCCAGCCCCTCACTTCATCAGTTTAACGGCTGTTTCTGGGTGTCTTGTAATCAGTCCCTTATCAGCTCCTTCCTCTCTTGGCAGATTCATGTTTCAGGACCTCCCTGTCTCCTCTGATTGCTGTCTCCTCTGTGCGATTTCTTTGTTTACACCAACCCACCCCTATGAAATCTTTCATTTTAGGTAGTTATATCTTAATTTTACATTCTTAGGATTGGTGATATATGCATGTATTGTATCTTGACAGGCTTTATTTGTTGGGTTTTTATTGGGCTAGTGATTGACTCTAGTGTCTTACGTATGCTTAGTAAGCCCTCTACCACTGACCTGGATCCCTTTCCTTTCTCTTCTGTTCTTTAATTGCAGTTGAGCTTGTATGATTCAGCTCTTAGTTCTTAATGTTAAAAAACAGTAAACAACATTTAACACAATTAAATAAATACTGTCCCCATCAGAGCATGGTGGTAGCCTGATGCCTTTGCCCTTCAGTGGAGCGTGGCTAAGTAGAGAGCTTTTACACTGCACTAGAAGTCTTGAATGTAGTCTAAAGTTTCCTAGGCTCTATCCTCCAATCTCCTCTCTGAAAAAGCCACTTTGTTCTGAAGATCTCACTCCTCTGACCCTGAGTCTAAGAGGGTTGTCTCGGCACACCACCAAGCAAGCACTGGTGTTTGGGAAAAGCTCCTCCCCTCACTGGATCACAGGTCAGGGTCTGTTGTGTGGAGGAAGCAAGCACCTGATATTTAAAATTCACCACAGTTTACTGGGGACCTGAGGTGTTGGATAGCAAGGTCCCAGAAGCCTGGTATCTCCTGAAATCCTCACAGCCACCCTGCAAAAGAGGTGCTGTGTCCATTTTCAGACATAGACGGGAACCTTGGACTGAATTGTTTCTCAGATTCTGGGGCCGTCTGGGCATGGCCTAGCGCTGTGGCTCCACAGGCTGCAAACACCTTCCCTGTCTGTGAAGGATTTTCCGCGCTTAAGTTCTCTCCTACCTGCCGTAAGAGTCTGTTCCACCCAGCTTCACAGCCTTGTCCCAGAGCCCATCTTACAGAATCCTGCTCCAGCCTGGACTTGGGGAACATTCATTTCCACTCTGTTCTTGTGATGATTTGAACTGAGAGGAGGAGGAGCCACCCGCCCTTCTGGAACTTGGCGAAAGTGCTTTGTCAGCGGTTTTTTCTGTTCAGAGTCTTTCCAGCCCCCGTCACAAACAAGCTGCTTTGCAGCCAGCCTCAAGCACTTCTAGGTTCCTAGTTACCTGGAACAGATTCTAAACTGCTTTTATTAAAAGAAGGAGATAGATGGTTTTAAAGTCTTTTTTTACCACTGGGTACAGCACACCATATTTTCTTTAGTTTATTTACCTCAGGGAGATGAGGGATGATTCAGTCTCCCTGATGAATGATGTCTGGCTCTCGGTGCTGAGGCTGTGCAGGACTCTTAGCTCAGTTACTGTTCTATCCCTGTGGACAGCTGGCATCAGGTTCATGGGTCCGCACTTAAAGCTAGAGCGAGGACTGTTCTCCGCATGGCGTCCCTTCCCTGAAGGCCGGTTCAGAGGAAGCAAACTCATGGACAGACATAGGAAAGTGGCCTCAGAGGGTGGGATGATGTGAGTCTTGTTCCTTTCTCCTGATGTTCACAAACACACTGCAGAGCAGCGGGGTCTGTGAGTGACAGTGAGCAGAGAGAGGAAGCAGAGTGGACTAGGTTTCCAGAAGAAAGGAACTTTTGTGGTTCGTGGCTGAAAGTTTCACCTAGAATGAAGTCCTGAGGTGGGCTCTTTAAGCCTGGTCAGGCAAGGGCATACTCCATCAGCAGCAAGATTCAGTGTGGTAGCCTCAGGCTTTAATTGGGATGTGAGCTAAATTCAGTAACTGAGCAACTATCCCTTCTAGACAAATACACATTTCAGAATTGCTTAGGAGGGCTGAGAAGATGGCTCAGTAGCTAAGAGTGCTTTCTCTGCACTCAGAATCCCCAGCACCCAGCAAAAAGCATGGCCTTGCTTGCCTATAACACCTATGTTGGGGGGTGGGGCTCATAAGACACAGGAGGACCACTGAGCTTGCTGTCCAGCTGGACTAACTGAAAAACAGAGAAGGGAAAGGATTGATCAGAGGCCCTGCTTCAAGGGACTAAGGTGCAGAGGGATGAAGTAGGTCACCTGGCATTCTCCCTTGACCTTCCTATAGCACACACAGGTAAGTTCTCTCACACACAGACTCACTTATACACTACATACCTGTAGGTATTGCTCTCTGTGTCACACACACACACACACACACACACACACACACACACATACAGTGATAACGCTGAAACTTTCATCTAAATATGTCAGTGCATCTCGATTTAATATTTTTGTTGCTGCTCAAGCGGTCTCATAACTTAGCCAGTGGGAACTGATCCAAGTTGATGCTCACTTTCTTTGAGATGACTCTTGCACGGTTTGCATCTGTCTGCAGATTCTGCTGTGACAGTGACTGATGTTGCAATCCCATTTCCTGACTAGTCCTGCATCGGCTATGTCTCCAAGGAAGGGCTCTGTTCCTTTAAGTGTTTTGAGGGCGGAGGTGGAGAAACAAGGCACATTGATTGCTGTGGATCTTTTCGGGGGACAGAACTAGAGACTCTGGATGCATAAAACATGGAGATTCAGTGTGTAAGGTTTTTACACAGCTGCACTAGCCCGCCCACATCCATTCTTCTGTGCTCCACCTCCCAGTTATGATGAGACTGTATATATTTTAAGACCACACACAATGGTCTTCATTGGAAGTATACTTGAAAAATTGGTTTGATTTTACTTTCCATTCTTGGCGATTCCTATTGTTACTTATGACTCTTGGCAATGAACACTTGCAAGTAAAGATACATGGGCACAAGGGTTTACTGCGTGGCTCACTATGTCACACAGAGCTTCCATGATGAGATTTTTGTTCTTTTCTTTTTTTCTCTTAAGCTTTATTTGGTGGTAGGGGGCGGGTGCTTCAAAGGCAGAAGGCAGAAACACAGGGGCGGGAAATGAATGGAGCTGAGATGGTGATATGAAGAAAGGAAAGAAAGAAAGAAAGAAAGAAAGAAAGAAAGAAAGAAAGAAAGAAAGAAAGAAAGGTTAAAAGCAATATCTATTTTATTTTGCTTTGTTCTGTTTTGTGTGTATGCGTG
Source organism: Neodon shergylaensis (assembly GCA_025134845.1). Classification (NCBI taxonomy): domain Eukaryota; kingdom Metazoa; phylum Chordata; class Mammalia; order Rodentia; family Cricetidae; genus Neodon; species Neodon shergylaensis. The sequence goes on along the minus strand of JABTXL010020982.1, from coordinate 1,412,465 downwards.
CCTGTATATTTTGCGTGTTTGTGTCTGTGGGTGCCTTTGGAGGCCAGAGGACAACTTCAAGTGTTGTTCCTCAGATGCCATCCACTTTGTTTGGAGACTGAGTCAATCACTATCCTGGAGCTTGCCCAGTTGACAGAGGCTGCTGGCCAGTGACTCCATATCAGAAGAAGTAAAGGAGTTCCTTGAGGCCTCTTCTGCAATGGCACCAGTCCCATTGGCATTGTGACAGAACGCCTTCCCCAGTTTCCAATCTTAAATACCCCTCGGGGGTTAGTTTTTTTCACATGAATTTGGGGACCCACAAGCAGTAGCAGGAGGTGTAGCCTTTGTCCCACCTACCTTCTCCTGTTTCCCCTTATCCCACAGGATCCCATGGGTAGCACTTGGAAGCATTACTGGTTTTCCCTGGAAGCATTCATACATATGCAAATCTGGGTATGCTCGCCTATCTGTAGTGCCTTTCCTAGAGAGACACCAACATGCAGTACACGCTTCTTCCCTTTGTTTTTTTTTTTCTTTCCATTTGTCCTGGTTCTTATCCCACAGCTCCATGTGGAGCTCATCCCCCACTCCCTGGAGCTCCCCTGTCCTCCATCCTGTAGATCTGTTCTGGCTTGTCTGGCCTGTGGGTGGACATCTGGGTTGCTTCTACCTTGTATTGTTCCAGAGTCTTGGGCACTCCCGATTCTTTTTCTTTTTCCTCTTGTAACCTCATGGTAGTTAACTGTGTGTGTTCCTTCTAGGCTGTCAGCAAACTGCAGGACTACACAGTTGTGGAGCAAGGGGAACACTGGGGCGAGTGACGGAAAAGAGCATTTCAGTGGTACAGTTGCTCCATCCTTAACTAAGAGCAAATCAGGCTTTTAGAAGGTTGGCTAGATCAATGTCCTGTGTGGACAGGATTCTGTGTTTCTGGCCAGGAGTTAGTGACCTGTTCTCAGAAAGGACTAGACTGTAAATATTTTAGGTTACTGTCTAGGTTGCCACCACTCAGCCCTGCTCCTGGAACACAGAAAACAGCAACAGACAGCTCATAAATGGGTGTGGCCATATTCTAAATAAGCTTGATTTGTGGGCCTTGAAATTTGAGTTTGCTGTAATTTGTATGCACTGTGAAGTATTCTTGAAGGTGTTTATTTTTGTCCATCACTGTTAGAAAATGTAACACCTAGGGACTGGAGGTATGTCCATGGTAGAGTGCTTGCCTAGCGTGCTGAAGCCCTCTGGGTTTGATCTCCAGCATCACAAGGGGAGGAAGAGTGTGGGGGGTGGGGAGGGCGAGGGGAGTAAAAACAGTTCTTAGTATATATGCCATACTTCACCAACCTCTGCTCTAGGCATTCGGGAGCCTCCAAAATTCTTAAACGTAAGCAGTGCCTGCTGAAAGGTTGTAGGGAGGGGCATGTCAAAGAGGTCTTCCTTTGGGGCCCAGAGCCCAGGCTCAGGAGGCCGCCTGTGGCTTGGAGGCTGCATCCGGAAGCATCCTGTGGAAGCACAAATGAGATTTCTTTTCTGCTTTTATTATCTGAGGCTGAGGACTATTAGAAACATGTAGCTCATTATATTATGGGCTAGGAAATTTGTTTCTCAAAGCTATGTTGTGTAACTTTGTACAGATGGCACGCAGAGACCATTTAAACCCACTCTCCCATGTTGTTTTAGTCTCTCATCCTTTCTGTCTTTCTTCTACCTCTCCTGTCTAGAAATCAAGCTCTCTGAGCACCATTCAAAGGCGAGTCCTCTGGAGCAGCTGCCTTCTGTGTCTTGATTCTTACTATATTTGTAGCTTTTCTGTTGTGAAGATAGAATTTTGTTTGTGGGAGGAGAGTCCAAAGGCGATGTAAATGAAAAGTACATCTTCGTATAATGGAAATTATTAGAGCGCCTTTTAAAATGTCACCACAGATTAATGCAGACAAGGAGGAGTGGAGCGTATTAGAAAGTAGGTCAAGTTATCTCATGTTTATGAATGAGACAAATTATACTGTAGATTTAGGTTTATAAAACTTGAGTGATAGTATAGTTTATGTGAATTATCCTAGCCTAAACAGTAATACCCAAAAATGTAATCAAATAAATTGAGTTTGTTTCTTTATCCTTTGTGGCTAAGTATTTTATACCTAATGTTTTACAAATTTAATAATCTAGTAGAAGCCGCAAGCTTCTAGTTTCTTGTTAATATTTCCTGTGTCGGACACAGGGTTGGCTCTCGGGAAGTAGAGCCGGAGATAGGTGTTCCCAGAATCCATCCAAGACTCAGAGGAATTATTTTTCAGTGAGCATCCCATAGCCATCTTATCCTCCCAGAACCTTGTCAGTTTCTTTTGCTTCTGCTATAGCAAGTTCTGATCTGTGGGCTCAGACACTGTGCCTCTTACACAAACAGATCTTGCTTGCAATGGATGGCCATACTTTGCCCTTCTTCCCATGATGGGTTCCAAATCAGATCTGCCCATCTCCTTGTTGGAATCTAAGCCAAGCAGCAAGGAGTTAGATGGATACGCGGTAAATTTAGGTCTGTAGTTTCTCGGTGCATTCGTCAGCCAGTCTGGTGCTTGCCAGATTTCTGGCCTCATGAAATTCCTCTTTAGAGATAATGCTGCCACAGGTAGGTGTTTCTATGTGCAATGACAGAGGAATGAGACCTAAAAGACAGTGTGGAGTGACTATCTTTCAAACAACATGGTCAGCCTAAACACTATCCCCCAATGTCCCTTAAAGCAGTGTTTGTACTAACTGGGTGGAAAGCCAGTGACACGCCTTGCTCTCCAGACTTGCTGGTAAATGTCCCGAACAACGCATTCCGCTGTGAATGATTAGTGCAGGTGATCTGTGCTTCCCTCCCCCCCCACCAACCCCTACCTCTCTCTTCCTTCACCTCAGCTGCTGCTGCCATCACCTTCTTCTTGGAGGAGGTTCTGGATAGAAACACTCAGAAATAAGTTGCCAGAAATGGATCTTGAATAGAAGATCTTGGGTTCAGCAACAGTTAGAAGGTTTGTAGATTTTGGCAAGGGTGGACTTTTCCATGCTTGTCTTTGTAGGTAAGAATGGAGCTATGCTACCTTCGCTCTTGCCGTTGCCTTTCTCTTTGCTGTCACAAACACCAGAGAAAAGCAGCCAAGGATCTGCTAAACACAACTTGATGAGAAGGATTGATCTGGGCTCCTGGTTTGTGGGTGCAGCCTACCGTGTTGGGCAGGCATGGCAGCAGGAGTATGAGGACAGCTGGTCTCATTGCTCCCACGGTGAGAGCTAAGAGGGGGTGCTGCTCAACTCACCTTCACCCTTCTATTCAGTCTAAAATCCTAGCGCATGCAGTGGTACTGCCCAGATTTTGGTAGATCTTCCCACCCTAGTTAGCACAGTCTAGAAACTCCATCACAGATGAACAGCCAAAGGTTTGTCTCCTAGGGGACTGTAGATCCTGTCATGGTGACATCAGTATTAACCATCAAGCTCCTGTAGTAAGATAGTGCTCTTCATCTTCGATGTGATGGCATTTTCCCCGGGGCCACACATCCATCATCACTTTCGTCCTTTTTCTTTTGCTGGATGGAGTTAGGTCGGCTTGACACAAGCTAAAGTCTTATGAGAGGAGGGACCCTCAACTGAGAAAATGTCTCCATAGGTCGTACTGTAGACACGCCTGGAGGGCATTTTCTTAATTAGTGATTGCTGGGGGAGGGCCCAGCCCATTGTTGTTGCTTTTCCTGGGCTAGTGGTCCTGGGTTCTATAATAAAGCAGGCTGGAGAAAGCCAATAAGTAGCACCCCTCCATGGCCTCTGCAGCAGCTTCTGTCTCCCTGTTTGAGTTCCGGTCCTGACTTCCTTTGATGATGATCAGTAACGTGGAAGTGTAAGTCCAATAAATCTTTTCCTTCTCAACTTGCTTTTGGTCATGGTGTTTCCTTGCAGCTGTAGTAATCCTAACTAAGACGTTGTAGGATATTCGTTTAACTAGGTAAAGATGTGTTACATTTGTTTTTGTTTAATATGTAAAGATGTCTTGTATTTGTGTTAATTAAATGAAATTAACTTGAGCACGGAGAGGTGGGGTGAACAACAGGAAGTAGCAGAGAGGAGCATAGCATGAGGTTTTTATTGGGGTAACGAGGGGAGGGGAGACAGGACACCAGTAAAGAGAGGAAGTTAGCCAGTTGCTGTACTTACTCTGAGCTCACAGGTTTTCACCCTAGCCTTTGAATCTTGAGTGTTATTAGAACAATACAGATTTAGTAAAAGCTGCCTTTAACAGCAGCAACAGAGAGGTTGTCCCGGGAAACGAAATTCCCCCAGGCTCCTGCCTGACCCTGGCCACTAGCAGGTTGAAGTGTAGCCACTCTGACACAGGTAAAGCAGCAGTAAGACAAAGATGGAACCAGGAGTGGGGTGCTGCTGTAACCAACCTGACCCTATCCAGGGGGGCATAGTGGAAGGACTTTGGAATTTTGTGCTAGAAGGATCCATTGACTATTGAGAGCTCAGTGGGCTGTTCTGTCTGAGCTTTGAAGATAAGAATGTTGAGATGAGGCTGATAGGGTTGGAGGGATGGCTGAGAGGTTAAGAGCACTTGGCTGTTCTTCTGAGGTCCTGAGTTCAAACTCCAGCAGCCACATGGCAGCTTACATTCTGATGCTCTTTTCTGGTGTGCAGCCATACATGCTGACAGAGCACTCATACCTAAAATACATAAGTCAATTTTTTTTAATGTTCAGAGTAGTGCAGACGATAGGGGCCTTCCTATGAAGTTTCAGGGGGAAACTAAGGCTTTACCAGGCCTTTTGTGTGACGAATCTGTGTTGTCTGGGCATCTGGAGCTGAAGAATCAGCTGTGACTCACAAGAGACCAGAGCCACTAAAGTGAAACCCTTGTTTTACTGGTACAATTGATGTTGGTTTGCTGGAGCTGAGAAATTAGTGTGATTAAGAAGAGACCAGCATCGCTGAGGTGAAAGCTTCTGCTAAGTTGTTTCCTGAGAGTCAACACACAGAAACTGGGTTCCAGAGTGGCCAAGGTTGTGCCTCTTATGGGCATCTGAGCTTGTTCGGTTACCCAAGGTGGTATTGGTTTTGAAGGTATGAATGGGGTTATGTAGAGAAGCTGAGCCCTAGCAGTCTGAGAGACCAGAAAAGGCCATTAATGAAGGTATAGCCTAATTGGAGCAGAAGATCCCAGCATTTGGGAGATGCCAGTACCATGGGATGGCCACCAAGAACAGCAAAAGCAATGGAGTGGCGCCCGCCCAAGCTTGTAAGATAAAAGCTGTGTCTGCTGAGGGCAGAGCCGGGGAAGTGACCCTTTGGAGGCGCGCAGAAGATAGTGAGTTCCAGACGTTGGACACTGAATTATTTATACTCTTGGAGTTGGTTTTGCTTTGTTCAGATTTGCACTGTGCCCTGGTTCTCCCTCTTAAAGTAAGGAAGTAGTTACTTGGTTTTGATCTTTCAGGAGCCAACAGTTGAGAGACTCAGCATTTAAAGCTGGCTGTGGTTTTCTCAGGCTTCAGCTGCTCCTAGCTCTACAGCGCTGGTCATTTTCTTGCCCTTGATGCTGGGTCCCTAGGCTGCTGCTTCTGTTTAGTGCTTGCGGGGCTTTCTCCCGCCCTTCAGATGCCCTTGGATTTCTCTTCACTGTTCTCTTTCCTCCAGGGAAGGCGTCTCTCTTAACGCTTAATAGGCATCAGCGTGGGCGTGAGGTCACCGATGTCATGGAGGCTTTTTATTTGTCACCCGCACGTCAGGACTTTTCACTCAGGCTCCAAAGGATGATGCAGCCCACCCCGCACCAGCTCTCCTCTTAATGAGATTATGGGGTCCATCATAGTGATGGTTTCCAGCTAAAATGGACTTAATTCTGTTGCCTTTGCATTTTCCTTCTCCACTCTTATCTCCTTTGACTTCCCCACAATCCCTTAAATAGATGGGGTGACAGGGGGTGGGGTTCTCAGCATGTTCTCAAAACCCAAGGGGTGTCTGTTTTACAGAAAATATTAGAAATTTAAACACACACACACACACACAAGGTTTGTAACGGTTCTTTGACGCCACATGCCAAGGAACTTTTTTAATGCATGGTCCCTCTTTGTATTTCGGCTCCGTCTTGGTCTTCATTGCTCATGGTTTACCCAAGTCCCATGTGGAAGAGCTGACAGCCTACACTCCCCTGCTCCTGTGTGTATCTGGGGGTGTGAGTAGCACTGCCTCCCTCTTATTTCTCGGTTTGCTGTGAGCATGCCTGAGGACCACACCGCGCACACTGTGAATCGAATCAGCTTTGCCTTTGATCTCTGCCTGCTGGACATTGAGCAAGTGTGAGCTTCCCTTCTTCTCCTGTGTGGTAACCTCGAGCATTTTGAACTTGAACTACTAATTAGGCTGTGCAAACTTGAGTACCTTTGTCAGGACTTTGCCAGTTTTATACACTTTGTGTTTCAAACCCGAGTGAACCTGGAGATTGGAGTCCGTGTTTTAATATTAAGTCGCTCTGGCACCCTTTCATCTAACCGACTCGTTGCATCCATTATTCATTCGATCACGGGGATTTATACTTATAGGGCACCTTCCCTCTGCCGTGAGCTTTATTGTAAGGTGGTGGAAACAGAAACATTCTTAATAGATTGGTGGAGAAGATCTGAGACAGTACATCTTGTCATGTAGTAAAGGGTTTAGATGGACCCCTAAAACGGTGGGTGTCCAATCAATGGTCAGAGACTAACAAGCTCTAGACAGATTGAATTTCTGGGAGCCCATTGGCTAAGAGGCGGAGGAGGCATTGAAGCAGCATAAGAGGGGAGCTGCGGAGCCCTGCTAGAAACCACCCTGGCAATTTGAGTAGGACACAATGAAGAGACAGTAGAAG
>JABTXL010020982.1:1385282-1404981 GCA_025134845.1 Neodon shergylaensis | reverse complement strand
TCTCTCTCTCTCTCTCTCTCTCTCTCTCTCTCTCTCTCTCTCTCTCACACACACACACACACACACACACACCCTTTAAAAACACATTAGAAGTTTTTGAAGCAATCATGTATTTTAAAGGAACTTGAAGTGTAACAGGGACAGCACTTCCTGGACCTTTGGATTGTAAGTGGTGACCTAATTAATGCCCAGTTATCTGCAATTGCCTTGATGTTAGCAGATGTCTCCTGGGAAAGGACATCCTGGACTGTAACCCCAGTGCGCCCATCAGAGCCACTGGTGTCCAACTCCCACAAGCCATCTGAGGTCCCACATACCCTAGTGACGCCCTTTAGCTCCAATGGGTGAAGCTAAGGATCATGGCTTGCGCTTGGCCTCATCTCCTTCCCTCCCTGGAATCTTGAGAAAAGGGTCTCTCGTTAGCTTTTATGGTGTCACTTTTTTAAAGAAAGGCTCTGTGTAGAGTAGCCGTAAGTCTGGGTTTGTAGCTTTACTTGTTATTAAATGCGGGCAATATATCTGTGTGAGTCCATTTTCCACTCCTACAACAAAAACCCGTGGTGGCTAAGCAGTTTATAGAGAAAAGAGGCCCAGTTATCTCAACATTGGGGGTTGAAAGTCCAGACAGCACAGTGAGGGTGCTAGCAGGGGCCCCTGTGGCTGTAACGTGTCATGCGTGACACATGGCGTAAGGATAGGAGGGCTTGAGAGAGGGAGGGTTTACACAGTAAGACAGGAAGTCAGAAACACTCTGCTACAGTCCTGTGGTAGCTCAGCAGGAGCCCAGGAGAACTCCAGTTTCTTCCCAGGGAAGTGTCCTCAATGACCCACAAGGGTGTGCTTCTTGAAGGGTCCCACACATATTGGACAAGGGGACGTAGGCCAGTGGGAGGGAAGAGAGATAGAGGAGCAGAATTGAGATATGAAATTATTATTAAAGTACATTATATGCATGTAGGAAATTTTTATAATGAAACTAGTTATTTTGTACAATTATATTAATATACTAATAAAATGAATGAAGACTGGAAAGATGGTTCAGTCTGTAAAGTGCTTGCTATGCAAACATGAGGACCTGGGTTCGGATCCCATCACCTATGTAAGAAGCCAGCCGTGAAGAAGCCCTGTACTGGGGAGGAGACAGGAGCAGCTTTGGGGCGGCTGGCCAGTTAGTTCAGCTGAATTTGGTAAGCTTCGGGTCCAGTAACAGTCTCTCTCTTTCTCTCTCTCTCTCCCCCCCCTCCACTTGCGCGTGCGCACACACACGCGCGCACACACACACACACGCACACACACACACACACACACACACACGGGGGTGGAGGGGGAAGAATGGAATAAAGACAGATTCCCACACAACCACCACAAGGGACTCCAAGCTGCCAACATCCGAGCCCTTGGGGAAGTATTCAGGCTGTGTCTAAATCACAGACATATCCATGGCGGGAAGTCCCAGGCTATGTTGTCACCTGGTGCAGACTGTAGACTTAGCCTCTACCCCTCTTCACCATGTCACTTGACTGAGGAAGGCTTAGCTTTGCTTCAGTCGTGGTTTTCCTGTCCTAATGAGCTAAGTGTTTTACAGGGACCTATTTTGAAACTACACAGAGACCCATTTCTCACCGAACTCGCCTTTTATGTATTCATTTATTTTTATTGATATAGATGCGTGTTTTCATATTTTATTCACAAGCTATAATCTGTTTCTGTCATTATTCCAATATTGAAGATATTAATAACCTAGCCTGTGGGAGCTCTTTTAACTTGGTTTTTATGTGATTTAGATACGCCTCCATTATTATTGGACCAATATTTTACTTCGTGGCGCAGATGTGCCATGCTCATCTTGCACTGCTCACTAGCCCTGAAATCGGCTGTTTCTCCTGTGAGCGCCGGTTTCTTTGGTTTAAAAAGGCCTCTCAGAAACCAAGATCTGAGCACTGAGTTAGCTCTTTGCTCTCAGCTGCCATTCGTCCCAGCCCTTTTCAGTGAGCACAGCCAGAGAGTTCAGTTGAGTCTTTTAAAATAGCTTTTTAAAGATATGTTTATTATTTTCATTTTATGTCTATGAATGTTTGCCTACATGTGTGTTTGTGTACCATGTGTGTATCTCATATTTCCAGAGGCAAGAAGGGGCTAGATCCCTTGGTACTGGAGTTATAGGCAGTTTTCAGCTGTCGTGTGGGTACTGAGAATCAAACCCAGGTCCTCTGCAAGAGCAACCAGTGCTCTTAATCCTGGTTCCATCTCTCTAGCCCACAGTTGATCCTTTGTTTCCTGGCTGCTCAGACCCAAATAATCGCACAAACTATATTAATTACAACACTGTTGGGCCAATGACTCAGGCATATTTCTAGCTAGCTCTTACATCTTGAATTAACCCATTGCTATTAATCTGTGTGTTGCCACAAGGCTGTGGCTTATTAGGCAAGGTTCTGGCTGATATCTTCCTACTTCTGCAGCTACACGGCGTCTCTCTCTGACATCACTTAACTCTCTCTATCTCTGGATTTCCTGTCTGGCTTTATTCTTCTAAGCCGTTTGCCAAAACAGCTTCTTTAATAACCAATGATAATAAAACATATTCATAGCATACAGAGGGGAATCCCACATCGTCCTTTTTACAATAAAATATTTTATTATTGTTACTAATTTGTATATGTGTGTATATTGGAGTATAAGCTTGTACACACGTGCAGTGCCCTTGGCTGCCAGAAGAGGGTGTTGGATCCCCTGCAGCTGAAGTCATAGATATTGTGAACTGCCAAACATGGGTACTGAGAACCAAACTGGATTTCTATGCAAGAGCAGTATGTGCTCTTAACTGCAGAGCCATCTCTTTAGCTCTTGATTGTTCATATTAATGGAAGAACTCCTAAAAAGTCTCTTATATTAATTGTGTAAAAGAATAAGTTGTCTCTGTCTGTGGTGTTCCCCCGACTTCCAGGATCTTATGTAGCACAGGATAGCCTCAACTCTACACGGCTAAGAATAACCTTGAACTTCTGATCTTTCTGTCTCGGATCCCAGATGCTCGGATTCCAAGTGTACTGCCATATATTTACACTTGGATCCTTAGTTCTGGATGGCCAACCCGGTTCTTCATGCACGCTAGGCAAGCTCATTGCCAGTTGAGCCACACCCCCAGTTATTTGGACATCTTTAAAATACACATCTATCAGAGTGAACCCCATTGTCCTCTCCCACATCTCCTCACCCTTGTCTCAGGTCATCCCCCTGCAACTTTCATGATCCAGTCTCTGCACGCTGGCTTAGTGCAGACTGCCATGCTGCCGTTAGGAGAAGTTCAGGGTCAGGTTCTGTCTAGCCTCCCATGGTGGCGATTTTGTCAACTGATTAATATATAGCCTTGTTTTATTTCTGTTTAGAGACAGCCTATTTAATATGTGCCACTGAGTCATTAACCCTGGAATCCTGACTCTTCCCTGAAGCCTAAAGCAGGCATTTCCTCCCTCAGACACTGATGGCCAATATTTTTGTCAAACTTTACAGGACCTAGAATTACCTAGGAAAGGGACCCCTGGGGGTGCTAGTGAGAGAGTTTCTTGTTTAGGTTATTTGAAGTGGTAAGGCCTACCCTAAATGAGGATGGTGGGATCCCATGGGCTGGGGTCCTGGACTGAATAAAAAACGTGAAGGGAACAGGGCAACAGTATTCATTGCTGTCTGCTGTTGTCTGCTGTCATGACTCCTCAGACATCAGGAGCTGTGCGTGTGCACGCACACGTGTGCTGAAATAGGTGATTTCTCCATTCACGCCCTCATTTTTTATCTCTGCATAACTCTGTGGGCTTCTTTCTAGTTATCCCCATTCTATGCGTCCCCACCCCATCCAGCACCTCTTGCTGGTACCTTCTTTGTTCTCTCCCACTTGGAGGCTGAATTCCCCGAAAGGGAAGAGTAGAGGTGAGAAGCAAGAGAGGTATGATTGTAGCTCGTGTCTCTCCACAGTTCTGCTTTGTTAAGCTGGTTTCACATGTGTGAGATCAACACATTTATGAAGCCTCCTTATAATCAGCATTTTCAAATAAAGGTAAGAAAAAAATTAAAAATTTGGAGTTTATAACGTCCAAGTATTACATACCTGTCTATTCACCGAACATGGTGCCGTCAAAGGAACAGTATATGGGCTAACCCTGACATGGCATTTTCGCGTCACTGGAACGCCCGTGCAGTGAGTGGTGTCTGTGAACTTCATTTTTCAGTACCACATTCCTTTATCCTCTGAGGAGCAGCTGCTCAGCCTAGGAGTAAAATGATCTCCTGTAGCTCTCTGGCCAGTGTCCCTGAGTTTCCTGTAGGAAGCCATCCAGTCCCTCACTGCCCAGGCATTTCTGAATGGCTGCGGAGCATTTGTACAGCCCCATAGTAAGGATGATCAACTTCTGGGTTGACTAAAGGCACTCAGGTTCCCATCCTGGTACTTCAGTCTGGTCAGATGCATGTTACAGAATTTACCCCACTCCGTCCAGTGCTCTGCCAGGAGCTGTGGCTACCTCACTCAGCTTTAGTGGGGATTAAATGAAACCCTGCTTCACTGGTGACAGTACTTAATGCTGAGCAAAGATTAGGAGAATGCCTCTGTCTCAGAACCTGGCATTCTACTATAAATGTAACATCTTCCTTTAAATTAATGCCAGACTCCAAATTGGGGCCAAGTTCTTGTTTTCTGCTGCGTGTGTAGCCGCCCCATCACCACCGCCACAGACCTGCCCCCAGCCCTGTCCGCGGCTCTGCACCCAGGAGATATTAAGTAGATTTTGATTTGTCATTCAATAGTCCCCCACCCCCTGCGCTCTAAGATCCTGCTTCATGTACATGATGTTGCTAATAGAGAAATTTCCTTTCCTTTTGTCAGAGCTCTGGGGAGATACTGATTGTTTCTTCCAACCTTGCTCTCTTTTTGATTATGAATCAATCGTTTGTGTAACTCGGTCGATGTCGCAGTCTGCGGCTGCTGCTGGGAAATGCCATTTTTCCTACTTTTTCCTTAATGCAAGCATGGCCCTCAGTCCTTACCTACTGTGCTTGGAGAATTTCTCTAGACAGGGAAGTGGCTGCACAATGACCCTCTGTATTTTTATGCTTTTAAAACTGTGGCAACAGATGCCAAGAAGCTTTAAAAATATAACGCAATTACTGGCCTGGTTATCTTCCGGCCTGGGACTTTATACAAGCCTTTTAGTAACTGGGTTGGATTTTGTAAAACCTCTGAGATACAGTGCATGATGAATCTGCCTGATTATATAGGAGTCTTTTTCTGGTTTTTGTTTATTATTTATTTTTATTTATTTTTATGGTCTCTTCCCTACCAGTAAAGTGCTCTGCCTAAAATAGGCTTTTACCCCTTTTAAAATTATGTCTTTTTTTTTAAAAGTCTGAATTTTTTAGTGAATAGTTTACATCCATTGGTTTGAATTAATCAATGTCCGTTCTGGTATTGCTCTGATAATGGGATATAATAGAGATGTTGGCATTCAAAGAATGTATCATTTGATTTGAATCTTCAGTTCAAAATGCTGTGCTCATCATCTCTTACTTAATGGTTTGAAATTAATTCTCTCTGGAAAGACATGTTAGAAATAGTGCATAGTTTTGTGTAATAAGTAACATTTAGTGATATGTGGATGATAATAATGGATATAGCTAGACTCGGATGTCTTTGTCCACCCACCCATCCACCCACCCATCCACACATCCATTCTTCTATCTGTCTGTCTGTCTGTCTGTCTATCATCTGTCTATCGATCTATCTATGTAATCTGTTTTGCCTATCAATCTATCTAGCTATTCATTTGTTTTGTGTGACTGTGTGTGTGTGTATACACGTTCCTGTGGTTGGATCCTTACGTATATGGAGGCCAGAATTAATGTCATTGTCTTCCTCAATAGCTCTTCACTTTTTTTTTTCTTTTGATAGGTTCTTGCTATGTAGCCCAGGCTGGTCTCAAATTCACAAGAGATCCTTCTGTACCTACTTCCCAAGTTCTGGGATTAAAGGCATGTACCACTACACCTGACTTTAAATTCTAATTGTTTTTTTTTAATTTATGTGGTGCTGGGATTTGAACCCAGGGCCTTGTGCGTAGTAGACAAACACTATGCCACTGAGCTACATTCCCAGCCGTCTTTACGTCCTATTTTTAAGAAAAGCCTGGAGCTCACCTTTAGGTTAGGATGACTTCTTAGGGGCCTCTAGGGATCTTCCTGTCTGCCTCCAGTCCTGGGATTACAGACACATGCCACGTTGTCTGTCTTTCATATGATGCTGGGGATCCAAACTCAAGTCCTCGTGTTTGCACAAGCACTCACCAGTTAAGCAGTCTCCCCAGACCATGGTTTGCATTTAAACTCTGGCTCGGCAGCGGATGCATTAGTGACCACAGATAATTTGTTTTGGGTTTCTGCACCTGTAAAATTGACCCTCCCAGAGTTGGTAGAGGGGTGTACAAATGAGCCGTGCACAGTGAGGTTCATAAAAGACACTTGGTGAGTATGCGAGGTTGTTCTTCGTCACACACTTTGCTACTTTTCGTTGTGGTCTGTCCTAAAGGGAGAGGACAGAGATTTAAAATACACTTTAGTGCTCGATGTTTAGTTCCTATGTAGTAGACTGTATGAATGTACAATGTATAGGTTGTATAGATATGTATCCTAGCTTGATTCCTATTGCTGTAATAAAGGCCATGACCAAAAACAACTGTGGGAGATGAGTTTGTTTGGCTCATGTGTCCCCACACAGGCTGTCTGGAGGGAAATGCTAAAGCAGGAACTGAAGCAGAGCAAGAACCTAGGGGTGGGGACCAGGCTACCCTGCCCCCACCTAACTCTCCATTGGTCGTTTGTTTTTTATGTAACTCATTACCACCTACACAATGGGCTAGGATCTCCCCCATCAATCATTAATTAATTAACTAGGTAAATCCCCCACACTTGCCTACAGACAGTTAGATGGAGGCTTCTTCAGAATTAGGGTTCCCTCTACCCAAGTTGGTAAAACTTAACTGTCACAAAAGGGGTTGTGTTCTAGAAGGCACCCACCTAACTCATGGGGAGCATTCAGAGTTCACACTCTGCTCATGGAAACAAACATACAACCTCTCTGGAAAACATTTTTACTACTTCTTCTTACCTCCCCTCTATGCGACCCTGCCATGCTTCCCACCAGCATCCACATGAGAGAGATCTAAGCTGTGGCCTTGAGAGACAAAGACAGACTCTTGACGCACGCACATCTTAGCACGTGTTTTCCCTATAATAGCTCATACTTGGAAGGTACGTGAAAAAGGAAAATGAAGTACTAGGTCCATTCAAGGGAACAAGAACAAGCTATAAATCAAGGATCAAGGAGGCTATCAGTATATGGAACAAGAGCCAGTCTCAAAATAATTATACTGAGTGAGCAAAGTCAGGCTCCACCTGTCTCCCCCAACGGGGAGTATATCCTGTTTGATGTTGTGCATATAAAATTCTGTAAACATACAAATGGGTGCACAGAGACAGGAAGCAGACCAGTAGTTGTCTGTGCATAGTGGAGGGGAAAGTTGGAGAAGGCATTATTAAGAGGCATGGCGAAGTTTTAGGAGTGTGTACCTATGTTCTTTCTCTTGTCACGGTGCTCTCATAGGAATATGCATATCTCCTGGTAGTTTCTTAAATGCTCATCTTATTCTAATGCTTAAATAAAACTACTATATCAAAAAGCATGCTTGCCTAGCTTCTACAGCAAAGAATTCTTCAGCAAACATTGAGTCAGTAATTGATTAGCTATGTTGTTTAATTTCTGAACTTAGATGCTTTATTAGATGTTTTTGTCTGGAGAGTCTGTCTGAGAGGATTTGAAGTAATGACCTTTGTGATCGAGTCCTCTGTGGCAGGTAAAAGCTTTTGTAATTATTGTATTGATTTTATAATTAACCATTATAGTAATGCAAGATGACATGTTTTCCTAGACTTTCAGTTTTGTGGCTTGGAAATCTAAGTCTTGTTTGTTTTCTAAGTTTCTGTTCTCTTCATGCTCTCCTTCTTCTCCACTTCTCTGCTAAAGACGTTGTAAGCCTTGTCAGCCAATTAGGACTGAGAATCACCTAGTTTTTGACCTGCTCATTTGAATCCTGATGGACACATTGCAGTGTAGCTCCCGTTAGGCTTCTGCAGTGTTTCCCAGCCTGAATGAGTCTAGGCTTTCTATTTGAGAGTTCTTTAAATTGGAATGTAAAAATGCATTTTAAAAAGAATATGAGTATATATTCTAAATAATAATAATTTCTCTCAAAAAAGTCTTAGGAATTTTCTTTGTTACCATCTTCCAAAAGTCTTTTGCTGAGTTTTCACACCAGCATCAACCCTTTTTAAAATAATCCATAGTAGAAATCTCAGCACTTAAGAGGCAGAGGGAAGTGGATTTCTGTGAGTTCGAGGCCAGCATGCTCTACAGAGTGAGTTTCAGGACAGCCAGGACTACACAAACATAGCCTGTCTCAAAAAGACAGTCAACAACAACAAAACCCAATGATCATAATCATAGTCTTGGCCCATTCCATATTTAAATGTAAAATTACTTAAGTACAATTGGTTCGCACAGGTTGAAGGGTAAAGAAACTGACCCCAGTATTGGATGCAGACCACTCAGCAAAGGGTGTCTTTTAATTTGTCAGCGAAGAATAGATTGAGTAATGAGATCATCTATAGGATACCTACATGGCAGGAAATTAAAAGGCAGTACATTATCAGTCTTTTATAGAACCAGAATTCATAGAAAATATAAATCTCCATTGGCATTTAGATGACAAAATGACTATCTACTTAACAGAATCTAGAATCACCTGGGAGACAGGCCTCTGGTCACCTCTATGGGGCATTATCTTATTACAGTAATTGAGGTTGAAGACCTGACCACCATGGATGGCGTGATTCCTTAGCTGGTATCATAGACTGTACAAATAGAGAAAGGGAGCATGCATTCATCACCTTCTGCTTCCTTCTTGTTGATGCCACAGAACCAGCTGCTTCAAGCTCCTGGCTCCTGCTGCCTTGATTTCCCTAAAAGGGAACAGTGATCAGAGTACCCCATCCCACACCTGTTTTTAAAATTGCTTTTTTCCTGAGTGTTCTATCACAGCAACAAAAGAAGAAGTGAAGACAGACGAGTTTTTTCTACACCTACTCTGTCTCTACACACATGCACAAAGTAACTTATACCTTTTAGTATCTTCAGTGGTAAACATCCTGGAACACATGAAGCCGGCCCTGTCTCTAAATAGAGTAAGCCCTATGTGAAATAACCAGTCAAGAATGTAAGCACATCTACAACTCCTAACGAAGACGGCCATATTGACTGCCAAAAAGTTCATGTTTGCTCGAGAGAGGGCTGCTCATTACTCTGTCTTCTGGCCAGTGTGATAGTCTTCAGAGCCCTGCTCTTGGGATGGAAATGTCTTCTTGGGTTTCCAGTTGAAAGATCTGAATGACAATGGCCTTTGCTCTATTTCTTTTTAACATTTCATCCATAATTTATTAAAATTTTATTTGTATTCTGTCTCATGTTAGGATATTTATGAGTTTCTTGCTGAGTTCTCCCTTTCCCTTTTGACCACATCTTTCTGATAGTTATCTTGAGTCAGAGTCTATAAAAATGCTTCTAAAGTTCATTGCTTATCTTCTGTCTGAATTTTACAATGTTTTTACTTTAGATAAAATTTTTGAGAAATTTGTTTATTTAAGAAATAATTAAACATTAAATTAATTACAAATTAGTTAAATTAATCAAAAACAATTTAGTATTTAAGAAGTTAATCGTTCTTGTTTTTGTGTACATGACGTATATGCATGCAGTTGCCACAGCGCACAAGTCAGGGACACAGGAGCTGTGAAGTTGGTGCTTTCCCCGTCTCTAGTGGGTTTGGGACTCAGACTCAGGCTGATGTTTGTCATAAATGCTTTTAATCACTAAGCCATCTCACTGTCCTTTTTTACTTTTGTATTACAAAATGTCCCTGAGTTCTTTTCTTGCATTTTGTTTTCCTTTCTTGTTGTTTTAAGACAGGGTCTCACCGTATATCCCTAACTAACCTGAACTCACTCTGTAGACCAAACTGGCCCCAAACCCACAGAGATCTGCCTGCCTCTGCCTCCCGACTGCTGGAATTCAGGACATTACCACTGTGCCCGGCTTCTGCATTGTTTTTATTTATAAAGTTCCTTCCCAGAATGACTCAAGTCATATGTCCACACCTATGAGTGTTCCCCTAAACAGTGGGCCTCTTATTTGTGTGCCCTGGCTCAGTAAGAACTTGGATTTATTTTAACTTTAGAAGAGCTTTTTACTATGTGGCAATCAGCTTTACACTTTTACAGTTCCTTTCTTCTTCCAACATACTCTCTTCTGTTGCAAATATTTCCAGATGGTCTGTGGCCAAGTCCTGCAGCATTGCAAGTCTGTCCCTGGTTATCCTTGTCTGTGGGTAATTCACTGCGGATCTTGTGGCACTTTTGTTATCTCCTATGTATGGTTTGTTTCTTTGGTTCTTAATATCACTGTATTCAGCTGCTACTAAAAATTCCTTTTGCTTTTTGTCTAGTCTGAGTTCCCTTGTTCCCCTCTCATTTTCTTAGAAAGCACTTAATAAAAATGACTTTTTTCAAAAAAGCAGCCCAGAGCTGGAAAGATGGCTCAGCAGTTAAGAATGCTGGCTGCATAATCATGAGGACTGCGTTCCATCACTCAACATTAATAAGCTGTAAGGTGCACATCTGTACGCCGTCCTTCCAAAGGGGCCAGGAAGAGCCTGTCTTACTGGTTTCCAGCTTAGCTGTGGAACAGGGACCCCAGATTCAGGGAGAGACCCAGTCTTAAAATGAGCAGGTGGAGAGCAATAGAGGAAGACACCTGACACCTCATCTCAGTCTGTCTTCACACCCACCTATAGTGTGCGTACGCCAACCATATGTGCATAGGCACAGAGGTAAATAAGCAAATAAATGGTTTAAAATCAAACAACAGCACAGCTTCCTTGTTTCTGCCTGTGGCTGGTGTGCTCTGTGCCATCGAGACCAGCTCTGCAGAGCAGTAGGTCTTTCCTGAATGCAGGTCTTCCCGTACACTTTCCTCACTGTTCCGAAAAGATAATCCAGCCACACTATGCCCTGTACCTCTAAAATGTCACTTTAGGGCTTGAGGTTGAGTGCAGGGCTCCAGGACGCTTGGGCAACTTGGACTGCCCATTTAATACCCAGTGCACAGCAGTATCAAGCCTGGGACAATGCTTTCTCCATTTTGAGGAAATTGTCCAGCAGTTGCAGTGTCTGAGCAGAAGGCCTAAGTTAGCAGAGCCCATTGGGTTTCACCTCCGTTGGGTGTGGGTCAGTTCAAAGGTCTAGCAGCAGGTGACTAAGACTGACACCGCAACCCTGTCTTGGGTGCTTCCTCTTGGCAATCTTTTTCTGGGCCTTTTGATCTGACTAGGAAGCCTTGGTGGCTTCCTTCCTGATCTGATAAGCTAGGACACACGCCTACCATTGATGAGGACTGCAAGGGTAAGAAGAGCTGTTAGCAGCTTTGAAGAGAGGCGGCTCCCTTGCACCAGAAGCAGGGGAGCATGCTGACTTCTTTCCCTCCCATGCCCTGGCAAGCTTGCCCTGTGCTGACCGTCACTCCTGCATCAGAGGCTGTCTCGTGTGGCTGCATTCCTGTTCGACTCTTGGGCTGCCCAGTCAAGAGTGGGAGCGTCCACTAATCGGTTTGCAGTGTGTGCTGCTGCCGTGAATGGCTCTCTGGTGGGGTTGCCACTCTCACGTGTTCTGTTGTTGTTGTCGACCTTGTGAAGCAATGGTAAAATGAGAAAGGTGCAGGTGCAGATGATAGAAAGGAACCATCTACTATCAGAAGCAGCATTTTCCACAGTATGGACAGTGTGAGACCAAAATCTAGGTTTGTTGTGTTCAGGCATAGTCCTTTCTGAGAAGGAGCCACGGAGGAGGCCCGTTGTCTTTGCTCATTCATCCTTTAGGAGAGTATTGGGTAGGTTTTTTTGGCTTCTTGAGTTAGCCAGGTAGATCCTAGCAGTCTGAGACATTGGAAAAGATTTTATAGTGTTATGCTGAATTTGAAACTTAGATTTTTCTCTTATGCTCTTTATTTGGAGGGTTTGTTGTCGTGTGTGTATATGTGTATATAGATGTGTCTGTGTATTTTGTTGTTGTATGTATATTTGTGTATATGATGATGCACTTGTATATCCAAATGTGTATATGTATGTGTAGGGGCTGGAGATTCACATTGGGATTTGTTCTTCAGTAGCCAGCCTCCTTATCTTTGGAGACCTTATTTTTTGGTGCAGAGTCTCTCACTGGTTGCTGGCACACGCTGATGGCTAGACTGGCTGGCCATTCAGCTCCTGGGATCTGCATGTCTCCACCTTCCCAGCTGTGGGATAAGTATGCGCATGATGAATGGGTTTTTGCAGGGGTTCTAGGGCTTGAAGCGAGCTCCTTATGCTTGTGTGGCAAGCACTCTACCAATTGAGCTGTCTCACATCCATCTTCTGAGATGCTAATGGAAACATGTCTAATTTCACTGACTATTTTCTGGTGTAAAACATAACATGTTATTTTCATTCAATTCCCTTTCTATTCTGTGCCACTGCCACAGCCTTCATTGCATAGGACAGCCTATGCAATGACTAGTGCACCTGTTACAGGCAGCAGTGCAACCCTTGCACTACACTTAGTAAGAACTGCTGACCGACGGGCTTGACTGTGAAGGTTGTGAGCTGGCTATTTGGTTAAAGGAACTGCATGTGTGCTGAGGTGTTGATGCACAGTTTGGATTTTCCTCGAAACCCTGGGTGCTGGCTGGGTGCAACTTGCCGTGACTCAGGCATGGAATGGCCTTGTGTCTCCCTCCATCTCTGGAAGAACTGCAGAAGAGAACCAGCCAAGCGAGGCAACTCTCCCATGGTTTCCTTCTTGATGATGCTCAAATCCTCCAGCCTCAGAACTGTGTAGAAGCTGAAAGGTTTTCCTGAAAGTTACTGCGTTAGTTTTTTGAGCAGACCCGTCGACTGAAGGTGTTGAAAACCTTTCCTGGTTTTGTATTTATGGAAGAAAGTTCCAGTAAGGAGCAAGCCTGGTTCATGTAGCATCCCCTGTCCAGCAGGCTCTTATTGCTGTAAGTAGGTCAGACTTAGATGCAAAGAATGGTCTCCAGGATTGAAGAGCTGGGTTTTTAATTGCTGTATGATGGCTTGGGAAAGCACATTAGCATTTCTCGCTGTGGCCTTTACTGCGTTCTGTTCTTGGCTCTCAGTTTGGATTAATGAGTGTGGCCTGGATGCCGAAATGTTCGGGCTTTTAACTGAGCAAAGCAGTGAATCTGGGTTTAAAAAGAGAAAAGCCATACATGTTGGCTACAAATCTTTCTTAGTTTGGAACTGCAGGAAGGGTGACAGCAACACACATTTCTCCTGAGAACTGTCATTGATTTACTGTGTTTGGCTCTGGTGGGAGAGCCTCATTCCTTAGGGAAGGG
Organism: Neodon shergylaensis; assembly: GCA_025134845.1. Taxonomy (NCBI): domain Eukaryota; kingdom Metazoa; phylum Chordata; class Mammalia; order Rodentia; family Cricetidae; genus Neodon; species Neodon shergylaensis. The sequence goes on along the minus strand of JABTXL010020982.1, from coordinate 1,391,432 downwards.
TCAAGGTAGGGGAGCTATTGGAATGGACTCATTCATTATTCTGGTTTCTCTTTGCTTTATCTCCTCATAGGCCACTCATATGCTCTGTTCCCTGGTTTCCGTAATGGTTATGCATATTGTTTTCTAGATCTTTGTAATTCTACACAGAATAATATTTTAAAAGATTTCATACATTTGTATATTTTATATATTAATATATATTATATTTTAATAAATGTATATACAGATATAGAATATATATTTCATATATTTTATTTTTGAACATATTGGCACCTCTTCGATGTGGGATTCCCCTCTGTATGCTATGAATATATTTTATTACCATTGGTTAATAAAGAAGCTGCTTCAGCCTATAGCAGGGCAGAATATAGTCAGGCTAGAAGAGATATAGAGAGAGTAGGTGGAGTCAGAGAGAAGCCATGTAGCTGCCAAAGGAGAATGACGCCTCTGCACCTCGGCTGGAACCTTGCCTAGTAAACCACAGCCTCGTGGTGATACACAGATTATTAGAAATGGGTTAATTTAAGATGTAAGAGTTAGTTAATAAGAAACCTGAGCTAATAGGCCAAACCGTGTTGTAATTAATCTAGTTTCTGTGTGATTATTTGGGTCTGGGCAACTGGGAAATGAAAGAGCAGTCTCTGCCTACATCTCTTGCTCCCCTTCTCTCTAAATAATTTTGCTTCTTCTTTATATGTGAGTGAACACACACATGCACTCACACAAAAATACACAGACACACGCACGCATGCTCTCACACGGGAGGAGGAGGGCAAACAGACAGAATTTTATCTGTTAAAAAAAATCTAGAAACCACTAATGAAAGAAATCATTTAATATGATCTCCAATTGCATTCATTTTCCTACAAACAACATAATTTTACTCTTCTTTATGGTATATCTATTCCACATTTTCTTTATCTATTCCCCTGTTGTTGGGTATCTCAGTTAGTTCTGTAATCCAGCTTTTGTTGACATTGGTACAGTAAACATTGATGAACTGGTCTCTAATGGTGTGTTGACTTGAGTCCTTTGGGTCATATGGAAGATCCATTGTTAGTTTTTTTTTAGATATCTTTGTATTGACTTCTAGAGTGGCAAAATATTTTTATAACAAGATCATACTTGCCATAGTGCTCCACTTAGCATTTTGGTAACAGTGTAGCAGGCTGAATAGTGTTCCCCTTAAGTTCACGTCCACGCAACAGCTCAGAATGTGACCATACTTGGAAACTGGTTCTTGGCAGATATTACTAGTTAAGAATGGAGATAAGATCATGACAGATGAGGGTGAATCCTAACATCAGTGACTAGTGTCCAGACACAGAGTAAAGTGCCACATGAAGTTGAAACTTCTAGAAAGCTGAAAGGGAGGGAGACCTTTTGAGCAGAGCCTGATTTCAAACTTCTAGGTTCTATTGTTTGTGTCCTTCGGGAGCTAATGCATCAATCAGCCCACAATGGCAGAGATTGAAGAGCGGAGTCCTATGACCTTCATCTTTCCATGTTCTCGGGTTCATTTAGGTCTGAAACTGCTGCTTCTAATGAGTGCTAAAAATTTTATCTGTGTGCAAGATGTTCTAGGATCCAGTACACCTTCCATTCACATATATTGCTAACACTAACGTGCCTGAATCCTGTACTCCTGGAAGAAGTTTTCACCACCATTCTGATTCCAACCTTCACCAAATGTCTCCAGCAGTGGTTCTCAGCCTGTGGGCCGTGACTATTTGGGGGTTGAATGACCCTTTCATAGGGGTCACACTATCAAATATCCTGAATATCAGATATTAGTTAGGGTTTCTGCTGCTGTGAAGAGACAAAATGACCACAGCAATTCTTTTAAAGGAAAACATCTAATGGGGGTGGCTTGCAGTTTCAGAGGTTTAGTCCATTATCATCATGGTGGGACGTGGCAGTGTGCAGGCAGACGTGGTGCTGGAACTGAGACTCCTACATCTTGATTGGCAGGCTACAGTAAGTGAACTAAGACCCTGGGCATGTCTTGAGCATATATGAGCCCTCATAGCCCACTCCCGCAGTGACACACTTCTTTAACAAGACCATACTTGCTCTAGCAAAGTCACACCTCCTACTAGTGCCATTCCCTAGGAGCTTATGGGGGCCAATTGCATTCAAACCACCACTGATATTTCCATTAAATTCATAACAGTAGCAAAATTACAGTGATGAAGTAGCTGCAAAAATAATATTATGGTTGGGGGTCACCACAACATGGGGAACTGTACTAAAGGGCCACAGCATTAAGAACATTGAGAACATAGTCTACATGGCTAGCTGCCTGTCAGCTCTCTTGTTCTGTCAGAGTGAAATTTTCCATTTCTTAAACTGACTTCTTGTCCCACCTAGGGACTTAAGGAGTAGGTTGCATCTCTGAGGTGTTTGTTTGCCCACTGTTATCAGTCTGAAGGATACAGTCAGAGCATCATCAAGGTTGGAAATCCTATGTAGAATGTTGGGTGGTGCTGCATAGCCATGTCCTTTTGGGAGTTCAGTGGGAAACGCTGTTGAGGACCGACGCCTTCACTTGGAGCATAGGGTAAGGAGAAGGGGAAGTCGAAGCATAGTTAGGTGAGAGCAGGAAAAGCAATGGGAAAGGTGAATGACTCTCTTAGTTCAACAGAAATGATAGACAGACTCTTGTGGCACTGATTTGGTCCTCCTTTTTCTTTCCTACCCTGTATTCTAAATGGCACACTTGAAATTTAAATCCAGATCGGCCTGGTCTTCATGCTGTGAAATGCGATTATCCAGCAGCTACGAGGTCACAGGAAGTGGTGACAGAGGCCCTGACATGATTGGTTCCTGCTGTCTTGAGCTTCAACATGATGTTATTTGGCTGAGTAGCTTGGTCACAAGCCCTCTCATTTGCTATTGAGCACTCCCTGGCCATGAAGGGGTTGGCTTAGTATTAAAATGGAACCTTCCAGCTCCAAAGCCATGGTGTTAGCAGGTGCTGAAAAAGAATGGTAAAATCTGGACAGTTTCTCCACGCAGAATTTCTAGCTAATTTCATCAGCAGGCCCTCCCAACACAGAAGGGCTCAGGACATAATACCAGTTTTCAGTAGAGGACCACTTGACATGTGTCAGGTGTTGTGTGTGCAAATTTAGGAAAGCTGCCCTGACATCGGTGTTAAGAACTGTGTACTACTCTTCTGCCTAGGAGGTGTCATGTATGAGCCAGGCCATTTTGGGTCTGAGGGACTGTCTGTGTGGTTGGGAGTAAAAAGAAGGGCAGGAAAATTCTGTGAGTGTCAATTCAAGCTGGCATCCCTTGCTTGATTTAAGACTCTTGGGTGTAGCCCTGTGTCCTGTTGGCCTTGAGATTAATGTGGAAATTATTCTGAGTTTTAATTTGGAAACTAAGGGTCAGAGAATGAAAATGACTCACTCATGGTCATAGAAGGAAGCAATTACTAGGGCTTTAAAAACTTACTCATTTTGTTTTATTTATTTATCTATCTATTTATTTAGTTTTTTGAGACAGGGCTTCTCTGTGTAACCCTGTCTGTCCTGGAGCTTGTTGTGTAGATCAGGCTGGCCTCAAACTTAGAGATCTGCCTGCCTCTGACTCCCGAGTGCTGGTGTGGTACTAAAAGCATGCACCACCATCATGCCTGGTTACAAATTATTTATTTTTAATTTATGTATATGGTTGTTTTATCTGCATGTATGTCTGTGTACCACATGCATGCCTGGTACCCAGTGAGGCCAGTAGAGGGTGTCAGATCTGGAACTGGAGTTAACAGGCGTTTGTTATCCAAGGACTCAAACCTGGTCCTCTAGGAGAGAAGCCGATGCTCTTAACTGCTGAGCCACCTCTCCAGCCCCTCATAGGGCATTTTTTGAACATACAGAAATAGATGGGGGGGGGGCTGGAGAGATGACTCAGCGGTTAAGAGTACTGACTGTTCTTCCAGAGGTCCTGAGTTCAATTCCCAGCAACCACATGGTGGCTCGCAACCATCTGTAATGAGATCTGGTGCCCTCTTCTGGGGTGCAGGCAGAATATTGTATACATAATAAATAAATAAATCTTTAAAAAAAAGAAATAGATGGGGAAAGGTGTTAGTGTGTGGATGTATCTTTGAATGTTGGGGAGGGCGTGTCCAATTTCTGCCATTTAACTACAAATGTGGAGGAAATCATTGCGGCTTATCATCCCCTATACAAGGTATATGTTTTCATGCACACTGGGGATGCAGAGGTAGCCATGTCTTCTCATTCTCTTGTATCCTCATACATTGTAAATCATAACATAGATTAAATAGTAGTTAAATTAATTTTTACTCGTGCTTATTGAAGAATGTATAGTCCCTGTTCTTAATTTAAAATGCAGATAACAGTGTTTTGTAATCTGTCTCAGACACCCATGTTTGCTTCATTAAGGAAGTCTTTTTCGTGATATGTAAGTTGGTGTTCTTGTTTTGTGTGTTTTTTTCCACGTTCAGGATAAGAGAGGAAAGCTTCCCAAGTCCTGCACTGTATCACAGACAGCCCAGTTTGTCTTAATAAGGGAAGATGAGGTTTTGGTTTCTCTCGGGCAGTTCTATATCCTTAACAACACTATATGCTGTCCACAGAGCATCCATCACTGCCCAGACCAATTGTTTAGAGGCTGTCGATGTTGCCCATTGTCTCTGTCCATGGACCCCCGCACAGCTGGCTCCGAGCGCCAGTCCGTCGCCCTTTCTCCAGCAGACAGGGCTAATCAGCAGGATGATCAATATGGCCCCCATTCTTCATGGACATTCACTAAGTGGATTTGCTTTTCTTAATAACCATATGGAGTCACTGTTGGGGCACTGGAGACTTTAACTAAGCCCTCTGCTGCTTTTAACTAAGCCCTGGGCTGGAGTGAAACTTGATGAGACTTTGTCACATCCCTTAATACAAAAGCTTTTTGGGTTTGGGCACCCTGAGCCAGTTAAGTGAATGCTGTACCATCCTAGAATAATTTTCTAGGTGATTTTCCATGGCTTTGTGAATGGATCCAGGGCAGGCCAACAGAAAACGAACTCTGTGGCTTTATTATTTTATTTTATTTTTGGGAGGGGGGATTAAACTTTATGTTTCATTTGTTTTGTCTTGGCTTTTTTTTTTCCCGGTCTTATTAGACTTATGCTTGTTTGTTTTGATTTTTGTTTTTTTCCAGCTTTTATTTTTAGAGAGAGCAAGAGAGAAACATATACAAACAGAAAGAATATAAAGGTGGGTGGATAGGGAGGTGCAAAGGATTTGGAGGAAGTTGGGGGAGAGGAAAACATCATCAAAAATATATTGTTTGAAAAAAATAATAAAAACTGGAAAATGTCTAGGAAGGGGCTAGGGAAATAGCTCACTTGGTAAATGCTTGCTATGCAAGCATAGGACCTGAGTTCATTTTCCAGCACCAACATAAATAAGTCAGCTATGCTGGTATGGTGACGTACACCTTTAATCCCAGCAATGGGAAGGCAGAGGCAGGCGGAACTCTGTGAGTTCAAGACCAGCCTGGTCTGTGTAGTGGGTTCCAGGATAGTCAGGGTATTTATACAGAGAAACTGTCTCTCATCTTAAAAAAAAAAAAAAAGTAAGAAAAAAAAGTAAGAAAAATAAAAAGTCAGGTATGGTACTTCATGTTTATAATCCAAATGCTGGGGAAGTAGAGACAGACAGAGTTGGGGGTTTCCTGACCTGCTATCCTAGCTCCAGGCCATTGAGAGAGCCTGTCTCAAGAAACTAAGAGTATGGCATCCAATAAACAACCCAAGGTTGTCTTCTGGCATGTGCGCACATGGACCAGAGCCAAATTTAAATTGTGAGTGCCCGTCTGCTATGTTGCTAAGATAATTGGTTGCAAGTTCACTTTTATTTTATTTTATTTTATGTGTATGGGTGTGGTGCCTGCATGCATGTCTTTGTACTTTGTGCATGCCTGGTGGTGACAGGCCAACAGAGGCCTTTAGGTCCTCTGGAACTGGAGTTACAGATGGTTGTTCAGCTACCTTGTAGATGATGGAAATTGAACCCAGGTCTTCTGCAAGAACATCAGCTATCAGGTATTCTTACCTCTCTAGCCCTGGCTGGCTTCTTTTTCTTTCCTTCCTTCCTTCCTTCCTTCCTTCCTTCCTTCCTTCCTTCCTTC
>JABTXL010020982.1:1373739-1385272 GCA_025134845.1 Neodon shergylaensis | reverse complement strand
TTCCTTCCTTCCTTCCTTCCTTCCTTCCTTCCTTCCTTCCTTCCTTCCTTCCTTCCTTCCTTCCTTCCTTCCAGATTTGTAGGTAATAATTGTAATTTTGCATGGAGTACATGTGATGTTTTGGTACCTTTATACCTTATTGATGATCAATACAGAATAGTTATGTTACTCATCTCTGAATTTTTTTGTTTGTTTTTTTATTTTTCAAGACAGATTTTCTCTGTAGCTTTGGAGCCTGTCCTGGAACTAGCTCTTGTAGACCAGGCTGGCCTCGAACTCACAGAGATCCGCCTGCCTCTGCCTCCTGAGTGCTGGGATTAAAGGTGTGTGCCACCACTGTCCAGCTTCATCTCTGATTCTTTTGGGTAATGTGAAGCTGTGTAGCTAACCTAAAGTTTGAGCCACAGTTCGTCTGTGACAACCCTAGCTGAGATCACCATCAGGAACAGTCCACTCTGGAGTATTGTTAATATTGTTATTTGGTCAAAAATTCAAAATAAACATTTTTCTTTTAATCTATTGTCTCTGATGCACATACGTGCATGCAAGCAAAGCTAGTATACACAAATAAATTCTTCTTGACAAGTTGACTGTTTCTCCAAAAGTCCAGTGCACATCAAGAGTAAGACTGGATTCTCAGCTTTGGTTGGTCAGTAGGATTTATCCTCCTCTCCCTTCCCCTTTCCTCCCCCTGAACTAAGTAGCCCCTAGATTCTTTAATGTCCAGTTATATTTCTTTCTTTCTTTCTTTTTTTTTTTTTTTTTGGTTTTTCGAGACAGGGTTTCTCTGTGGTTTTGGAGCCTGTCCTGGAACTAGCTCTGTAGACCAGGCTGGTCTCGAGCTCACAGAGATCCGCCTGCCTCTGCCTCCCGAGTGCTGGGATTAAAGGCGTGCGCCACGATCGCCCGGCTGTCCAGTTATATTTCTGTTGGTTCTTTGGAACATTAGAATTTTGTTTTGCGCTTAACAGTACGATAGCTAAGGTTCATAATTTTCACTGTATCACTGACTACCAATGAGAGTTAAGGTTCTGACCCCTTGTAGGAACACAGAAATGTGTTAGTGCTGCATGCGAACATTGTATTCCACTCACAGATAGTGAATGTTGTGGTGTTGGTTTTAAATGTCTAACAGTTCTGTGCTTCATGAGGTAGAGGGAGATCCACAGTTTGACTCGTGATTTAGCATGCTATTTATATGTGGTCACGTATTTCCGTATTTGTGCCAAGTTTAAGACAGTCTTTGCTGGCTTGGAATATCGCTTTCTTGCAAGTTGAGCAGTTACAGTAGCACTTCAAAGGTCCCCATCACCTAACTGAATAAGCCATTGCCTCTTTCTGCATCCCTGCAGGGGTCAGAGCACTCCCGTTCAGGGGCTTTTGATGTCTCAACTGTCATCGCTGCCAGGTAGCTTTGTCCCAGCAGCTCCAACTTGCATCACTGATATTAAAAGGCTTAGGGTTCTCTCTGCAGGTGCAGGACGAGATGTAAACAATAACTTAGTTCAGGGGGAGGAAAGGGGAAGGGAGAGGAGGGTAAGCATTGGCAGTTTCTCTCTGTTGCACTGTCATGCTGTCTTGGAGTATTTTTCTCAGCTCACTGGAGTACTCCCAGGTGTTACAGCTCTGGAGGGGAGAGTATCCTGGCTTGTCGGGAAGTCAGGCTATACCTGGAACTGCAGCGGGATAGCTCTAAACGCTGGAGCTGCAATAGGACAGCTCTGGAAGGAAAGATGTCCTGACTTGTTGGGAAGTCAGGCTATATCTGGAGCTGGGGTGCAATGGGGGATGGGCTTCCCACAGGATGTAGCAATCCTGCCCTTCTCCTAAAGAGTAACATTACAACTGAGGTCTTCTCCGTTGCACTGTGGATTTCAGGGAACTGAGCTGAGGACGTCAGGTTCATGCAGCAAGTGCTTTGCTCGCTGCTAGAGTTAACCTCAGCTGTCAATTTAGCAGAAACCTAGAAACACCTGGGACCCTCAAGTGACGAATTCCCATAAGCAGACTGGCCTGTGGGCATGTCTTTGAGGCCTTTTGAGGCATGTTTTTAGTTGTGATTAGATATAGAAAAGCTCTGCCCACTGTGGGTGGTGCCATCCCCTAAGCAGGCGGGATTTTATATGAATGCTGACTGAACACAAGCCAGTGAGGACCAACTCAGGAAGCCACCAACCCATTCTTTCCCAACTTGGTTTTGGGTTAGTGTTTTATCAGAGAGACAAGCAAACTGGAACATCCACAGAGTCCAGCAGGAGGGCCCTTAAAAAGTGGATTTGAAGACAGAAAACATCACATTAATGTCACATATATTGACCACATAAAGACGAAGCCCGTCTTTATCAGAGGCGGTTGCTTTGGTCTACCTGATTGGGTAACCTGAAAGTTGATGCACCAGTGACATCCTAGGTTACCTTATTTTCCCTCCCTCCCTAGGGGACCATTGTTGGGTTTTCATGACATCTCCATGACAGGGAGTAGAAGCATGTTATTGTGCTGGAAATCAAGGCTTCTGGGAAGGTGCAGAGGTGGGGGATGGGGAGAGTAGCAGAAGGACGCAGGTGCAGATGCTACTGCCTGCATCTTGCAAAACCCACCAAACTGTGAGGCTTAGCTCTTCATTAGCAAATGCGCACATTGGGCTTTGGGCTGTGACTTGGGCTGCTGACCTACTTTTCTGGTTACTCAGGAGGCTCAAATGAACCAGTTAGGAGAGAACTCCTTCAAAGTTGGAGTCCTTACTATAATCACACCTGGAGCCTCACAAGGCCTTTGCCCTGGAGCAGAACCCCCTCCTCTGGAGTATGACCAGGTTTGGGGCCATTTCAGGGCCAGCTGGTGAGCTGGTGACTTTTCAATACCAGAGACCTAATTAAGTCATCTTTGTATATGGAGTAAAGGTAAGAAGCACAGGTCGTAGTTAGAACTCAAAAAACCAAGAAAAAAAAAAAGGCAGTGCCTGCCTTCCACTGGGAGCTAGACTCAGCACTACCAGTTTCATCATGTTTGAGTGCAGTTTGAGTGCAGTGTTGCTGAAGGGCCGGGAGGAAGCCAGCAGCTGCCAGGAACAGCAAGCTGCTTTGCCCTGGCAAGGGCAGGGGGAGGACAGGAATTCACCCAGCATATGTTTGGGGGCTTGCTGGAGGAGCATAGGCCGAGGCTGATGCGTAGAGAGGAATTTTAAATGAAGCCACCTGTCTTTTTAGCGGACGAGACGTTCAAATCCAGCTACTTTTAGACTTTTCTGTCACCAGCGTTCAGGCTGCACTCTGGTGGTGCCATTTTCCTAGAAACTGCAGAGATGCATGGGCAGGTGGGAATGGATGCTGGGGGGGGGGGCATGCCAGCTGCTCGTGGTGCACCTGGGGTTGAGGGAGGCGGCAGACACTGAGGCAGAGCTGGGTAGGACCTGAGTTTTCCCTGAGATCTGTTTGCATTATCCCCCAAAATGGCAGATAGCACATTGTCCCTTGGCCAGTGGGCAACTGGAGACTCTGAGTTAAGCTGGACACAGTGTCAGATGCCGATTGATACAAGTGATCGGGAGATTAAAGCAGGATGCTCACTTGACAGCAATTCTGTATTCAAAAAATAATATATATCTCCCTACATTCTCTCTTTCTCCCCTCCCCCTTCGTGTGTGTGTGTGTGTGTGTGTGTGTGTGTGTGTTTAAACAGGGTCTCTATATAGCTCTTGCTGTCTTGGAACAACTCACTATGTAGACTAGACTAGCCCCACACTCAACAAGAGTCCCAATGCTGGGATCAAAGGGGTTTGCCACCATGCCTGGCCCATCGTACACTGTTAAAACTATCCATCCTAATGAATTTCAGGCACTCGAGGTGACAGCATATGAGAGGATTGTTTGGTTTTGGCATATCTAGGAAATATAACAGGTTGTAAAAGAGTTTGGTCATACCTTTCAGGCTTTGGAAACTATTGACTCAAATGTGCAGGTCACTAGTTCTGCCTGTTTACCACGAGTTGTATTGCCCTTTATTATGTTTCTTTTTTTGAACAAGCAAAAATATGAAACCAGAATGAGTCTTTAAATGTTGACCTGGAATAATCACATAAATAGTTTGTTGAACTGTGTCAAGATGAAGCCTCTTGTCTGCTGGAAGATGACACTCAGATTCAGGTAACTGTAGTGACGCACGTGGTTTAATCCCGGCACTTGAGAGTCTGGGACAGGAGGATCTTGAGTTTGAAGTCCATCTGGGTTCCAGTAAGATGTTCATTAATTAATTAAAAATGACCAGACAGATGGGTCAGGGGGTAAAGGCACTCGCCACAGAGCTTGACAACCATAGTTCTATCTCCGGACCTGCTTGCTTATGAGTCTAAGTGATGCTCAATACCTTGTCCACAGACACACATCCCTTAGAGGCCACTATAGTAGCGTAAGTTACAAAAATGAGTTTTTAGTTAGAGCAGTCATCTTTGTGGACTGTGAGATGAAGCTCATGTGTAGATAGAACGGAAGGTAGGGTGACTTGTGGTCAGGGGCCAGGCAGTAGACACTCCGGGGAGCCGCTTTATGAGCGCAATGGGGTAGTTTTTAACTCGAATGCTGTCCAGTGTGTTTCCTCTTGGTCTGCATTCAAGACCTATAACAAGAATTTTTGTATCATGACCAGTTCAGAGAGGAGTGTGGACATTGTTGGGGATCGGAGAGAGACTCGGGCAAGTGCTGGAAGCAGAAGGATCGAGAAGCGTCTTGCTTCCTGCTTGGCTGTGCTAGCCACGCCTGGGGTGCACATGCCTTTTTAAAATTTCATTACCAGGATGGCTAATGCAGTTCTAGTAGTTAGACCATTTTGTTTCTTGGCAAAAGAGAATTCTTAGGGGGATGATCCAGCCTTAGATGTACAGGAAGGGAAGTTAGATATTAAAATCTCTGTATCACTCTGCCTTCTGGTGGGGAGGAGCTCTGCCCCGTGCTTCCTTTGCTTTCACCAGGGCGAGGATTTGTAGGGATTCTGTTTCTGTCTTGCTGTCTTTGTCCCTCCTGGTGAGGGGAGTTGGTGAGTTTTGGGAACCAGCCAAGGAGGGAATTAGGTAAGCAAAGGACTATTTTCTTTTCACTCTCTGCTTTTCACATTAAATTCATCCAGTTGTATATTTAATGGTTACAATTATCCTGAGATAAGCAAGGGTACGGAATCACAGTACAGGTCATTGATTTGTGTTTTTACAGGCAAGGTAAAAATTGAACCGCTATGTCTGAGATGCATTATTTTAAAAATAGAACGAGCTGCACCGTCTCTTTTCTCTCTCAGAGCCAGCTCCGTATATTCCAGTTTTTAAAATTGCTTATTACACAGTTACATTAAAGTGTCAAGTATACTAATTTTTCTAATTTTCTTTTTCTTTTCTCGTTAAGAGTGTGTCTTCTTAAGGCTTGCAGAGTAAAAAGATTTTTATTAAGCAATTATTATCTGGCTTGGTTTTCCTCTCTGTTAATTCTTTCCAGGTAGAGGTTGCATTATGTTTCCAGCGCCTGGTGTCATGGGGGAGTTTTGAACTGTTTAGCATTGGAATTTAATCCATTAGGATTCAAATCATGCTATGACTTCAGTTTTCAATAGAAAATATTATGGAAGGGCCCAATACCACACACAGACTAATAAATCTCCTTCTCTATAGCCCTGATGTAGAAATTGGTTTCATAATTCTATTAACTTACTTAGATTCTTTTACACCAAGAAATTTAATATTAATAGCAATGCTAATTGATATCTCTTGCTTAATTAAGTCTCGTGTTGCAGTTGCTCTTTACAATAAGGTGAGGGTGTAGTTTTCCTCCTCCTTCATTGATAATCCTACACTAAGATTTAAACTATTCTAGCCATGCAACCGTTCTTCCACCACCATGACGTGTGTATATGTGTGTACATGCACATGTATATACATGTATGTGGAGGTCAAAGGACAATACAGGTGTCATTCACTAGGTACTGCTCACCTTGTTTTTGAGAGTTTCTTAATGGTCTGTCTCTTGTTCTCTGGGCCAGGGTTCACCCATTAGGCTGGGCTGGCTGAACAGTGAGCCCGAGCGATCTGCTTCCTCCACCTCCCCATCACTGGGATTCCAAGTATCTATCACCACACCTGACTTTTTTGTCCTAAAATTCATGAATCTCCTTTCTGCGTCTGTAAAGTCAGGAAGTGTTTTGTGTTGTCTAGGAAAGTGATTATCTGTTTTATAATATACAACAGGGATTCTGGAGCAATCAGTGACACCTCCGCAAAATGACGTCTGCTGTCAGAAATAGCTTATGCTTAATAATATTCATTCGCCCTGTTGGCTTTATCATTTAAGATATAGCCTGAAAGAAACTTGACTTCTCAGAAGGACCTGTCATTTAACATCTTATTCTTTGAGATAGAACTATTGCCTGGGAAACGAGCCTTTATTTTCCAAATTGGTTATAAGAGCACAGTTAGGAGCTGTGTCTTGAGACCTTTATGTTGTATTTTGCTATAGAGCAGACATGGGTCACATGGACGTTATCTGAAACGTCCTAAAAGATTTGTTTATTTGAAGTACATTTATATGGGTGTATGATGCACCGTGTGTGTTCAGGAGTCCTCGGAAGCAAGAAGAGGGCTTGGGTCACCTAGAACTAGATTTATATATAGTTGTGAACCGCCAGGTGGTTGTTGGGACCCAAACCTGTATGTGGATGAAGCAGAACACATCACATGGGGGAACACAAATCAAATAATCCTACACTATCTATGAACAGGGGATACTAAGATTTTTTTTTATTCGAGGGGAACTCAGGGATGACCACGAGGAATCAATGGGAACAGAATCCATCTAGGTGTGACTAGTAAGGCCAGGGAGGTGAGCAGGTGGGATCATGGCATTTTGGTACCCAAAGTCACACCCCACCTGACCAAACCTCTCAAAGGCCATTGGCTGAAGGAGCTTCCCCATCATGTGGAGACCAGAGGTTAACTTCAGGTATCATTCATTCTTCAGTAGCTGTCCACCTTGGTGGTGTCATTGTTTTGATTTGGGCCTTTTCTTGTTGCTGTTGGCCTGGAGCTTGTCAAATAGGCCCGGATGGCCAGCCAGTGAGCCCTGGGGTGCTGCCTGACCCTCCTACTCAGCACTGAGATTAGCACCATCAGCTACCAGGTCCTACCTTTCTACTTGGGTCCTGGGAATTGAGCTTGATTCCTCTTGCTTACTCTGCTACTTTACCAACTGTGCTGAAGCCTCAGCCCAGTTTCCTCGGTTTGAAAGCTGATGCAGAAGATCAGTTTACACTCCTGCCCAGAGTGTGTATGAAAATGACCTCCAAACTGATCAAAGATCTAGGTGTTTACCAGCTAAAACTATAGAAGTTGGAGAAAAAAATCGGTATGTTCCTACATGGTGGCTCACGCCTTTAATACTAGGCTGAGGCAGGCAGATCTCTATGAGTCGAGACCAACATGATCTATAGAATAAGTTTCAGGTCAGTCATAGGTATATAAACTAAACAAAAATAAAAACAAAAACCCTGTGTAAAACAAAACAAAAACAAACAATACTAGATACTATCTAGACAATTTCAAGGATTGGAGAAAATATTTCCAATCATCTTTCCAGAGTCTGGTACCTAGAATATATAAAGAACTCTGAGAATCCAATAAGTAAAAAAGAAATAGTCCAGTTATCCTCTTTACAACAAGACGGGGGCTGTAGTAGGACTAGAATAAGTATTTCTCCCAAGGATAAACAGATGGGCAATGGGCACTGGAGAAGGTGTTCAGCATCTGCAGCCATTAGGTTCATGTGTAAGTTAATGAGATGTAGTGCCAGCTTCCAGGGTCAATGAATGGTAACAGTCTTGGTGATGCGGAGAGACTCAAATCCCTGTGGTCATGGACTAGAGTATAGATGGTGCATTTGCCCTGAGAAGCTGTCTGACTTTCTGTTCCTTGGAATGTGACCAATAGAGGAGGATTCTGAGAATTTTAGTTCAGAGAGAGGGAAAGGAGGAAGATCTAGTTGATACAGGTGAGCTTCTTGCCTAACTATTGGATGGGGTGTAGGAATATGATAGTGACTCATCAGAGGCTTCACTTATTCCCAGGGTGGGACTCACTTGATGGTGTGACTTGGATAAATGTCCCCCAAAGTCCATTTGTGGTGAAGGCTTCATTTCCCAGGCTAGGATGGTGTTTGTGGGTAATGGAACTTTTAGGAGGTAGGACACATTGAGCAGGAAGGAGGTCCTCTGGGGAGGACTATTGGAGTTCCACCTCTCCTGCTTCCTGTTCATGAGTTAAGCAGCTTTTTTGATTGTGCCTTCATACCAGGATGTTCTGTCTCAGCACAAATAGGTCACTCAACCTTGGGCCAAAGTCTGCAAAACTGAGAGGCGAAAACACTTGGAAAGAGGATTGCCTTGCAGGTGAAGCAAGCCAGGCTTTTGGTATTGGAAGAGAGAGTCAGAAAAAAAGACCTGGGAGGCTAGGGAGGATGTAGTCTTATGTTATGGGACTTGTGTCACTTATGGGATGGGATTAGAGCTGGATCACTCTAGCATGCTTGTCCTGGAGGCCGTGTCAGAATATGACCCACTTGGGTCTTCCCTGGGAAGGTCCACACTGTCCTAGATTCATCTTGGGATCCTTCAGTAGCCTCAAGACTCCCAGCCACATAGATGCATAGAGCTGTGCCTTCATTCTTGAGTCATGTAGACTTTAGAGGGACTTTGGTGATGGGAACAACTGTTACTCTTTTTCTGAACTCTGAGTTGCTTTGTGGTTTCTTTCTGGACCTACACTGTAGCTCCAGAGGGCAAATCTTTTTTTCTGGATGACTGTATCTGGCACTAAGGACTCTGTGCAGAGTGTGTATGCTATGAGGGTTGAAGCCCCTTGGATGCAAGAGCAGCCTACTTCATCCTCCTCATTCCCCTGTAGCTGTCAGCTTCTCCCCTCTCCCCTACTGTCACCATAGCAACAGAATCTCAGTCTTCCTGCTCAGGTCTCTAGATACTCACAACTGATATTTGAGGTAGTTGTGCTGAATCTAGTGAGCCATTACGTAGAGCTAATTTCTGTCCTGCCCCTTTCTAGAACATGGGTTACATCTTCTAAGGAAGTCATGCAGGATAGTCAAAAAAAAATGCTAAAAGCAGGCTTCTGCTGTTGGTGAATTTATTGATTTTAAAATCTGCAAAAATTCTGTACCATAGCAAATTCTAACAATCCCCAAAAGATTCTATCACTTCAGAAAAATGCTCTTCTAGGATGCTTCTAGGTGCATGTGACAGAGAACTCTCTTGCCTCCTTCATGCCAGGCTGATGGACATTTTCATTGTGACAATGCAGTTTGTTTGTTTTGGTTTTTCGAGACAGGGTTTCTCTGTGTAGCTTTGGAGCCTGTCCTGGAACTAGCTTTTGTAGACCAGGCTGGCCTCGAACTCACAGAGGTCTGCCTGCCTCTGCCTCCCAAATGCTGGGATTAAAGGCATGTGCCACCACTGCCCCGCGACAACACAGTTTTGTTGGGTGGTACAGAAGAGTGGTGTCCAGGACCATAGAGGATGAGAGTTCCACCTCTGCCGTCTATACCCTTTGTGACCTTGTATGCCTGTGCCTTTGCCTACATCAGCACCTGCATCTATGACTGCTTATTTAGACATGTGTTTATGCTTACCTCACGGTTTACTCTCTATACGTCATTATGCTATTGATTGGTCAAGTCATGTCAGAAAAGCTCCTAAGGTTAAAATTCCTTCCCAGGGAAAGACATAAACAAGGTCTATCCTCTCCCCTAGGGTCTCGGTGACAAATGGATGCATGTGTCCACAAGCATTCACGCCAAGGAACCAATGAGTTTATTGGGCTTCCTTACAGAGCCCAGGTGAAGGGTTTACCACTTACAGGAGTATAGGTGTTTCCACGCACACCAAAGGCGCCACTTGCAATGCTTTTTCCCATTAGGAATGAGGACATTCCTGTAGTCGCCTAGATGGAGCCCTTCTTCTCTACTCTCTGGCCTACATACTTTAGCCCCTCCCCAAGGTCACATGGAATAAAGACAGAGTTGCACACAACTCAGGTCAGGGTCATGTGACCCTTTCCAGCCCTCCATGAAGGAATCGAAAGAGTCAGTAAGTACAGCTGGTATGACCTTTTGCAAGCAGGTGCAGCTGAACTCCCCCAAAATAGTGGTTTGACTCAGAGGAGAATCATGTGCAACACCTACATTTTGTAAAGTCGTGCTAACTACCATAGGAGAGCAGTGTGGTAAGGCGTTTGTAACAAGTCCCATAGACTCGCTAACTTAGATGACAGAAATCTCTTTCCCCACAGTTGGGAAAAGGATGGCTTTGGTCAGAGTGACTTCTGAGAACTGGGAGGGGGAACATGGTATTATATGCTTATCTCTCTTCTCCTTGTGTCCTTATATCTTTATATCCTTGTGTCCTTAGATCTTTATATCCTTGTGTCTTTATATCTTTCCTGTTTCCAAATTCTGCCCCTTTTAAGAACAGCAGTTATCTTGGGTTAGGGCTGACCGTGTGTTAGTCTTTCGTATTTCTCTTTTAATAAGACATACACGAGGCCGGGTGGTGGTGGTGCACGCCTTTAATCCCAGCACTTGGGAGGCAGAGGTAGGCGGATCTCTGGGAGTTCGAGGCCAGCCTGGTCTACAAGACCTAGTTCCGGGACAGGCACCAAAGCTACAGAGAAACCCTGTCTCGAAAAACCAAAAAAAAAAAAAAAAAAAAAAAAGACATACATGAGGTAGGTTTGAAGGTGCTATAGCTCAGTTGCTTGAGTACTTGCCTGGTATGCGTGAAGCACTGGGTTAGTTAGTGGTGCATGCCTGTGTTTGGAGTACTTGAGAAGCATAGAGGAGAGGATCAGAAATTCAGGGTCATTCTTGGTTACGTAGTGAATCAGAGCCAATCTGGGATATGAGACCTGTCCCTACCTCCTCCCAGAAAAATCCTTAAGTGATTAACTTCAAAGATGAAAAGGTTTGTCTTGACTGGTGGTTATTTTAGTTGTGGTCATTTGATCATATTGCTTTATAGACTATGTCATGAGCTCATGGCAAAGGAGGCTGCTCACCTCATGGCATCAAGGAAGCAAAGAGGAACAGGAAGGGGTAGGACTCCTAAAAGCTCCTTCAAGGGCCCTCCCCAAGGACCATAGCTTCCTTTTATTGGGTCCCACCTCCTGAACATTCCACAGTCTCCCAGGGTTGCCATACACTGGCAACCAGTCCTTCAGTATGTGAGTCTTTGGAAGACATTCAAGGCGTATTCATAATAAACTACAGTGAATGACTTTAACCTAGCTGCCTCTGCACAGACCGCATCTCTGAATCAGACAACAACCTGGCCTGCTGGGGGTGGCAGCATAGGAGGCCTTGTGTGTATGTGGCTGTGCCTTAGCTATGCCATGGGAGGCTCATCGTTTCTTGTCATCTCTCATATGCCTCTTCCTTCCTTCCTTCCTTCCTTCCTTCCTTCCTTCCTTCCTTCCTTCCTTCCTTCCTTCCTTCCTTCC